>JAUIMM010000154.1:8652500-9060000 GCA_031769625.1 Taudactylus pleione
CCCAAATAATAAACTATAGTACAGATATGTAGCATGGATTAGTTGAATCCATAGGCAGAATGGATCCAATAAGAATGCCAGAAGACAATCTTATTAAATGAAATTTAATATGAGAAAGATACTCACAATGCTTAAAGTATATACAAAATCAATTAATAAGAATGATATACAAAGATAATCTTAGACAAATAGGTTTCTTCTAAACAAAGCGGGGAGACGCATAAATGTGGAGCAATTCCCAATATCAGATTGGTTTCCAAGAATTGTACATTTTGGTATTTTATGCCTGTGCAACTCCCTCATGACACTTACTCGGGGACAGCTACAGAAATCTAGGGGCCTGTAGCCCCTAATACCTCCCTGTTAGGATACAGACTGGTCGGCCATTTGCTAATCCTCCATGTGTCCCTCCAGCCTCACCCCTGTCTCTCCAGCCTCATCCCTATCTGTGTCTCAAAGCCTTATCCTCCTGTGTCTTTACAGCCTGATCCTTGCCTGTGTCACTCCAGATTCAACTCTAATTTCCCCAGCCTCATCCCCTCCTGTCTCTTCAGAACCATCCTTGCCATGTCTCACCAACACCATCTCTATGTCTCCAGCCTCATCTCCCCTCTGTCTCTCTATCACCAGCCTTTCACTCATCTCCGTTTTGTCTCTCCACCTCATTCCCCCACCCATGTCTCACAGCCTCATACCCCCCTGTATCTCTCATACTCATCCCCCGTGTCTCTCAACCTCATCCTCCCATGTCCCTCAGTCTCACCCCCCATGTCTATCAGCCTCATCCCCCATCTCTGTCTATTGACCTCATCCCTCCATGTCATAGCCTCATTCTCCCCCTGTGGTTCTTAACCTTATCCCCCTGTGTCTTCAGCATCATTCTCCCCATGACTGTCAGCTCCATCATTGTGTATATCTCCAACACATACCCCTCTGTCTCCCAAGCCCCGTGTCTCCACCCCCTTCCCCCCATGTCACTTCATCTCTAGTCTGCCTGACCCCTGCCCAACCCATGCTTCTCCTCCCCAACCCAGCCCACACTTACCTCCTGCTGCCTGAAGAGACTGCTGCTCATCTTCACAGGGGGCTAGGCTTGACTAGAGATGAAGTGACATCATGACATCATCGTGCTGCACTGAAACAAACTTCATTGCACCGGCCACTGGTCCTGGGCTCCCTCTCTGCTCTCTTTCTGCATGTGCTCTGCTGAATACAACAACGGCACAGTCTAGGGGGACACATGAATTGAACTCCTGAGATTACTGAGGTGCTGGGGCCCCTGGCAATCACGAAGCCTGGTATAAGTGCCACCCTTTTACCTCCATCACCAGGCCTGCACTTACCTGCTCTGTGGTTCCCCAGTCACTGCTCCTACCCACATCTCATCTGTCTCCAGGACAGAGGCAGCCTCATTTTGAATCCAAGATGCCAATATAATACTGCTGTATATGGACACAACAGTTTATGTCCTAGGATGTGGAGGAGTACGAGGCAGGAACAGCAGTGACTGGGAACCCGCACAGCAGGTAAGTTTACGGGTTTTCTTTTCTTTTTTTTCTTTAAATAAATTAAACATTGCTGTTTATTTTTTTTGTTAACTCTTACTGTGTTTTCTTTTGCATTTTCTTTGGTGAACTACAGGTGCTAGCGCAAGTAGACATTTGTGGTTTTCCAAGTGACAGTAGGCCCTGGCAACCATTTTGGCAGTTAAGCCATGCTGAGACCTGTAGTTTACCAAAGTTTTTGTTTTGCTTTTATATATTAATAATCTACTTACCCCTGTACCAACCACCCTGGGGTAGGCGTACCCAGGGAGCATGTTATTTGCGGCCCGACTTTCCTAAAGAAGCCAGCACTGGCATCAACTGGCCTGGGACTGGTTGGAGAAATGGTGGGGTCACCTCCACACTGCAGGGTCCCCTTCTATGACTCCACCAGCCGAGGCTGACAATGCCTAGTGCTGGGTACTCTAAAATCATGGAGAACCCCATGTCAGTTTTCCCCCTGATTTTGGGGTAACCAGACTGGGATGTAAATGCCAGTGCTGATTGGAAATTGGGGGGACCACCACTGCATTTTTTTTTCAAACTACAGGTCCCAGCTGCACCAGGGCAGTCTGACATTTGCAGTTATCCAAGAGCCAGCTTGCCTTGGCAGCCAGACCATGCTGGGATCTGTATCACCATATTTATTTTTATTTTTTTTACAAAAGCGGTTTTATTGCTAGAAAATGAATAAATAAATACACATACAAACATTAGATTTTTTTTAAAAGTTTTGTAACAAGCCCCCGCCTCTCCCAGCCAATGAACGGCTCCTCCGTTGAAGTCAATGGAGAGCCGCAGGTTACTAAAGTTCATTCTGTGGTTCCCACCATTGACTTCAATGGAGGAGCCGTTCATTGGCTGAGAGAGGTGGGGGCTCACCTCTCTCAGCCAAGGAACACTCAGATACTGTTCTATAAAGGCAGAAGCCGCGTCTGAGCGTTTCATTCGGGAGATATCAACCATGTTTTAAGAAGACCTTGGATGCCTACTTTGGACAAGACCACTCCTGGTAATGTAGGTGAGTGTGTGTGTGTATCTATGTAATAAAACTGTACTTTCACGGTGTGTGTGTTTTGTGTTTTTTTACACCTTTCTTTACAGGTGAACTACAGGTGCCAGTGGGCCCTTAATTCCCCGCATGCTGGTACTTGTGGTTCTCCAAGTGCCAGCATGTGGGCGAGGCTTGCTGGGACCTGCAGTTTGACTGTAAAGACAATGTTGTTAATTCTATTTTTACACACCACATACACTATCAACCCGCCACCCACCACCCAGGGGCTATCAGCCTAGGCCAGGGGTGCCCTGGACAGGGGGACCCCTTTATTGGGGGGTCTCCAACACCCAAGGGATCCCTGGCCTGGGCTGACTAGTGGTTAATACTGATGCTGTGGCTTGGGGGCCCGGTGAAAGGGCTCCCCTGACTGTGGCATCAGCCCCCCGCTAGAAAGGGTCCGGTGCTGGATTTAATTATAGGGGTACCCCTACGCAATTTTCCCCCCCCTATAATTAAAACCAGGACTGGCTCTGCAGCCTGGTCCTGGTTCCTAAATTACGGTGGAACCCTACTCATTTTGTTCCCTGTAATTTTAGGTACGAGGACAGGCTGGCAAGTCCGGGGCTGGTTAGCCTTTTGGGGGGGGGGGGGGACCTCACGTGATTTTTTAAACAAAAAATTAACCCTAAAAATAAAAAAACAACAAACAGTCTGCACATATTTCACTGATATGTGCAGCCTGCTTGTTCAGGAGAGAAATTCAGGCAGTTGCATCAGGACTTCATGCTTGGTAAATTCACGATTTTTTAAGTGAAATAAAAAACGGCCGTTTTTGATCGATCCTATCCGAGTGGAAAAATGGGACAAATTCTGACCAGATCGAATCTTAGTAAATTTACCCCTTAGTCTATTGTATGGCCAGGATAAGACTTTTAAGAAACAATATACAGTATGGCTTTATTTACTAATATTAACTGGTTACCATGGATTTAAATATCATTAATCCTTATACCTACCTTTGGCAGCCAATGCTAGAATTAATGCAGTTAAATTGTATAATCAAAGGAACACTATTCTTTAACACGCAGACTAGTTACTTTGAAGTGACTATTAATCTGTCTTCCCTTTCTGACCAGATTTTCATTGTGATGTATTAAATAGATAACATAAAATTTAGTTTTTGCATTTTTCTTGCTTATAACTCGCCTCAGTCAGAAACAGATTATTAACAATTTATCAGCAGATGGAGTACTGATTTACAGGGGTTAATGTTCAAGAGTGCACATCTGTAGGAAAGGATATGATATAGTCGATTAACAGTACAAAATTCATAGAGCTTCATTGTAAAACAGTTAAGAAAGCTTTTATTTCTATGGGGCAATTAGTGAAGTCTAGAGCAGATTTTGCAACTATATGGTGCATATTCAATTGGGCACAAGGTTTAGCGAGGTAAAAAACTTTGCACTCCTCGCGCCCAATTTTGGATACGCACTCCCGATATCCGTGGTATCCAATTAAAAAAAAGTGGTCGTGGGGTTTTCATCTCTGAACACCCCGTGCAGCGTAAACAAAAAAAGAAATCGGCACTTACCTGCCCGGGGGTCTCCGGTGGTCTCCGCGGCTCCTGGTGGCCTCCCCTCTGTCTTCTCACTGGAGAGGGGGCTGGTGGGAGGCTCCAGGGGCTGGTGGGAGGGGCAAGGGCTGCTAGGAGATGTAGTTCTCCCAGTGCCCATTCCGGGGGAGGGCACACAGACACTGGGGGGGCCACACAGACCGGGAGTCACACACAGGCACACACACACTCATACACACACACTCATACACGCTTACAAACAGTAATAAACACTCACACACACTAACATACTCACCCTGCTGCAGAAGACACGGCTTCCGATGCTGGATGAAGAAGACACCGCTTCGGATGGTAAGTAATTAAGGACTAATTAAGCTAATTGGTAACTTCCAATTGCTTCATTAGTCCTAAGGGGGGGTGCCGCCGTGGTGCCAGAGCAAGTCCCGGTGATTTTTCCTAAAAATACTGATTTTAGGAAAAATTACACTTGCTCTGGAGGCGCGTGAAAAAAACCTCCCGCCGTGTAAAAAAAGAAAAAACTGCAGCTATTTGAATAACAAAAAACCCGCACCTGCTTAAAAAACCTTGCAGGTGCAGTTTTTTTGCTATTCTCGCACCCAATTGAATATGCCCCTAAGTGTCTGAGTTACAGAATGTGTAAAGATGTGTACACATTAGACGATCAACAAACAATGTGATGGTCGTCCAGATTTCCCTTGAACTCCCTGACAAACGATATAGTGCATACACCCTGTGCAATCTTCGAAACGATATATCTTGCATTGTTTGGTGGTTAGATCGTTAACTATATAATGTTAACATATTGTCTGGTCATCTGGTAATACGTACACATTGCACAATTTGTGAGGAATTGTTAACGAGATTATCAGATTGAGCTGCATGTAGGGGCGACATGATGATGCGACGGACGACACCATGGGAGCGCGCATAGGACCTCATCCAGAGGCGCTCTAAAAATGCGAGCGCTCTCTCTGAATGAGGGTGGCCGCATCTATTTTCGGAGCCGGCCTCCTGGCCGTTCGCTAGGCTGTGGGTGACCACCCACAGCTTTAGCGAGCGGCCAGGTTGATGGTCACGATGGTCAAGACCATCGCGACCATCGGGGCTTGCGACGAGACCCTTGTGGGTCTCGTCGCAAGCCACAGAGAGCTTACGGCTCTAATAGAGCCGGAAGCTCTCCCACTGACATCACTGGTGATGTCAGTGGGCCACCCACAAATGGCAGGCGTTTGTTTGGGAACGCCTCCGTTTGTGAATCAACCCCCCACCACGCCTACAAAACGGGGCGAGCTGTTGATCATCATCGACAGCCGCCCCTTTTGTAGTGAGCCCCGGAGCGAGAGAACTTCAATATCGACCCGCTTGCGAGTGCTCAAGCGCTTGCGAGCGGGTCTGAATGAGACCCGTAGTGCGTACACACTTGATGATTTGAAAGATTTGTTCCAATCTTTCAGAATCGGGCATATCATCCCAAGTATTCGTCTAATGTGTACTCAGCTTACTGCTATGGGAAATGATCGGGCTTTGGATGGAAATAGGAAGCTGGTTACCTTCTAGTCTTATACAAGAATGCTAGCTTTATTCTGCTTACCTTGCTGCCGATAGAGGAAATAGTTATACAACATGGGATAAGTAAAGTCATTTGTAGAAATATAACACAATATCTTGTATTAAATTAAATTATTACTAAACATTCCTACATTCTTTTGGAAATGGCTACAGAAACACCCTATGTAAATGCTAGTAGTCTTTGTTAAAATGTTCCTTGTTTCTCTATCTCAATATTTTGACCATTGACAGGGAAGCTGTTCAATATTTTATTTTCCTTTTGCCTTATTTTCTATCCTCCCTCCTCTTATTATTTTTTTCTCTTCTTTGTGCTTTCTGATTTGCTGATTTGGGTTTTGTTGCAAGTCATAAATTCAGTATAGCTTTCTAGAAGATATGTTGTTTAGTGACGTGTCTAAATTGGTAGCTAGCTGGGTTGGGGTTTTGTTTCACCTTACTTTGGATTAACAAGGCTAATAAGTATACAGTATCCTGGATGAATTTGATGGACTTCTGTCCGTTTGCAGGCTTGGTATCTATGTAGCAGCCTAGCTGGGCAGTAAGGAGGGGTGTGCGGACACTGGGCCTGAATCAGACCCGCACGCGAGCGCTATGCGCTCGCGAGCGGGTCGATGTTAGGCCACTGCGCATGCGCAAGCAATAGCCGGCTCTGACGTGCGCATGCGTGAGACCCGGCTAGCAACGGGTGCTCCGTCGCTCTGGTTCTCGCACCAAAAGGTGGCGGCTGACGATTTTGATCAACAGCTCGCACTGTTTTGGAGGCGTGGGGGTGGCTTCACAAACGGAGGCGTTCCCATGCGAACGCCTGCCGTTTGTGGGCGGCCCCACTGACATCACCAGTGATGTCAGTAGGAGAGCTTCCGGCTCTATTAGGGTCTCGTCACAAGCCCGATGGTCGCGATGGTCTTGACCATCGCAACCATCATTCTGGCCGCTTGCAATAGCTGTGGGTGGTAACCCACAGCTATGCGAGCGGCCAAGAGGCCGCTCCAAAAAAAACAAAAAACGCCCTGATTCAGAGCGAGCGCTCTTTCAGAGCGTCCGGCTCTGAAGCAGGGCCACTGCCCGATGAACAAGACTGAGGGGAGGCTCGATTGCTGTCCCAAAATGTAACTGCTGTATGTAATTAATTTCAAAATGATGTGCCACTGAATAAAGTTGTCGCTAGAAGAATTGTATAATATGTCTGTGTAAAATGTTATGGGGATTTATCAATTAGTTCTTCATTATTGAGGCAAGATTATATTTTAGAAATGGGTACTAAGGGCACTGTGCAAGCTAATGAAACCCATTATGTCTTGATCAGTTATTTTGCCTATTCTTATTTTAGGTATAAAGTTAATGCTTCTTTAGCCTATTCTTGGATTATTTTACTACTGGTTACAGTTTAAGGTCAAGGGGCCTATTTATCAATTATATTTTGGCAGGTTACCGATGGCCATACAGATGATAACAAGGACCTGTTCCGCAACAGGTATTTATTTGCTGGGACAGCTCTTTCTAACAACAGCTGTTCTGGCACATCTTACTGATACATCTTGCTGATAAGTAAGTATATCACTATGTGACATGCAGCAAATTTATCCCATGGAAATCGCATTGATTTTCCAAAGTACGATACATATGCTCCCAAGTGAGCAAAGCAAAAGAACATTTCTCTTTTTCTTCTTAGTTGGGAATAAGCTAGAAATGAACTGCTAACATCCATGGTTTCAGGACTTTTATCTGGCTACACCCACTTCTTACCCTGGCAATAGTGGTCTATCTATTATGGGTACAGTGCACACGGGTCCGGGTGGGGCCCTGCTCTGTGCAGCCTGCACCTAGGACGTACCACTGTGCCTCCGCGCAGTGCACTAGCTCCCTAGATGCCAACTAGCAAAGACTCTGGCACTGTGCCAAAGTCTTTGCTCTATTCTGTGCATGCGCCATCTTTCCGAAGCACAGGCATATAGGCAGGGGGCACATTCATCTGATATGCACGCGCTGGGGGGGGTTCATGGTGGGGGTGGGGTCGCTTCATGGTGCTGCTGTACACGGGTTCCCCTAGTTCTTAATATGCCCCTGCCTTCCAATCTGGCTGAAAATTCAATATGTAGCACAGAAATTGCTATTATTCTATAGATTGTAAGGTTGTGAACGGGGAACTCTTACCTTTATGTATGTCTATTATTAACCAGTTTGTCCCATTTGTGGTGTGTGTGTTTGTGTAAGGAATATATCAGGAGGTGTATGATGATTATGAATGAAGCTGGTAGTAAAAGTAGCAGTCTGGAGGAGAGTTATATGTAAGAGCAAGAAAGAGAAAGCAGAGTATGAGGAAAAAAAGAGAGAGAGAGAGAAAGAGAGAGAGAAGGTAAAGCACAGAGGAAAAGTGAGAGAAATCAGAGAGACATTATGAAAAAATGATAGAGAGGAATGTGAAACATGAGTGGGAAAGTGAAAAGGACACAGGGGGTCATTCAGACCCGCTCGCGAGTGCAGGACGCTCGCAAGCGGGTCGATGTTGCCTCACTGGAGCTCCGTCGTGCGCATGCGCGAGACCCGGATAGCGATGGGGTCTCCGTCGCTCCGGGTCTCGCACCAACGGTGGCGTGCTGTCGATGTTGATAGCACGCCCCCTTTGGTGGGCGTGCCGGAGGCGTGGCTGCCAGACGGAGGCGTTCCCATGGGAACGCCTACCGTCTGAAGCCGGCCCCACTGACATCACTAGTGATGTCAGTGGGAGTGATTTTGGCTCTGATAGAGCCAAAATCACTCCAGGGCTTGGGGCAGCGAGACCCTACCGCAGGGTCTCCGTCGCAAGCCCAATGGTCACGATGGTCTTGACCATCGCGACCATCATCATGGATGCTCGCATAAGCTGTGGGTGGTCACCCACAGCTATGCGCGCGTCCAGGAGGACGCTCCATTTTCATGGAGGAGGACCCTGATTCAGAGCGAGCGCTCTGGTCAGAGCGTTCGGCTCTGAATCAGGCCCACAGTTGGAAGATGTAAAGAAAGAAAGAACGTAAAGAAACTGAATATGTAAAGTATTAAGGTGAAAATGAAAGAGAGAAAAAACATGAAATATAAATGAAAAAGTATAAGAGGTAGAAGATGAAGTTCGGGGGGAAAGTGAAGTATGAGAGAATGGGATATGGTCACCATTCCGGTGGTTACAATGCCGGCGCTCAGAATATGGGCGCCGGAATTTCAACAGCAGTTGGAATCCCGGCTCCAGAATCCCGACCGCTGGCTCCTGAAGGTAAGTATTAGGGTTAGGTTTAGGCAATAGGAGTAGGGCTAGAGTAAGGCTGCGGGAGGGCAGGGTTAGGCCGCACGGGAGGGGGATAGTTAGGTACTAGTGTCGGGATTCTGACTGTCAGGATGCCGCTATTGGTATTCTGACCACCGGCATCCCAACCTCTGGGATCCCGTACCCAAAGGGGGGAATGATGAAATATGCAGAGGGAGTGTTGAAACACACACGGAAAAGAAAAGAGGGAATAAGGGTGCTAGATAAATGATCAGTAGAATCTGATGAGTTGCTACGGGCAACAACTCCAGTTCTAAAAATCTGGACTTTACTAAATATATCTTGTAATCTTTTCACTGAAGTTATAACATAAAACACCAAGAGACCTTGAAGGGAGTCATTATTTCAGACTGATAAGACATGTATAGTATACAAAAAAAACACAATGTCTTCTGTGGAACTGTACTTTGAAATAATAAAACATTCTTTTATGCCTGTTTTCTGTCTGTCCTTCCTGTGGAAATATTCCACAACAGGAAGCCGGAGAATAAAATAAATAATTCACACGCATAGTAACCAAGGAGAATTTATTACAACTGGAATTAGAAAAGAATAAGGCTTAAGGCAATAAAATATTACATTCACAGTTATTATAAATGAAAGTTAGGCAGCTTGCGTTATGGAACAGTGTGTCCAAGGGCATGCTGGGACTTGCAGTTCCACAATATAAGAAAACACACAGGTTGCCTAATACTGCTATAAATCATTCACTTAGTAAAGAATACTTTAGACAATATTAAGTTACAAAAGAAAATCATATTATTTACATAAATAAAAAAGCCAATACTCTTCACAAAATAAGACAAAATGATAAAACAATATCCTAATTGCTGACCTTAAAGAAATAAACAAAACAAAAAAGCTATTACTTGGCCAAATTCATTCTTGTTTAATATATGTTCTTCAAAGTATCCAGTTTAATTATGTGCCTCTAATTTAACAAACTTATATACAAAGGCGTGCAATCTTTTAAATGCTACTTTTAGAATAAAATCAAGCCATTTTAGTGCAAAATAAGTTTTGGTAGCGAGTTATACAGCTGTATTGGTTGCCTGTAGATCTATTCTGATAGCTTATACAATATTGCTCTTCACCCCCTCCCCCCAGCATGTGGACCCATGTGATCTCTTCGGCACCTCTGTACACATTATTGATCTCCATACTACAAGAACCAGTGCACTAAATTACCCCGTTACACTCCCATTTCAAACTTTCGTGCAGCTGATGGTGAGGTGACTGGTGTTAAAGTGGGAATTATTTAACAGTAGAAGCAGAACTGGACTCACAGAGAGTGATTCAATTCTGCTCGATGTTAGGTCCCAATGTGGAGCTACTGGACCTGATTCTGAGTGGAACCAATATCTTACCATAGATGCAAATGGTCAGTTTTTGCATACAGTGCATGATCAAACAAAATGTTCACATTGTACGTATATCTGTCTATGGGCCTATTTATCAATGAGTTTTATCATTCACAACGAATGATAAAACTCGTTGCGTATGATAAATGTTGCTCCGGCCAATCAGCTCCCAACTGTAATTTTTTTAAACAGATGACAGTTGGGAGCTGATTGGCTGGAGCACCATTATCTTACATAATTAGTTTTATCACTCGTGAATGATAAAACTTGATAAATAAGACCCTTATTCTGAGTCTGATAGAACTTGGCAGGATATGACTTTTTGTAATATACAGTAGGGCTTTTTGGAGCAGGAAGTGGTCGGTGACAATGCGATCGTACGTAACCACTCTGATTTGTCATGGGAGTGTTGTGGACGTGTATCAAAAACTCTGTGCAATCCTGAGTTGTGTGTACGGGGAAGGGGAGCATCTTTCTAATGCATTTCTTGCACATAGCATGGAGCTGCTGCATGTACTGATACTAATAATGACAGTTGTGACAGGTGATGAAAAATCAATGGGCGCAATGGGTTTCTGCTTGCACACACATGTAGCCCCGTATTAGTACTAAGGGTACTCGTATTAGCATAAGGTAGTAAATCTGCAACTACAGTCACTTTGCATGTGACTCAGAATCAGCCCCACTGAGCGTACATTATAGTAGTGCAACATCGCTGATTCTCCTAGGCACTTCTATGGGGGGGGGGGGGGGGGCGAGGGAAATACAGAAAGCACAATGCGGCTATCTGACAGAATTGAATCGCCCCCAAAGTATTGATTACTAAACATAAAATTCTGTGAAAAACCCTTTCACTTTTATGTGCAGTGCACCACCACTGTGACTATAAGCTGGAGGTAAAAGGAACACGATGTTTATTTAACGCCATTTCATTGACAATTAACTTCCATTTTCTGTTCCCTTAAAATCACTTGGTGAAATATATTACTCTATTACTTGATGGCTAATGAATGGGAAATAATCCATACACAGTGGTGCAAAGTCAGGGGCTTCTCTGGGGCATGTGGCTCTCTCACTGTTGAATCAGCAGTAGGTATGACCTCTTGTTAGAGGAGACAGTCCATTCTGTTACCCCCACAGAGTCGTTACTAGTAATGTCAGATTCAGACGTCATAACAGGTTTTGCTTATGTACTGAGGCTTTAACATTTATGCAGTGCTTTTAGAAGCAGCCTGACTTTTATAACTATTTTCCATTTAAGGGAGATGGAGTTGGCATCTTCGTCCTGTGCTGGTGATACTCAGGCTCAACAGTGGAATTTTCTGCACACATTCCACTGGAGTATAGACCCTTATGATATACAAAAGTAACAAAACCCAGGCTGCCCTTTTTCCTGTCTGCTATAAATCCCAACACTTTATTACATCTGGTCCTTTTTAATAATCTGTATAAATCATGGGGGGTCTGGATGATTGAAGTGAAGTTGCTTGAAAACAAGGCAGGCTTTTGCTGACACACTTCTTTCAATCTACTAAAACTGAAGCAGCAGTCATTTTACTTCAGAAAAGTTCTAGTGGCACCTGTGTATTATTGGTCAGTGGGAGGTATATAATACACCATGTTTAAATAACATTGCATTACGGCTCTCCAACAGGTGGATCAGAGACCGATTACAGTTCTTCAAGAGACTTGTATTAACCCTATGTTCCCTGAGAACATCTAAACCACATAACATGCATTTCAGTAGTGGATAACATGGGATGTGGTTGCAGGCTACACTGTCAAGCAATAGTGCTCTGCATCTTACTAAAATTATTAAAGCTGCATTACCACCTAATTCGGCAAATTTGCTGCTTTAAAATTATTCCAAAAGAGCAGAGGGAACCGGTTGAGTGAGTTCCGGGGGGGAAGGTGTGGACAGGGGCGACCAGTTAGAAGCTACAATCACTGTGGTTTTGCCTTCTGATTGGTCCTCCTCGCTCCATCACAATTACCGCATTATCACACAGTCTCAGGTTTTCTGGTCCTGTGATAATAGCTGCATGTGAATAGAACCCCGTATAGATTAAATTGTTTGCTCTACCTGGGAGTTCTAATTGAAACTAAAACAGCAAATTTTAAAAACAGTATATACTGTGCAGAGAAATAGTGGCCCATGCAACTGCTATATGGTCCACAAGCCTTAGTGGCCCAAGTCCCCGAGGAACCATTGTCCTCCGTTTAGTTTTGGTTACGTGCTATGACTTGTAATAGCTTTTCGTATGACTTGGATGGGTGGGGTCTCAGATTGGGAAGCAGTCGGGAAGCCGACGGACGCGATCCCGACCGCCGGCTTCCCGACTGTCTAATCCCGGCAAGTGTCTAATGACAGGCGTCGAAATCCCGACGCCTGTCATTAGACCTACCCTGGGAGCCCGACACCCGGCTTACCGATCGAAGGTAAGCTGGGTGCTCCGGGCGCTGATAGGCGGGAGGGGGAGGGATAGGTTAGGGGCTCCCTGGGGGGGACTTAGGGTTAGGCACCCCCCCAGGATGTCAGGCTTAGGCTAGGGGAAGGGGGGGGTTAGGGTTAGGCACCCCCGAGGGGATTAGGCACCCCCCCCGGGAGACTTAGGGTTAGGCTGCGGAGAAGGGGGAGTTAGGTTTAGGCACTTAGCGGGGGGTTAGCCACTTGGGGGGGAGGTTAGGGTTAGGCACCCCTAAGGGAGGGCTAGGGTGGGGAGGTTAGGTTAGTAAATAGAAAATATACTTAATATACCATGCGGCCGGCGGTAAATCATACCGATCCCCTCAGATTACGTTTATCACTGTTCTGCTGCCACTGCTTGACAAGTAGTTATTTAGCTGTATGCTCCTGTCAATTTTCAGAGCTATCAGCTGCAAACATGGCTGGCTGTAAGCTGTCACTATAAGGTGCCTTTGTGCCTTCCTGCATTTACTGCAGGTATTATTGTAACTATATTAATAAACATTTCATGGTTGGACATATTCATTTTCTGAAATAATTGTTGAACTCCCTAGCAAGCCACGTTCTAACTGTAATCCGTGCCTACTGCAATTTACAAGTCATCTAATGACTTACGCTGGATACACATTAGCTGATGTGTACCCAACGCGATATTGCCGGTGACAGGACCTGGCATGCGCAAAGTGAATGCACGCTTGCGGATGCCGGGTCCGATGAGGGGGGGGACATGTCATGCTGCAATCTGCAGCATGACATAGTTAACGGCTACTGCAGGGCCGAAGGGCAATCTCGCTAACGCCCCGCGGGAGCGCACATATCATGTGTACACACTAGACGATGTACCTGGTATGTATACGCAGGATCAGGCGACATATCGTCCTGTGTGTACCCACCCTTAGGGTCATTTAAAATTATGTACACATTTTGCAGCAGAATAAACACCAGGGTGCACTGCAAGCAGAGCAGATTCATACATTTTTTGTATGCAGTGCAATTACTGCATGCTCTCACATACTGCTCACATATGCAATGCACATCTCTATTTTACACTGCCCTTTGGAGTTGGTTTGGCTGTGCCATCCTCACAACCATAAATCAGATTGTGCATATTACATTCCCTCCTGCAGTACAAATGTTTTCCCTGGTGCATTAATTTCCTCCCAGCAGCTGGATTTGCTCTTAACTGTAAATCAACCACTATGTGACTATACTGAGCAGATCAATGCATACTCCAGGCTGAATTTTACTGGCAAATTTGTTAACCGTGCCTTAGTTAATGGACCTAGAGACAAGGGTAGGAAAATGTTTAATGTCTTTCCATGACTCCATAAATTAGATTGTGTAACAGAACATTCTGAATGTTATTTGTTACTTTGGCGGGTTCCTGCATCTCCAGTTTTTGAACATCAACCAATGTTCTAATAATAAAATAGGTTTTCTTTTTCTGTTAATGAGCAACAGTGGTCCTTCTAGTAACACTAGTTCATTATATCCAAATTATTGTGTTGTATATTATTTGTGTTTAAAATTCAGCATATTGCAATATAATATAGAGTCTGTATATCTCAATCAAAACCTTTAAGTGTTCTAGACCTTCATAATCCACAACCATGATTATTGAATGGCCATGAGATCTGAGATATCAGATTTAAATGATAACTGTTCTAAGTTCTAACCCAAAACATAGATCTTGCACGTGTATAATATGAAAGGCATTTGGGTAAGGAGGGTCCATTACCACACCAATGGGTTGTTACAGATGCACCTAATTTTTGGAGAGAGGTTCTCTTCTTCATACTATTCATAAAAAAATCCCATATGTGAAGGTTGAACTTGTTCCTCTATACAGTTAAGTCACCTTTGATCAATCTTGATGATTTGCTGCTGATGGCCGAGCTAGGGGTCACTTTCAGTTTATATGCGCTGCCCGGAGGGTATGCAATGGAAAGGCGGTGGCCACCAGCACCACTAGCCCTCCGATCATCATTAGTCTGCCGTTGAAGAAGAAAGTTATTTGTCCTTTCATGCTCTCTGTTTGACCAGTTTTCCCTCTCATAAGCTGGAGGTGGGCTAGGTCCTAATCCATCCCTGGACCGACATTTTCCTTTCACAAGAATGTGCAGCAGCTCTGACAGACTGAGAAGTGCAGAGATGATTCCCACCACAAAGTAGAACTGTAGAAAAATGGTCTTCTCTGTGGGTCGGGATACAAAGCAGTCCACTGTGTGTGGGCAAGGTGAACGCACACAAACATACCTTGGGGCTACTTTGAAGCCATAAAGAAGCCACTGTCCCACTAGAAAACCCACCTCTGCCAATATCCTCATCACCACATTGACAATATAGAATGTGCGTATATGGCGCCCACGTTGCTCAGACCTTACTTTGGTCCTCGTGCTAGTCTGCTGTCCATGCGCTGCCTCTTCTTCCTCTGCATCTCTTCCCATTTTAGTATTCTGGTGCATTGAATAAATGACAAATAGCACAGCTGGAGCAGATAGTAGCACAATATGGAAGACCCAGAAGCGATAGTGTGAGATGGGAAAAGCTTGGTCATAACACACCTGTCGACAACCAGGCTGCATAGTGTTGCACACAAATTCCTCCTGTTCATCATCAAACATATCGCTGCCCACTGTGGCTAGAATCAGAATACGGAAGATCAGCATCACCACCAGCCAGAATCGTCCCACCATGGGAGAGTGCTCCTGTACTGCATCCAGCAATGAGCTCAGAAAGCCCCACTCCCCCATGTCTCCTCTTATCCTGGATATTCGCTCTGCAAAGCACAAAAGTGACAGAATGATAACCATCAGCTGATTAAATACTTTTCACTTACACATATTAATACCACTTATAAAACAATATTCATGTAATATTTGAATGTAGTAATAATAATAACAACAATAATAATAATAATAATAATAATAATAATAATAATAATAAAACAGACACATTCTTTAGAATGAAAAAAAAGAAAGAAAACGGTTTATTGATTGAAAGTACATCACAGTACATCATGGTAAATGACTGGCGTCTGAATTTACATGTTTAGATTACGAACTCATAGGTTGCTAGAGACTGTGGGGGTCATTCAGAGTTGGTCGCAAGCGCTGAGCACTCGCAACCGACTCGATGTTGCCCCACTGGGCATGCGCACGACGGAGCCGGCTAGCGCATTCGCGAGACCCGGCTAGCAACGGACGCTCCGTCGCTAGGGATCTCGCAGCAGACGGGGTGAGCTGTCGAAGGTGAGTGACAGCTCGCCCCGTTTGGGAGGCGGGCAGTGGGCGTGCCTGCCCAAATGGAGGTGTTCCCGCCGGAACGCTTGCCGTTTGGGGGCGGCCCCACTAACATCATTGTTGATGTCAGTGGGGAGCTTCCTGCTCGATCAGAGCAGGAAGCTCCCTGGGGCTTACGAGTGCCCAGACCCAACCTTAGGGTCTGGTCGTAAGCCCCAATGGTCTTTACCATCACGACCATCACCCATGTCGGTCGCTAGAGCTGTGGGTGTTAACCCACAGCTTAGCGATCGACAAGGAGGCGGTCGTTCAGGATGCAAGCGGCAGCCCTGATTCAGGGCGACCACTTGCAACTAACGACTGCCTCTGAATGAAGTCCAGTGTCCTGTGGCTATGTGACTAATATACACCCTGATTCATCTACCTATTCAGTAAGTGTAAATTGTGTATGATCAGGGCCAGCTCCAAGGGTAGCGGCGCCCTGTGCCGCCCAGGTGATGGTCGCCCCCTACGCCGTGCACGACCAAAAATGGAGCCGTGGCCTAATTACCATAGGCCACACACCCTAAATTACGTTATTTGGGGGCATGCCCGCATGGCATGCCTCTCGTGTAACGTCAGGCTGGGGGAGAGCCCAGCACTTCGTCACTAGCTGGACTTCCCCCAGCCCTCTCCCGGCACTGAATGGATGCCGCGGGCATGCACTCAGCATCCATTCAGACTCCGGGGTCTGGCACCGCCGCACAGCTGTGGCAGTGGGGGTACCCAACCCCCCGACGAGACCACCCGCCCTCCACTTCGGCCCATGGGTGGAACAGCGGGACTGTGCTGTCCCGCTGAAATCGGGATGATGTGGAGGGGTGCGCCCTCTATGGGGTAGCGCCCCTGTTCGACCGCACTGGTCGAACACCCCAAGAGCCGGCCCTGTGTATGATAAGAGTAGACATACAAACATGTCAAATGTGGTAAACTTGTGGGTAAAACAAGCAGCAATTCGCCTGAACCATATTTGATAAAACAAGCTGCAATAAACACAACTTGTTGACCGTCATATTATCATATATAATACATACAGAAACAGCAGCACTCTAAGGGACTTCTCAACACAAATAACGAACCATACATTTCTAAATTTATGGTTCATTATTTGTGTTGAGTAGTCCCTTGGAGTGCTGCTGTTTCTCTATTTATCTGGGAGTCTGTTTGGACTATTGGAGGTGCACCCGGGCATTTACTGGAATCTGGAGGAGTGGCGGTCTAAAACTGAGGAAAATATATTATATATAACCAACACTTTTAGGGTATACTAATATTATCTACTATTTAATTAGATTCTGAACTAGTATCATATGTGGTTAATATAATTCAGACACTCCCTTGTAACTATAGGAGCGCCATCTTGAATAGATTATTTGTGGATGCAATATTGGATGGAACTCAACCTGGTGGGTTCTGTTTGAGAGGTGCAGCCATAAATATTACCTAAATGATTCTTGACTCTTTAAGATTGTAACATTTTGTAATCTTAAGCGCAGAAAAGGGATTATTGTTTGTTTAAGATATAGAAGAGAAATCTAAATCAAATCAATATTTGGTGTGACCACCCTGTACGCCTGCAAAACAGCATCAATTCTTCTAGGTACACTTGCACAAAGTCGGGGATTTTGTAGGATTATAGTCAGGTGTATGATTAATCAATCATACCAAATAGGTTATAATGATCATAATTTTCATATGTAGGTTGAAACACAGTCATTAACTGAAACAGAAACAGCTGTGTAGGAGGCTTAAAACTGGGTGAGGAACAGCCAAACTCTGCTACAAAGGTGAGGTTGTGGAAGACAATTTCATGTCACAGGTCATACACCATGGCAAGACTGAGCACAGCAACAAGACACAAGGTAGTTATACTGCATCAGCAAGGTCTGTCCCAGGCAAAGATTTCAAAGCAGACTAGTTTCAAGATGTGCTGTTCAAGCTCTTTTGAAGAAGCACAAAGAAAAGGGCAAAGTTGAGGACCAGAGATGCAGTGGTCGGCCAAGAAAACTTAGTGCATCAGATGATAGACACATCATGCTTACTTCCCTTCGAAATCAGAAGATGTCCAGCAGTGCCATCATCTCAGAACTGGCAGAAACCAGTGGGACTCAGGTACACCTACCTACTGTTCGGAGAAGTCTGGCAAGATGTGGTCTTCATGGAAAAATTGTGGCCAAAAAGCCATACCTTTGACGTGGAAATAAGGCCTAGTGACTCAACTATGCACGAAAACATAGGAACTGGGGTGCAGAAAAATGCTCTGGACTGATGAGTCAAAATGTGAGATATTTGGCTGTAACAGAAGGCAGTTTGTTTGCTGAAGGGATGGAGAGCGGTACAATAATGAGTGTCTGCAGGCAACAGTGAAGCATGGTGGAGGTTCCTTGCAAGTTTGCTGCATTTCAGCAAATGGAGTTGGGGATTGGATCAGGATTATTGGTGGCCTCAATGCTGAGAAATACAGGCAGGTACTTATCCATCATGCAATACCATCAGGGAGGCATCTGATTGGCTCCAAATGTATTCTGCAGCAGGACAACAACTCCAAACATACAGCCAATGTCATTAAGATCTATCTTCACTGTAAAGAAGAACAAGGAATCCTGTAAGTGATGATATGGCCCCCACAGAGCCCTGATCTCAACATCATCGAGTCTGTCTGGGATTACATGAAGAGACAGAGGGATTTGTGCAAGCCTACATCCCCAGAAGATCTGTGGTTAGTTCTCCAAGAAGTTTGCAGAATTGATGCTGCTTTGAAGGCAAAGGGGTGGTCACACCAAATATTGATTTGATTTAGATATCTCTTCTGTTAATTCACTTTGCATTTTGTTGATTGATAAAAATAAACCATTAACACTTCTATTTTTTTTAAGCATTCTTACTTTGCAGCATTTTTTCCACACCTACCTAAACTTTTGCACAGTACTGTATATATATATATATATATATATATATATACATATATATATACATATATATATATATATATATATAGTAGCTAATATCCTTAATAAATTATTAAATTATTCTAGCAGTATATATATGATTTGTGTAGACATTTCAAGAAAACCATCGACTTCCCGTATCTGATATACTGGAGTAAACTTAATTTTTGGGGGGGATCTTATGAGTGTTGGCTTCTTTTATGCTGAATTTCACAAATAAGTAAAATTTGATCTGGCATCACATTATAAGACAAAGCTTATAGAGCATACTATAGCAATCATGTCATAATCGTATCATTCAAGCTTCATATGTAATTGTTTTTTTCTTCTTGGCATATTTTGAAAGAGCTTAAATGTATCAAAATACCTGAAGAGTTTAGAAACACATTGGACTAATATGGAAGAAAACAATGTAACTGCACTATTTTGGAAAATGTGTTATTTAAATATAAATATACATATACATCATATTTAAAATAAATGTATATATAGAATTCATAATAAGCCTGCACTCACTGCAGCATATTCATCCAGCTGGGGTGCAACCTCAATGTAACCATCAGATTCCTGAGGTCCACTTCCCTAAGAAAAATAGAGATTTTGGAGGGCACTCACCATTTCAGCTATAAAAAATATACTATTGCTCTGATGTACATTTTTAGTATATGAATTAAACACTATTATCTATTAACATTGATTGAGTCCTATTGTGGTCACAGCACATTTCCACCTTTTGTTCTCTATAGGGTGTATATTTACTAAAGTGAGAGTTTTTAGAAGTGAATTATAGAAGTGATGTTGCCCATAGCAACCAATCAGATTATACTTAACATTTAACTAGCCCCATCTAGAAGATAATAGCTAGAATCTAATTGGTTGCTATGGGCAACATCTCTTCTAAAAGTCACTTCTAAAAACTCTCACTTTAGTAAATTTACCCCTAGTTGTACTCATTTTTTGAGAGAGGTGGCAGTACTATCAGGTGGCATGCAGCAGCCTTCAAATTCGACAGTGGTCACTGTTTAGTGCTCGGCAGCAGGTATTTTTTGCTGTTTTTGTATAAAAAAATATGTCCTTTATTAATCACATACCACCATTGCTGATGGCTGGTGCGTCTTGTGGATTTTCTCTGCCTTGACAAATGCCTGACATGAGACCGAAACGTCGGACAATGACAATTTACTATTACACTGGTGGTATGTGATTAATAATATTTTTTACAGCTGAAATGGTGAGTGTCCTCCAAAATCTCTATTTTTTAAATGTATGTGTATATATATATATATATATATATATATATATACATATGTATATATATATATATATATATATATTCAGTTATAAAACCACCCATGCTATGCCGCTAGTTTGACATATAGGCCAGTAAAAGCATTATTTGCTGTACAGTATGTACAGTAAACTCTTATATTAACTTTATTTCCTACGAATTATTTTCCTTTTTAGTTCATTTTATAACCAATAACATATACTGACATGAAATCACCCATAAAACATATTCTCCATTAGTTGTCGTGAATCAGTTTAAAATAATTATTGGATGTACAAAAATTGCATTAAGAAAACTAAAATGCACAAATATAGAATGCATTTCAAATAATTAATTTTGTAATTTTAGCATATACCCCTGTGATGTATTTTATTTGTATTGGGGCTATTTAACAAAATAAATTTCTCATCAGTACATATCAGTAAATATGTACAGTATATATACCTTGTGTGGCTTGCATGGAGATCTATCGTAAAGACCACATAGAGAGACACAAACAAAACAGCATTAGGTATGATCTGTCTTTTGAATCTGTCATAAAACAATCAGATTATTGATGACAAATGTAATAATTCTGTTAATGACATGGCTAATACTTAATATGTACTTAGGACACCAACTTCCATAAAACAAAGGCAATCTTCTGAAATACCCTGAACAAAAACTTCAAAACGTTCTAGGAGATCAAATTATAAGTAATGCTTCAATGGAGACTCAATACAGGTAAATGCAAGAAAAACAACTATATATATATATATATATATATATATATGCATATATATATATAATATTATTATTATTATTATTATTAATATTATTATTATTATTATTATTATTATTATTATTAATGCAGCTGCACTGTTATATAGAAAGTTTGGAAAAATAACAGCAAAGTGAGCCCTAAAAGTCAAGTTCCATTCAGAGCAGATTGAAGTTGATGTATTCTCCTTTGATTATATAATTACTACATATGCATGTATGAGTAACATATTACAATGGTAAAATAATGAAATTGTGTGTGTGTGTGTATATATTATATGTAGTTGATTTTTTTTTTGCATTTACCTGTATTGAGTCTTCATTGAAGCATTACTTATAATTCCAAACTACAATTGTTTTTTTGTTTTACCATTGTACTCTTTATGTGGATGAGGGGGTTAAAAGCACATGATGTGAAATTATTACAAAACCTCACTGTTGAATCAACCATATATAGAGTAATAGTAAAAGTGATGGAAAGATAGCCTAATGGTCTTTTAGTTGGGTTTATTTTACAATGGGTTTTAACTGTTCATTGCATTAAGTGCTCGCTGCAATTTCCCAGCGCCAATGTTGGTGTTCACCAGTCAGTTTAGCAATCTGACACTCCAAAAAATAATTTTCAAACAAATAAAAATTATAAGAATAATAAAAGTAATTTTATGAAAGTGACGCCAAGTCAAAGCATTTGTTAAAAACAAATTATTATTATTAAAATAATGCTAATAATATTAATAATATTAATACTACTACTACTACAACTAATAATAATAATAATAATATTTGATACAAAATTCCAAAGACAATTTCAATCATATTAAGTTGCTGT
The DNA here is from genome assembly GCA_031769625.1 of Taudactylus pleione. NCBI lineage: Eukaryota > Metazoa > Chordata > Amphibia > Anura > Myobatrachidae > Taudactylus > Taudactylus pleione. Next base: position 8,674,436 of record JAUIMM010000154.1, read on the forward strand.
TTTATGAAGTTAGATCCAAATTCCATTGGTATTATATTTCAAGCCAAGTTACTAAACTGTATATTGAACTTACATGTTATTGATTGTCCCAGTAATAATTAACCACATCCCTGCTTGCGGATTTAGCAGGTGATGCTTTGCTGATCCTTGTAGTTTCGAAAGGGTTAATGTTGCAGTCGTGCGCTTCCCTCTCTCCCAGACTGATACAAGATAAGAATGTCTACATTTAGCACATACCTCTCAACTGTCTTGCTCAGATATCAGGGACAGCTTTGTCCCCCCTTCACAGGGTGGGAACGCTGGAATATAAACTGCAGAGAAAAAACGTTTAAGTCTGGAGATTAAAGGGTTAAACAGAACTGTAATAACAATCAAAATTTACAGCAAGTAGCATAACACCGTACCTCTCATCTCCTCCTAATACACAGATTTAAGGGCATAAACCTCTCATCTTATACACAGATAAAAGTACATGCAACCCCCACATTCCACCTAATACACAAACACAATTACATATTCCTCACCTCCGCTTAATTTACAGAACACATACCCCTGCCCTCCTCCTAATACAGGCACCAGGAATATATTCCTCACCTCTTCCTAATACACAGACACCAGGAAATGCATCTTTTGCCTCCTCCTAATACACAGATACCAGGACACGTATCCCTCATCTCCTCCTAATACACAGACACCAGGACATGTATTCCTCACCTCCTTCTAATATACATACATGTATTCCTCACCTACTTCTAATATACAGACACCCGGACATGTATCCCTCACCTCCGAATACACACTGAAGTTTTGCCTAAGGGCCCGAGAAACCTTGCACCAGTCCTGCAAATATTTGGACATTCATCTCTCATAGCGTCTTAATACACAGGCACCAGGACACGAATCCATCACCTCTTCCTAACACTGACCCGAGGACATGTATCCCTCACATCTTGTTAACACACAGACACCAACAAAACGTGTCTATGGAGGAAGTGTGTGTGGAGATCAGCAATCTGCTTGTGAGGCCCCTTCTAGGACAATGCTATGAAGTCCTGTTTGGGTTTTCATTTCTGAACAAGCAAGTGCTTCTGTGGCAAATGGACCAGCGCGTCCAAGTTCCCAACAATATAGTAACCACATGGGCTGCTCATAATACTCAGATGTCAGGACTTGAACCTCTCAACTTCTCGTTATACACAGACATTGTATGCATGGTTCTCACCTCATCCTACCACACACAAGTGAGCACATTTACTAACATACTCCTAATACACAGACATAAGGGAATTCCCCGCCTCTAAATATAATGATAAACAGAACATCATACTACAATATCTCTCTCATCTCCTCCCAATGCACAGATATTAGAACACATATCTTCATCTCTCGGACTTCGATAATTAACATACTACCGACGCGAGCGCCGGAGCAATTCATCATTGCTGCGGCGCGGAGGCAGCTGATCCGAAAATCAGCTGTCTCCCACAAGCACTTCACTGCTCCTTTCAGAGCAGTGACACTAGTGCGCCTGCATGACCTACAGGCTACGCATGTGCACAAAAGCCCCGGCGTCCGTCCCTCTTCGCAACCCGGGACTCCTTACTACAGTGAAGGAGCAGGGTAAGTGCGGAAGCAAACGCCATCTGAAGATGCAATACTTTACAATACAATATTTTCGGAGCTTGATCAATTCTGTCCCCATACTGAGTGGGAACAGTGGGCCATTCCGGGAGAGATCTGTGATATCTCCTGCTTTACCTTCTTTATGAATGGCTCGGACATTTAGGGCCTGATTCAGACTCGGACGCTATTTGCGGCCGTTCACTGGCTAAAAGGGGCCGGCTATTTAAATCATGTGCTCGCACTGCGTCGCGTAAAGCCGCCCACTAAGTAATAGCGAGCGGCCGCACTATGGGGGTCATTCAGACCCGCTCGTGAGCGAAGGTCGCTCGCTAGCGGGTCGATGTTGGGCGAATGCGCACGACAGAGGGACCTCCGTCGTGCGCATGCGCGAGACCCGGCGAGCGACGAGGAATACGTTGCTCGGGGTCTCGCACCAAAGGGGGCGTGCTGTCAATGGTGAGTGACAGCACGCCCCCTTTGGCGGGCGTTCCGGGTGCGTGGCTGCCAGACGGAGGCATTCCCATGGGAACGCCTACCGTCTGAGTCCGGCACCACTGACATCACTAGTGATGTCAGTGGGAGTGATTTTGGCTCTGATAGAGCCAAAATCACTCCTGGGCTTGCGGCAGCGAGACCCTACCGCAAGGGTCTCGTCGCAAGCCTGATGGTCGCGATGGTCTTGACCATCGCGACCATCATCATGGATGCTCGCTATAGCTGTGGGTGGTAACCCACAGCTATGCGAGCGTCCATAAGGACGCTCCAAAAACAGGTAGGAGGGCCCTGATTCAGAGCGAGCGCTCTGGTCAGAGCGTTCAGCTCTGAATCAGGCCCTATGCGCTCGCACCTGTATAAAGACGCTCCTTTACCACTAGCAACACACGTCATCTCTGGCAGTTGTAGGATTAATCAGGAACATCGAGAGCCATCGGAGCTGCTCTCAGTGCTTGTGGTAGCCTTTTCCTACCTCAACTTTGCGAGCAGTTCAGGCTAAAATACAACCCAGTCACGTGTGTAATGACGCTACTTTGCTAATTATGCACACCCATTAAACGCCTTTCTGACGGTCGGGCACGCCTGCATTCGCACATCCACACCCCCATTTACAAGCACCTTCCCTGTTACCACCCACAAACGGCACTATCTGTCACTCAAAGTAGTGGCCCGACTGCGGGCTACGGGTGAGCACTTTCCCATCGCAATGACTGGTTCGCAAACGCGCATTGCAACTCATACGCATGCGCAGATTGCGTAAAATCGCTCAATGCGAGCGTGTGTAGCATAGCATCTGGGTCTGAATCAGGCCCTTAATTTCTACAATAGCAGATAAAAATTTACATTTTCACCTGCGTTTGTAGAAATTACGTGATGAACAGACCCCTAGTACATTTACATCTCACCTTCTCTTAATACACAGATATCAGGATACGTACCCCCCCCCTCTGCTCCTCCTGAACTACAGATATCAGGACATTTATTTGTCACCTTTTCCTAATACTCAGACATTAGGGCAATTACGTCTTGCCTCTTCCTAGTATTCAAACATCAGAAGATTTAAGGCCCCCATACATGGTGCGATATAGCAGCCGATCCGACAGATTGGTACGGTATCGCTGCTATATGGTACTGTGGACCTCATTCAGAGGCGGTCGCACGGAGCGATTTGTCGTAGCGAGCGATGTTTTTTTCAACTTGGCATGCATGTACATTGCAGTGCGCGTGCGCAAGCCTGTCATCCCGACCGCAATCCTCTTGCTCGCTAGTCACTACGAGGTCGTAGCTGTGATTGACATTTTGTGCCATTTGTGGGTGGTTACAGGGGAAGGTGCTTGTGAACGGGGGTGTGGTGGTGCGCACGCAGGCGTGGTTGACCTTAAAAAGGGTGTTTTAAGGGCGTGCATATATTACTGAGCGAGTCATCACACACTTCATCTCGTTGCAATAACGACGCTACTGCTCGCAGAGCTAAGGGTAGCCCAGGGTCTACCTTAAGCATTGCGAGTGTTGGCGATGGTTTCTGCCTCAACCGATGTTTGTAGGCAATTAACAATGTAACAGGTGTTAATCTTGCTGATGTAGGTTGCCGCCTGCGACCGACTCTGAATTAGGCCGTAGAGATAGGAGGTGTGCTTTCATTGAGCGCTCGTTTTGCATATTCTTGATCACTTTGGGTGCGACCGATCGCTCCCGTGCGACCGCCTCTGAATGAGGTCCTGCGTGTGGGGATGATATTGGCCAGTGCGCACTCCCGTGGGGTCATATATCACACCTCCAGATCTTACTGCATGTTCACTTGATCTGGGGATGCGATGTATGATCCCATGCAGCGCTATGCGGGAGGGGGAGGGGGGTGTTGGCATATCGGGTGGTCGGGCAGCGGATTGCTTCGTGTGTGGGTACCGCCCGATATGTCGGCCATCAGATCGGACGTCGCGTCACAAGGTGCATATCGCACCGTGTATGGGGGCTTTTACAGTATATCTTATCGGAATGGGATTGAAATGCCGGCGGCTGTTTAGGTTCAATTCCTGACAGCGTCAGCCCGACAGGAGGAAATCCCAACAGCGGCAGGTAAGTCACCCAACCCTCCCCTGCCGCCACCTAACCCTCCCTTAAGGGTGCATAAGCCTAAACTCCCGGGGTGGTGCCTAAACCTAACCCCCCCTCCCCAGTACCCTAAACCTAACCACCCTCCCCCCGGCGGTGCCTAACCCTAACCCTCCCCGGGAGGTGCCTTAGCCTAACCATCCCCAGGGTTGCCTAAACCTAACCCCCCTCTCCCAACGCGGCTAAGTGCTAGGGACGGCCGGACTCACCTCGATCGGTCCGGTGTCCTTTGGCACTCTGGAGTCGGGATGAAGATATTTCGACGCCTATCTTCTGTCCCTTGCCGGTCTTCTGGTGTCGGGATATAGACCGGCGGAATTTAGCCTGCTGGTCTATTAACTACATCCCATCTCATCTTTACTTCATACACAGACATCAGAAACTTTACCTCTCCCCTTCTCTTAGTACTGATACATCAGAAAAGGTCTCTCTCTTCTCCTAATAAGCACATAAGGACATGTACCTCTAAAATACCTCCTAATACTCAGACATAAGGACATGTACCTCTCAACTCCTCCTAATACACAGATATAAGACACATACCCCTCACCTTCTCCTAATACTCAGACATAAGGATATATACCTCGTACCTCCTCTTAATACACATACATAAGGACAAGTACCTCTCACCTCCTCCTAATATACAGACATAAGGACATGCACCTCATCTCCTCCTAATACACAGACATAAGGCCATGTACCACTCAACTCCTAATACACAGATCCCAGAACATGTACCTCTCACCTCCTCCTAATACACAGATACCAGGACATGTACCTCTTACCTCCTCCTAATACTCAGACATGAGGACATTTACCTCTCATCTCCTCCTAATACACAGACACCAGGACATGTACCTCTCACCTCCTCTTAATACCCAGACATATAGACATGTATCCCTAACCTCCTCTCATTACACAGAAATAAGTACCTGTACCTCTCATCTCCGCCTAATACACAGACATAAGGACAAATATATACGTTTCACCTCCTCCTAATACACAGACACCAGAACATGTACCTCTCACCTCCTCCTAATACACAGAAATAAGGACATGTACCTCTCACCTCTTAATACTCAGACATAAGGGCATGTACCTCTCATCTCCTAATACACAGACATAAGGACATGTACCTCTCACCTCCTCCTAATACACAGACATAAGAACAAGTACCTCTCACTTTCTCCTAATATACAAACATAAGGACATGTACCTCTCACCTCCTCCTAATATACAGACATAAAGTCATGTATCCCTCACCTCCTCTCATTACACAGAAATAAGGACATGTATGTCTCACCTCCTACTAATACACAGACATAAGGACATGTACCACTCACCTCCTCGGCTCCTAATACACAGGCATAAACATATGTATCCCTCACCTCCTCTCCTTACACAGAAATAAGGACATGTACCTCTCACCTCCTCCTAATACACAGACGTAAGGACATGTACCTCTCTCCTCCTAATAATACACAGACATAAGAACATGTACCTCTCACTTTCTCCTAATACACAGACATAAGGACATGTACCACTCACCTCGTCCTAATATACAGACATCAAGTCATGTATCCCTCACCTCCTCTCATTACACAGAAATAAGGACATGTATGTCTCCCCTCCTACTAATACACAGACATAATGACATATATACGTTTCACCTTCTCCTAATACACAGACATAAGGACAATTTGCTTTCACCTCCTCCTAATACACAGACTTAAGGACATGTACCTCTCACCTCCTCCTAATACACAGACATAAGGACATCTACATCTCACCTTCTCCTAATACATGGACATCAGTACTCATATACAATATTTGGTTTAAAAATAAAACAAAACACAACTGACACATTCAGTACAATGTGCACCATAAATTCCCGACACTTTTGAACAAGTCCTGATACTCTACAGTCAGAAGGTCTGTGGCACTGGCCAAATCCAATTGGGACGTACCTGCATGTTAGGGATAACATTTCCTTGAAATGAAACTTTGATTTCAGTGCAGAACAAGTTTATACCCCGGAGCTCTCTGAACAGCTTTCACTTTATTTTCCCTGGACAGTATCAGGATGAGAAGCTATTTAGGCAGGGTCTGAGTCCGCCTCCTTTTAAAGGGACACCTTTCTCTGTACATTTAACAACTCAGTCCATTGCTTTATGCTTGAACTATTCTGACTGTATAAAGTACAATTCAGAATCCTGACTTGTATTCATATCCACAGTGTCTTCATGTAAAACCTACATTCATGCAAGGCTTCATTAATGTGCCCATAAGCTATTTTAAAACTGTTGTTTGTAGATCAATGTTGACACCAGGGTGATGTACTATTTTGATCAAGCTGGTAAACACAATATTCCCTACCTACAAATGTTGATTTAAAAAAACATATCTGGACCATACTTGCCAACTCTACCTGATTGTCAGGGAGACTCCCTGAAATAGTAGCAATCTCCCTGACTCCCTAAAAAGTCTAACAATCTCCCTGATTGCACCTTACCCCTATTCAGGGCCTGGCTGGCAACTTTTAGCCTGGGGGGCAAATGCATGCAGGCGGCCCTGGCAGAGGAGTATCGTGTAGCCAGGGTGCCCGAAGAATGTGCAGGCTATGGCGCCCCCCCCACCCCCCCCTCAAGTGTTCCAGGGAGGAGGCGGGTCCATATGGGATTAATGTAAAGTAAAAATAAAGATTAGGGGCAGCCCCGTCGTGGTGCCCATATGCAGTGCCCCCATGTGCCCCAGGAGAGGACCCCCTTATGCAGGCCTCCAGTAGTGCCCCTAGTAGTGATCCCCCCTATGCAGTGCCCCTTATACAGTGCCCCCAGTAGTGGTCCCCCCTGTGCAGTCCCCTTGTGCCCCCAGTAGTAAGCCCCTTATATAGTGCCCCCAGTAGTGGTACCCCCTATATAGTGCCCCAGTAGCAGTCCACCCCCATGCAGTGCCCCCAATAGTGGTAACCCTTATGCAGTGCCCCTTAAATAGTGGCCCCAGTTGTAGTCTCCCCCCTATGTAGTACCCCCAGTATTACCATTTTTATAGAGCCCCCAGCAGTGGTCCCTCGATGCAGTGCCCCCAGTTTCTAGTCCCCTCCCCCCTATGTAGTGCCCCTAGTAATAGTCCCCTCTCCCCTATGCAGTGCCCCTAGTAGTTGTCCCCTCCCCTTGTAGTGCCCCTAGTATTAGTAGTCCCCCCTTGTAGTGCCCCTAGCAGTCGTAGTCCTCTCCTTGTAGTGCCCCCAGTAGTAGTCCACCCTTGTATTAGTAGTCCCCCCCTTGTTGTGCCAGTAGTAGTCCCCCCAGTTGTAGTCCCCCCCTTGCAGTGCCGCCAGTAGTGGTCCCCCCCTGTAGTCGCCCCCCATGTAGTGCCCCCAGTAGTGATCTCCCCCTTGTAGTGCCCCCAGTAGTGGTCTCCCTCTTGTAGTGCCCCCAGTAGTAGTCCCTCCCTCTTGTAGTGCCCTCAGTAGTGGTTCCCCCTTTGTAGTGCCCCCAGTAGTAGTAGTCCTCCCCCTTGTAGTGCCCCCAGTAGTAGTAGTGCCCCCTTGTATTGCCCCCAGTAGTAGTAGTCCCCCCTTGCAGTGCCTCCAGTAGTGGTTCCCCAATTGTAGTGCCCCTAGTAGTAGTAGTCCCCCCCTTGTATTGCCCCCAGTAGTAGTAGTCCCCCCCTTGTATTGCCCCAGTAGTAGTAGTCCCCCCCTTGTAGTGCCTCCAGTAGTGGTTCCCCCCTTGTAGTGCCCCCAGTAGTAGTATTAGTCCCCCCCCTTGTAGTGCCTCCAGTAGTGGTCTCTCCCTTGTAGTGCCCGCCCCTCCCCCAGTAGACACACACAGTCAGACTTGTCAACTGAACGATTTTCATTAAGGGAATATGCAAAAATCGTTTGTAGTTCAAAAAAATCGTTCATAACACTTTAAAAAATCTGACAGATAATCTGACAGAAAATCATTGGTAACAAAATCGTTGTGTGTGTATGCAGCTTTAGCTAGAGTAGAGTAGAGTCTATGTACCAGCTTAACACCAGGAAAAAACAGTGGGCCTGTTTCAGACCCGCTCGCGAGCGCTGAGCGCTCGCAAGAGGGTCAATGTTGGCCAAGTGCGCATGCCACGAGGGAGCCGGCTCCGTCGTACGCACGCGCGTGACCCGCATAGCGACGGGCAAGCCGTCGCTATGGGTCTCGCACCAAAGGGGGCGTGCTGTCGGTGTTGAGTGACAGCACGCCCCCTTTGGTGGGCGTGCTGGGGGCGTGGCTGCCCAGACGGAGGCTGGGGCCGGCCCCACTGACATCACAAGTGATGTCAGTGGGAGTGCTTTTGGCTCTGATAGACCATCTGTCTTGACCATCGAGACCATCATCATGGCCGCTCGCTATAGCTGTGGGTGGTCACCCACAGCTATGCGAGCGGCCAGGAGGCCGCTCTAAAAAAAGAGAGGGATGGCCCTGATTCAGAGCGAGCGCTCTGAAAGAGCGTCCGGCTCTGAATCAGGCCCAGTGTTTTATGCATCAATTTGATGGCAGGAAACAAAAGTTCTTTATGCGCCTGGTTTAGACCCAGGATATTTGATTTAAAAGTAAATTTATGAAGTAAATTCTAAGGTTATACTACACAATTTATACACATATAATAATTTAACAAGGCATTGTATACATAAGACACTCTGGGACAAATGTTATATCCCGCTAGCTGCAACAAGTGCTGAGATTTTGATGATTTAACCAAATGATTAAAAGCAGCAATTTTTTTTATGCAAAACCAAAAGCTTCTAGTTTTACATTTAAAAAAATGCTGCTTTAAATCTTGGGACTAAATTAACAAAATCTCTGCATTTTCCGCAACTTGCAAGCTATTATGGCCCTGATTCAGACCCACTCGCAAGTGGGCGTACGTACGTTCGGCGTACGTAAAAAAATATTTAAATTCAAGCACTCGCTCGTATTTTCATACGCAGCTAAAAATCCGCCCCAAACTCAGGCGACCCCTCCTCTAACTAACGAGCGTGCCAAATAGCGAGCGTACATCCCCGAAATGGCTTGAAGGGAACGCACGCACAAGTACAAACCGGAAGTGGGACTGTCAGATTCCGATTACCTGCTCGTTTTTTCTGCCTACCTCCCTCAATCGTATCATGTCAATCAATGTATCAATTAGCTTAATTGTTTTTTTTTTTTCAACACAATGCAATAAACTTTAATCTTGTCCGTGTTTGTATTTGCTCGCAGAATACGACATGTTAGCCCCAATTAAACAATTGTTCTATTTGTTTGTCTCCCCACAATTTTTCTGTGGTTCATTTCTTTATTTAAATTTGCTTACGCATGTCACTGCATCAAGCCTATCATAACTCTCAAGAGATTTGTGGCCCTGTCGAACACATGACTCATACACTAACCAATAGAATTTGTCCTGTTAATTTCCCAAATACATTAGCCAATCAAATTATTTTGGGGTGCTTTATTAAAAATATTTTGCCAAAAAAACACCATTGCCATCATGAGATCCGCCGCATTCACCAGGCGCGAACTGCTGGTGCTGACGGAGGTGATGGACAGGCGGATCACCAGTCAGCCTCCACCCATCTCCAATAGGCGAAAGCGTTCCGCATATGCGGAGGTACGTCGACGCCTGCGCTCCTTCGGCTCACGCCGACATATTGGCCAGCTGGAGCGCAGGTGGTCGGACCTGCACCGGCGGACGCCCCGCTTGCTGGCATGCTTTCGCATGCAGATTGCGGAATGTAAGTGTTCTGGACTGTGGTTTTCAAGTTTATCTTGTGGGCCCTAACTGCGTGTGCATGTTTTCATGTCTGACCTATTGAGTCATTGTAGTCATATCTGCATGTGCATGTTTTCATGTCTGTCCTATTGAGTCATTGTAGTCATATCTGCATGTGCATGTTTTCATGTCTGTCCTATTTAGTCATTGTAGTCATATCTGCATGTGCATGTTTTCATGTCTGTCCTATTGAGTCATTGTAGTCATATCTGCATGTGCATGTTTTCATGTCTGTCCTATTGAGTCATTGTAGTCATATCTGCATGTGCATGTTTTCATGTCTGTCCTATTTAGTCATTGTAGTCATATCTGCATGTGCATGTTTTCATGTCTGTCCTATTGAGTCATTGTAGTCATATCTGCATGTGCATGTTTTCATGTCTGTCGTATTTACTAATTTTTTTTTTTTTTTTTGGATTCCTGTTGAAACTAACCACAATTTTTTTTCCATTTTTTAGGGGCACAGCAAACACTACGGCGGCATCGCCAGACAAGACGCCGGTCCCGGCCCCTCTCTCCAACCCCCAATTCGTCAATTACCCCCTCCTCCCCAGACCCTGTGGCCGAAATTTCAGGCCTACTTCCCCTCCAGCCCAATTCCCCCTCTCCTCCATTCGTCCCTCCTCCAAATACCCCCTCCCAGGATTCCTCAAACACCTTGCCCCTTGGTTTGGGGAATGTAGCCACCTCCGAGGTGGTCCAGGGAGTGGCTTCTGGATCTGGCATTTTGGAGAACGGTATGTTTAGAAATTTTATTTTGGACACCACAAACTGTTTGTATGTAATCATGTGTCGTCCCCATTTTTTTTGGCTTTCTGTCGCCTTAGGGTATTTTTGGGGGTTGTCTTTACCTGTTCCTGCTGATGTCACCATACACATATCACACCTGTGTGCATTTTTTTTATGGCCCTTGTATTTTTGGCCTACGACATTTTGGGGTTCTGGGTTTTATCCGTGTAATGTTTTTTTGGCCCACAAGCTTTTAAGTTTTGGTTTGCTTGTTTTGTGTTTTTTTAGAATGTTGCTTCATTATCGATTTATTAATCCCCAAACTTTTGTCACCCACAGAGGAACAGAGGCGTCGGGAACAAATAATTAATTGTGTGGGCCGTATGCGGGAGCAGGTCACCGGGCTTATGCAGGGCCTTGACCATCTGTTGGTCCTCCTTAGGAATTAGTTTTTTTTTTATTTTATTTTCTAATTGTTTCATAATAAATCAGTTTTAAATCAAGCTCAGTCTCATGCGTTTGGAGTAAATCCAAGATTCTTTACACTGACATAAGTAGACTCTTCAAGCAAGGATTGCCACAGAATCTCACTACAGATTGTGTGTTGTATTTTGAATGCAAACAGGCACAAGAAACACCTCCCAGTACCAATGTCATTTTCCTTTTTTGTGATGGTCAACATGATAGTTTACACCATTTTTCAGGTTCCTATTTGGTGGGCAAACTGCTTAGGGCAATCTTACGAAGGCAACTGATTGTACAGGATTCCTTGTTGTGTTGGTTAGTACCCCGAAAACATATTACATTTTAGCTCCACTTGCTTCATTATTGGGTTAGCCCTTAGGTAAAATTAACGTTTGGGAGTTTGTTTACACTTGCTTCTAACGTGCCCAAAAAGGAATCAAATTACACTCTCCAAATATTTATTCACAACAGAAATCAAAATACAAAGTGGTCACTCACAAACAAAACACACAGTGATAATCAGAAATACACCACATACCAAAAACACAAAACAAACACACAACAAATCAAGAACTGGTTGACGAAGGTCCATGCCCACATGATTTCAAAAATATGGCGTTGCAATATTGGTGTCAGAATATATTCCCGAAGTTTCCACATAAAGGTTTTTGAAGGGTAGCAGGAAGTAGTCATCGTGGGAGTGCCAAAGATTATGCAAACAAACAGAAGATGGTGCAAAAATTAATATCAAAAAAGATGAACGCTAAAAAACCGTAACACATTGGGTATACACACTGTTGTTTGGTCAATAATTACCTAAAATATCGGGCCACCACATCATCGCATATGGCCCCCCCACATACTGACCTCCGACCAACCTCGGGGGGGCCATCCTCAGGTAAGGCATCCTCTGGCTGCATTGGAACACCACTCCTTATGGCGATGTTGTGAAAGATCCCACACAGGACCACAATTTTCGAAACCATATCCGGCAAATACATGAGCTCGCCACCAGAGCGGTGGAGGCATCTGAATCGGCCTTTCAAAAGGCCGATACAGCGCTCCACCACTTGCCTGGTGGCTGTAAGTGCGGTATTAAACTCACTTTGTGGACCTGGTGTGGGAGCCAAATAAGGAGTGAGCAGCCAGGGCATGCAAGGGTATCCACTGTCTCCTGTGAAAAAGAATAGACAACATCAGGATCACTGTGTATCAAGCTTAACATTGTTATGTACTAAAGGTCTCCACTTACCCAGAAGCCACGCATCACCAGCTTGTAGGTTGGTTAATTTGTGCCATATCCCTGTTTGCCGGATGACGAAGGAGTCATGTGCACTTCCTGGTAATTTTGCATTCAGGGACAGGATCAGGAGGGAGGCATCACATACCACCATTACATTCAGGGAGTGATAGTGTTTTCGGTTGCGAAATATTGCCTCCAGCCGTGCTGGAGGCTGAAGTGGTATGTGAGTACCATGCACAACATCTATGATGTGTGGGAAGCCAGCTATTTGGTAAAAATTGGCCTTGGCCACACTAAGGGCACCCATATCCAAAGGCATTTTAATAAAATGATGGAGGTGCTTGAAAAGTGCCTCCATCACTGCCCTCAGGATCCTGGAAAAGGAGGATTGTGAGATGCCCGCCACTATTCCCACTGTTGTTTGAAACGATCCTGAGGCACAGAAATGTAACACCGCCATAAATTGCGTAAGTGGTGGTATTGCTGTTGGACTGTCAATTTTCCACTCAAGATCACTCTCTATTAATGAGAGTGTCTATGATGATTTTGGGAGGAAGACGGTAGCGTCTTAAAACCTCATCATCGGGCATTCCAAAAAGGGTGACACGTGTTCGAAATATCTGGGGCCTTGCACGCCTACGATGCCTACGCCTGGGACGAGATTGAGGTTGGTCGGCTTCCGGGAGCATGGCCAGAACAATCCGCCCAAGATCAACCTGAAATGGCAAGATTGGAATGTAAGGCTTTGGACCCACCCCAAAAGAAAATTAAGAACAACTTAGCTTGATGATACCATCCATTGCTGCTTACATGCCGGGGTATTGTCATGATACGGCCAAACTGAAATGAATCCAAAAAATAATGTGAAAAATTTTAGTGTGTGCATTTATGTTTCTAAATTTTGTGATAGACAAAACTTAAAATATGCGAAACACACATTTGGCCAAAGAGCAAAACGACATTGCACACAGTACATCAAAATGGGTTGAAATGTAAGCCAAAAAAGCCAATGGGCAACCACCAAAAATTTAACAGGATTAATAAGCATTTAAAAATGCGCTAATTAGTTCGCAAATACAAGTTAATAAACAAACTGAGAAAAATGCGCTAATTAGTTCGCAAATACAAGTCACAATAGTAAGTAGTAAAAATGCGCTAATTAGTTCGCAAATACAAGTCACAATAGTAAGTAGTAAAAATGCGCTAATTAGTTCGCAAATACAAGTCACAATAGTAAGTAGTAAAAAAGCGCTAATTAGTTCGCAAATACAAGATAAAAAATGGACTTACCTTGAGCAAATATATAAGATTCCAAATCAAAAGGTCTTTGGGTCAGAAATTAAAAAAAAACTAAAAGATATGAAATTATGGATCCAAAAATTAAAAACAAGAAGAAACACAATGAGACACCAATTGAACCAAAGTTAGACTTCACAAAACTTACCAAATCAAGAAACGAGGCCAAAAAAAAATATACCAAAAAAGAGAACGGAAAATAAAAACGCAAATCTAGCAAACAAAATAAACTCCAAACGCCAACTCCTTTATCCGCAAACAAGAAACTCCAACCAAGGTAACCTCCAACAATCCAAAAACGCCACCTCGACTGGAGACACACCAAGCCATAAATAGTGTTTCGTTTCCCGCACAAATTAAGGAGGGATCATAGGAACGCACAATCAATGATGCGGCCGCAAAATAAGGACGCATGTATAAATACGTCACCAAAACACATTTAAACTCTGGTGTATTTCTTGTTTGGACCTCAGACATGGCTACAGACCAGGGAAACAATGGCCAAGAGTCAGGCGGTAAGTCTTTCATGCCTTTTGTATCAATGATGAATTTGAAACATAAGATTGGGCAAGTTGTGAATTTGAGAAATCTGAATATTTACACAAATAGGTGAGGAGGCTGACATGGAAGAGGCTGCTGGGCCCAGTATTCCGGCCAAAGCTGCCAAAAAAAAAAGGCAGCCACATTTCACAAGAAAGGAGATGGAGGTTTTGATTCAGAAGTGTGTGGACATCCTGCCACAGGCAGACAGGAATATGAGTATAAGCCAGAAGTGGAGAATGTGGGAAGAGGTAGCCGTTGCTGTCAATAGGGTGGGTGATTATGTCCGTCTAGCCCGGGATGTCAAACGGCGGTAAGTAAACACTTGCCCCCCCTAAAAACAAACACCATTTTAAACAAAAGGATAAGGGCTTCCATTTTTTCCCACAGATGGGGCGACTTCAAATATCGCCTAAAGCAAAAACTCGCGGACAGGGCTAGGCATGCAAAGGGGACAGGTGGGGGTCCCACCCCTGTGTCATTGGAGTTGACGGATTTAGAAGAGCTGGCACAGGGGTGTGTGCAGCCTGTGGAGGTGTCTGGCGTGTCCAACATGGATACGGACATGCCAGACTTTGCGGCTCCTCATGTTGTCCCAGGTAAATCTTTTGATGTCACCAACTCTGAAATGTTAGTGGGCCAATATGTAGATTCTAATGTGAGTCTTTTCTCATTTTTCCTAACAGAGACACAGGCGGATGAGTCTGCTCCAGAGAGGAGCCTTGGCCGCCGAATTTCTGCTGGCTCTGCAGGGGAGGAACCAGTACATCCGGCTGAGGACCCTGCAGAAGCCAGTCCAGGGCAATCCCCCTCGCAGGCAGTGGCCCTCCTCACAGAACTCAATTTCAAATCGGATTCCCATACGGAGCTTCTGCAGAGGATGGACGCCAGTCTGCTACGGGTGGCTGAGGCCCTGGAGCAAAATGCTGCGGCCAACGTGACCATTGGTCAGGCCCTGGCGGAAAATACCAGGGCCAACATCCGCATCGCCAATGCCCTGGAGCAGCTCGTTCGCCAGCACATGGTGGAGCCGACCTCCCTTCCTGCCGGAACATCAGGATCCTCCACCTCTGGCACAACATCAGCCAATCCTCCAAATGTGCCTAGCCCTGTGCCTAGTCCAGAGGCCACAACATCTGCCTCTGGACAGGCCAGCCCGATGACAACCCGGACCTGGTCTGGCGCCCTCCCTCCCCCATCCAAACGGGTGAAAAAACAGTGACAGCAATGGCGACTTTTCCCACACTCCTTCTGTGCTTGGCTCATATTCCTTTCTGGTCAAAACTTCCCTCTCCTTTCTTGTGAAATGTTTTTAATTTTTTGTTGTACGTTTATGTCTACAGTTATGTTGGGCCAATTTGTTTGATTTTGGAAATGATCTTTGCCAAAAAAAGATGTCCCCAAATTATTTAATATTTTAGTTTTGGTTTGACCAATAAATTTACGATAAAAATCTGACATTGTATTGTGACATTATTGTACAAATGGGTTACATTTAATCCTGGCCCAAAAGGCAAAAACGTGCAAAAAACAAACAAACAATTTTTTAAAAAAAAGGGCTCTTTAAGGAACGTTTAAAAAATCACATAACGAGGCAAATTCAACAGCCAAAAATAAAATGGTGAGAAAATTAAAACATGATGACATTATTGTTACAATAGGCCCTAACCACCAAATTGAGGCCAAAATAAACCCCCACAAATGTACGCAAATTGATTGTGTCATCCTGACATCAGAGGCGTCACTAGTGTTGGTGTCACCCGGTGCTATAACTCATGGTGACACCCCCCCCACCAAAAAAAATAAATAAAATTGATGCGCAGCTCCGCAAACTCTCCCCAAGTACCAGTCCAGCAGACACATTTACACAATGCCCCCAGTAGTGGTGTCCCGTATGTAGTGCCCACAGTAGTGGTGCCCCTTATGCAGTGCCCCTATGCAATGTCCCCAGTGGTAATGACCCCTAATAGTGCCCCCAGCGGTAGTGGTAATGCCCCTTATAGTAGTGCCCTCTATAGTATTAGTGCCCCCTATAGTAGTGACCCCAGTATTAATGCCCTTAGTAGAAATGCCCCTAGTAGTAATGCCCCCATTAGTAGTGCCCCTAGTAGTAATGTCTTCAGTAGTAATGTCCCCTGTAGTAGTGCCATCAAAAGTAATGCTCCCTGTAGTAGTGCCCCCATTAGTAATGCCCCCTAATAGTGCCCACAATGGCAGTGGTAATGCCCCCTATAATATTACCCCCAGAAGTAATGACCCCTATTGTATTGCATAGAGTGTAACAGTGACTGCCAGATAATGCAGAGAGCGTCATGGTAACCGCCGGATAATGCAGAGAGCGTCATGGTAACTGCCGGATAATGCAGAGAGCGTCATGGTAACCGCCGGATAATGCAGAGAGCATCGTAATAACCGCCAAATAATACAGAGAGCATCGTAGTAACCGCCAGATAATACAGAGAGCATCGTAGTAACCGCCAGATAATACAGAGAGCATCGTAGTAACCGCCAGATAATACAGAGGGCATCATAGTAACCGCCAGATAATGCAGAGTGCATCGTAGTAACCGCCAAATAATGCAGAGACCATCATTGACCCACATATAACCCATAACATGAATACACCCCTTATACACACAGAAACACAATGAGTATACCCACACACATACATTAATACACCATCCCCAGCATAGACACTCTCTCCTCACTGAATTAGTTACTTCCCATTACACCTACTGTATACATTAGAGCATAGTCAATGTGCTGGCTGCTGCTGCTGCTGCACTGTATGCTGTCTCCCAGCTCCTTCTCATCCTCTCTGACTGGGAGGTCAGAGGGTCACACTGGGAACAAGCAGGGACAGTGTACAAACTACTTGTCAGTATTGAAGTGTAATCAACAGTATTTGAATACACTTGTAAACTGGCAAATGTTTTGTAGACTGTCCCTGCCTGCTCCCAGCGTGATGATCTGTAAGGCAGGGAGCTGATTCACTGAAGAGAGGAGGAGCAGGAGCTCAGCTGCCATCCACCCCGGCGGCTTCAGTCAGGCTGATCGTCTTTACACTGATAGCAGGTAGTCAGCCCCGTGCCACTAGCCCTCCCCCCCCCCACCCCCCCACATGGAGGGGACAGTATGAAGAGCACAGCCGCACTTGCCACTTACTGTACTGTAGGCTGCCGCTGGCTGTCTCAGTGTGACAGGCGCAGCGGCAGCCGGCAGAAGTAAAAACTGTCTCAGCAGCTGCTGTAGGGAGAGCGCCTCTCCAGCCTGGCGTCTCCCTGCAGTGCAGGCTCTGCTGAGCGGGGGGCGGGGATGAGTCAGAGTTTGGTGTCACCCCCTTGGAGGGTGACACTCGGTGCGGCCCGCACCCACCGCACCCCCCTTGTGACACCACTGCCTGACATTAGCAGCTATGATTTCCACCTGCGTACGCTTTTGTGCTATCCCCGAAAACTGATTTCAAAACACATACCAAGCCGGTTTTCAATCCAACACTAATTGCTTTTCTGACCACCCGCGATTAATCGCAACAACATCGTGGAGTCCCGGGACGGAGGAGAAGACCATCGCCAATGTGGTCGAGTAATCCAGACCCTAAGCTGTGCGAGCATTTTGAAGGGAAAGAGGATCATCCAGTGACGTATGAGTCGGTCCGAACACATTTTACGCTCGCATCTGCTAATGTATGTACGCCCCAAAAACGCCTCGCCACGCCTGCGTTTATCCATCTCCACCCCCGTCAACACCCAAAAACGCCCTGTTCTGTCAATCACATTTGACATGTCACTTCCTGTACGCTATTTGACGAACGAGGCCAAAATAACTCGCAATCTGCCGTACGCACATGCGCAGTGTTACACCGACGCATGCGCGGTTAGTCAACATCGGAACGCAACGAGCGTACTGCTGTTTGCGAGTGGCTCTGAATGAGGGCCTATATCTGACCGTCTGTGTCTGGACGGTGTTATTAAAAATTAGTAAGTAGCATTTACAATGTAAAATGCTTTTAAATACAGACACAATAAAACATGAAAGTACTATTTAAGGTAAATGAAATACTAATAGCTGTTATTTTTCCCTTAAAAAAATATATGGGAATTTGCTTTCCTGTTACGGACTGATTGTATTTTTCATCCAGCATTCGCAAATGATGTGCCTCCTGACAGAAGTACTGTATATGCGCGACTATTGTGGACACAGTTTGTGTGATATGTCTCTATTCTAATACAAACGTTTTTCACTTTACTTGGAGTGCCGCCTATTCTTCTACTTTGGGACTTGAACAGCTCCTGAGGAGATACTTGGTGTGTATATATATATATAGCAGCCCATGGTACCAGCGCCGGCGGCGATGTGTGTGTAAATGTGTAGTGCAGCTTCCCCTGCGCCGCCGGTCTCACGGCACCCAGGGCATGAGCCCCGGCGACCCTGCCCTAGTTATGCCACTGATGGTGGTTGTCGTTTGGCCAGGATTAAGTTTTTGAAGTTTGTCAGTGCCGTAGAGGTCTACATGGTGCCCACCAAGTAGGTTGTGGAGTCTCTGATTTAAAATGTTTGTTTAAGCAAGTTCACTCAGAAAGTCTGCCAGTGCATAAAAATGCACTGATCTGAAGGCACAGGCTGATATGTACCAGTGGGGGGCAGGCAGAGCTCCAATGGAAGAGCAATGAGTTGGAGGATCAACTGTCACACTGCACCTGCACTGACAGTTATTCATTTCCTCCAAGCACATTTTCATTCTTGCAGATGAAAGCCGAGTACACACCAGATGATATGTTGTCCGATCAGGTGGATCGGACGGCATATCATCCACTTCAGGCACTGTGTACACACTATGTTGCCAACGATGCGCGGTCCCGTGTGTCATCAACGCCATCGCCTGTCGGACCTGCATGCATTCGGCAGCATGGTCCCCACTGTCGCTCACAGCAATGGCAAGTGTGTATGCACTTGGTGATGCCGGTACCCCTACCGGGACCCGCCGCATGAAACATCAGCTGGTTACACATTGTTAAAGTGTGTACCCAGCATTAGGGAAAGTTGTGAAAACAGCACAAGAACTGCAATTGAGTTTTTTTCCCAACATACGACAACACTTCAAAGAACACAAATGGCTAGGTGAGGGTGCAATTCTTGCACCAAACAATGAAATAGTAAACAAAATCAATGAGACAATATTGCAGGTACTGCCAGGTGAATTTGTCAATTATAGATCAATTGACACTGTTACTGACCCAGACCAAGCTGTGCATTATCCAACTGAATTTTTAATCTGCCAAGAAACACCAGGGATGCCCCTGCACAAATTATTTTTGATGGTCAGTGCACAAATCATGTTGCTTAGAATCCTGGATGCTGCAACGTTTTGCAATGGTACAAGACTTTGCATAAAAATTATCAAAGCCCATGTCATTGAAGCCACTATCATAACAGGATGTGGTACAGGAGAGAATGTGTTCATGCCTTGCATCCCACTTATACCAACAGACATGCTATTTGAATTCAAGAGATTGCAATTTCCAATGCAATGACTATCAATAAGGCCAAAGATCAATCTTTGAAGGTAGCAGGTATTGACCTGCAAACTCCTTGCTTTTCCCATGGGCAATTGTATGTGACATGTTTAAAAGTGGGGGCTTCAAACAGCCTTTTCATTCTGGCTCCTAATTGAAAAACAAACAACACTGTTTATACCTCAGTGTTGTGGTAGCAGTGTCTAAATACTCTATATAAATAAATAGATAGGTCCTTGTCAGGCCTAATATCATGTTAGCAAACAATGGGGTCCTTTCCAGGATAAATGGAATGTGGTTATAGGCGTGGACAATGTAAAAAAATGAAGGCTGCAGAAGTACTTCAAGGTCCATTCTTCAACCTGGGCAACACTGGGTATCCCATCTAGTTATTATCAATTTACTAGAATGTACTGACATCACTGGGGCACTTCATACCCAATGTTTGTGTGGCACTTTTTCCATTTGAATTGATAGACTGATGCATTTTCTCTAGTTTACATGCCTCTCAACTTCTAGTTTTTCTGGAACTGGGACCTTTGCAGCAGTGCATGGTTCATGTACAACTGGGATGGTGCCACACACTACTTTGGAGTGTGACACATTGTCTGGTACCATGACCAGCACTTCAGTAGTGTTAGCTCCTTTCCATCACATAAAAATACCCCTTCAATGTTTTGAAGGGCATCCACTAGGACATTCTCCTACTGGCCTGGAATTAAGACAATAGTCTTCCCCTTAAATTGAGGCTGTTCCACTGTACATTGAGGACTTTATGCTTAGCTGTAAAAGATATTACCTACACATCAGCAAAAGTTGTTATGGTTGGTACCTCAATCAATTTGATTTAACCACCTGTGCCCACCCATGGATATCTCTAAAACCTAAACTTTTGGGGAACCTTTAGGACTGCATTTAGGAACCTCTGCTCTATAGGATTAAATTTCATAACTACATAACTGCATAACTACACAAAGGCATCTTATTGACTTTTCATGCAAAACAAAAAAACAACAGGAAATTGAAACAATATTATAAATACTAAAATCTAAAAAATAATAATGACTAATAAATAAAATACAACTAATATTAAAAAATAGAAAATTATAGAGATAAAATAAAAAATAAAAATAAAAAAATGAAAATAATAAAATAAAATTGAATATGAAAAATAATTAAATAAAATAGTAATGCAAAATAAATAAAAATTAAAATAATAATGACAAATAGATAAAAATAAATATAAAATAAAAATAAAATACACATATAAACATATACCAGTATGGATAGTGTAACGTGAATACAAGATTCATTACCACCATGTTTATGCATCTATTTGGATTGTAGTGCCGTTTATTATGCCTTTAATGTGTGTGTAAAAAGAGAGAATAAACTTGATGTCAATGTGCCTAATTAACCTTTTATAAGTGGGAACATGTGAAATAAAGCTAGCAGAATATACACTTCCTATTCTGATAGGTGGCAGCTGGACCTCCGTAAAGTGCGATGGTGAGTCACACTAAATTGTGATATAGTGAAGATTACCAGTGCCTACTAGTGCTTAAATATAAATAAAGTGCAATAATGCAATCAATAAAAAATCTATATATCGGCTTACCTTTCTTTCCTCATCTTCAGAACATCCATGGTTTCATGGAGTTCTAAAATAGGCAAAAATAAGGAGAGAGAAAGGTATAAAATCCGGAAGCCGGCTGCCTTAATACTGGCAGCCGGCTTCCCGACTGTCATATCCCGGCGAGTGTGAAATGCCGGGCGTCTAGATGTAGACACCTGACATTTACCCGACACCGGGAGACCGGCAGCTGGCATCCCGATCGAAGGGACGGGGGGACTTAGGGTTAGGCACTCCCCCGGGGGACTTAGGTTTAGGCAGCGGGGAAGGGGAGGGTAAGGGTTAGGCACTTAGAGGGGGGAGGTTAGGGTTAGGCACCCCTAAGGAGGGTTAGGGGGTTAGGTTAGGTTAGTTTATACTTACCTTAGGGACAATCGGGATTTCCAGCGCTGCCGGCCTTCCGCTGCCGGGAATCATGCCAGGAATCATACTGATTCCGAGAGAAATATTCATAACGTGCAAAATTTCTTAAAACCTTGTATAGTGCTTAAAATATCAACATAGCAAATAGCAATAATGACAAGGGGTATTTATAGGAACTACATCCCAATATAGTACACCCACTGCAAAGGTTGTGTACTGTCGTCGGCAGTGTGGAGGATATGGTGGTAGAAGCAGGGGAAGTAAAAGCATATGAGGGAAGTGGGCCCTGCTTGTGAGAGCATACAGTCTAAATTCACTATGTGGACCTACTATGTCACATTTGTGCTCCTGTGTGGACTAATCTGCTATCACCGCTGTGTGGAATCAGTGATACTGTAGTTTCTCCTGTGTGGTATTTGTATTGCGTCCTGTGTGGACTTATACAGTGGAAACGCTTGTGTGAAAGTATTTGTGATCCTGTGTGGACTGATTCGCTGTCATGGCTGTTTGGAATCAGTGATAGTTTCTCTTGTGTGGAATATGTGTGCGCTATATAAATAACTGGTAATAATAATAATAATAATAATAATAATAATAATAATAATAACTAAGTGTCTCTAATTCCTGCGTGGAATCGTTGTGGAGCTATATCCCCTACAGGGACTATCTCTATCTGGACTGCTACCTTCATATTGTCTTTTTGCTACATTTACCTCTTGTCTCTGTGTATTATCAATTTCTGAGTGCAGTGAAAAATAAATCTTTACTTCAGTTTCATCTGTCTCATGTCTGGGTGATTAAGAGAACCTTGTACCCTCACATTTGACAAATGTCGTATTAAAAGTTGGTTTCCAAATATCAATGCCTTGTTAAACAAAATAGTTTTGAAATCTTCCTGTAAGTGCATAGGCTATACATTTAAACATGCGTTTCCAGAACTGCGCCCAGCGCATTAAATGTAACATGTTAAATACATTATTAAATATACATTTACAGTACATGGCGTCTAGCTCCGGTAAAACATTTGAAATTGGCGCGCTTTCCCTATAGGTCAATTTAAAGATGGCGCTGCTGCACGAGGTTTAATCCTTGCAGTGCCGTGGTCACCATTTTAATTCAGCCACATAGGGTTATGCCTCTTTAGAGGTAGCATCTACTAAGACCACTCTCACTCAGGACACTAAAATGTCTTGTTAAATATCTGCTAATTTATATGGAAGTCCAAAGGTTAAGTTTGTTATCGTGTTGTCCAGAAACTAGAAGCAAAGATTTCAGCAGGATGAAGTGTTTATGTTTCTCAGTAAGTTCTCTATCACTGTGCTGGTAATAACAGCTTTCCTGTATCTCCATAAACTCTCACCTCCTCCCCTGTATCCCTTGCTGTCAGTCTCCTTCCTCCTCTATGACTGAGCCACAGCTTGATTCTTTCCTAAAAGCAACTGAAACATAGAGATAGACGCTAACAAACAAACCTCTGCTGACACAATGTCTTACCGAAAGTTTGTGCCAAAAAACAGTGGCTGCTGGGAGATAGCTTTCAGCAGATGTTAAGGAATGAAAATCCACTCATACACTTAATAAATGCAGACTTTACAATCTGCAACAACAAAGTAAATTAACCCTGGAGCAATGTAAATGAACAGACTTGTATGCACACTGCTATGATCATGTGTAGGGATTGGCATGGGAAGCCCGTCATCGAGTGGTGGACGGGCTTCTGACATAGAATCTTGAGATACGATGGTTAGCTACGATCATATCAAAACCATTTGATGATATAACCATCAGGATTGTTCGCCTATGTGCAAAACACATTGTTCATACATGTGCAAGAAGTCCTGCGGTCATGTCCCAAGATCAGTAATTGGGTAGCTTACAATGGTCTAAAATTATTATTATTATTATCCTTTATTTATATGGCGCCACAAAGGTTCCGCAGCGCCTTACACAGTACATAAATGAGCACACAAGAAAAACAGTTAATACTAGTAATACAAAACAATGCAGGACAAGGACATGGTTTATAAACATAGCTGCATAACACAAGTGCAGGACATCAGCAACCAAATGTTAGGAGCCAATTCGGGAGTTAGGAGTAAATGATAATATAAGTAGGGGAAGGAGAAACACGTGAGGGACGAGGGCCCTGTTCGTGAGAGCTTACATTCTAAAGGGGAGGGGCAGACAGACAGTGGTGACACAGATAGGGTAGATAGTGAGGAAGGAGCATGGAGCAGTGGGTTAGGATATATGCTGTGGAATGTGTGTGTTTAAGATAACCTGATGTTATTTCAAAATTAAGTCCTTCATTCATCTATCTCTATGACAAAAAATAGATTATGTTTATGTGTTATTAATTTACTTGAGAGATGTACAAAATAAAGCTGTAGCACTTTAATTTTTGTGTGTTACATTTTAGCATCTAAATACATCCAACTAAAAATGCAGCTATTATAGGACTGTCCCGCCAACCTAATACAGCAGTGACTACTTTAATCCCAGCTGCTGGGTGCTATGCCATGCTCCTGTGAGTGGGTGCATCTCACATGCTAGACCCACCCACAAATGGGTGCAGCCATGCCCATCATGCTGTGGTCCCACAGGATGTTGCTGTACCTGGGCCAAGAATTTCTCTTGTCAGCCCTGGAGGTGACAGGCAGAACCATTAGGGCATAGGGCTTAGTGGTGGGGTAACAAGGCCATGGAGGGAGGGAGGTGGCTGAGAGTGGAGGAACAGGAAAAGCAGGGGAAAGAATCAGAGGGTTGGATGGGAGAATGATGAGAGAAAAAGGAGGAACAGCAAGTGGAGAAGACAAGAGGAAGAGGATAGGGATGGATAAAGTAGAGGAATATGTGGACACTGAATAAGGGGGGTGTTTGAAGTAAGGGTGTTCATGCTGTGGACGAGGTAATAAGTGAGATGAAAACTGGAGTGGAGGCTGTGTGATGTGGAGGCTGTGTGACGTAAGGACAGTGTGGATAAAAGTTGTTAAATGTTCAAAAATACAGGTAAAAGAACCGTGCTGCTAATGTATGCGTGCAGCTCCAAAAGTGAAATATAAAGAGAGGTATGTGAGTAGTGGGTGCAGGAATTAGGTATTAAAATAATGATTAAAGTGGATAGATGTGATGCAATGGAAAAAGGCAATACAAACAAGATTTTCTGTAGTATGAAGGCAAAAATTACAATGTACAGAGCCAAGCCAGTCAGAAGTTGTACAACAAAGATCAATCAACAAGAATTGGACGACTATCGCTTTCATTCCATTCAATGATGGCAAACATCGGAAAGCAGCCGTCTAATTGAAAAATCATGGTTGCAAATCATCTAATATTAATGTCCATCCCTAATCATGTGATCCTTTTCTGCAGCCTTTACCTTGGTTTACATTCCAGCATATCTGGAGTTAAAGCTCCTGCAACACCTCTGGTATCAATTAATTTATGATCTGGCTGAGCCACACTCCCTGCCAGATGATTCTGTTCAGCTGAAGTGCACCTCTTCCGGGTAGGATGCTCATCCAGGTCCAGGCTACCTTCTGTCCTGCTGGTTGATTCAGATATGTACGCAATGCTGATATTTATGCAGTTGAGCGATTATCAGCCAACTGCACATGTGTCACGCTTACACTGTACATGTGCCAAGGTACCTTAGCAATGCCACTCGCAGCGACGATTTCTCTGCAAAGTGAGTAACATTCAGGGACAATTTGGGAGAATGGCGGCAAAACACAGGCATGTTGCACTTGTTTTCAGGTCGTAGCCTACAACTGCGACCCCATATGCAGATAAGAAGTGGTTCCGACGCCTCAGTTCAGGCGACCATTCTGCGTAACCATAGGACTATTCAGAAGAGCCATTATTATCTGCGAAGGCCCTCTGTCTGTCTGTCTGTCTGTCTGTCTGTCAGTGGAAGATTCTATTTATCTGCTGTTGTGGACTTTGCCTTGGTTTCTTTTTGTGTTCCTGCCTCGCAGTAGCTGTTATTTTTATTTACGTTTTTGCACACTGTCTAGCATGATATTTTGCTTTGCACATACTTGCATTTGACTCACATTCCTTGTGGTCTTTGTTATACATATAGGGCCTGATTCAGAGTTGTACGCTATGGCGATATTTAAGCAGTTGGACAATTTTTTATTACATTGTTTGAGATGCACGGCCCATAAGAAATACTGCTTGTTCACATTTCTTGTTGAGTCAGATCTTTCATAATGATCAAGGAGTAAGTTTACTAAAGTGAGAGTTTTTAGAGGTGGAGATGTTGCCCATAGCAACCAATGTCTGCAGACATATCTGTCCATCGGCTGTGCAGAACAGCCAATGCTGTTCACAACATATCGCCTGTACACACTGACCGACGGGGGCACGATATATTGGCCTATCAATTGATCAGCCAATATATCGGCCAGTGTGCACCCAGCATTACTTCTATTGTAAGACCTGAAGGTTTCATTCAGGCTTGCTGTGATAGATTTTGCTCCAGAGATCCAATTTTTCAACCAGAGGCAACACGGCACACTCTATTTTCGAGGAAAACTAACATAACTTGTACATTTTATGGGACCGTGTACTCTGCTTTTTTCAGCTAACCCCTGTGATTTTCCTTCTGAGGATTACTGGTTTCTTCTAATATGACAATACATATTAGTAGGGACCAGTAGGTGGAGGGAACTGAAACAGTTGTTTCCACATAATCTTCACATATTTAAGTTACAGACCCATTCATCATAGTTGCAGATATAATGAATGGGTCCATAACATAAATATTTAAAAAAAAATGCAAAAAATACTGTTTCCGCATGTTTTACAGACCATTTATGTTGATAAATTCGCCCTTCAATCATAACAGTTTATTTCCCTGCAACTGTCTGTTGTCAGTGTTACTCCTCCTCAGGAACTGTGGGTGGAGCTACTGGGGGTGGAGCTATAGAAAAACAAAAACAAAAACAAAAAAAAAAATATATATATATATATATATATATATATATATATATAATTTAGAAGAGAAGGCACTGAAAAGGGCCCTTAAAATAAAACTAATCTTATGGAAAATACATTTTGGCCCAGTTGTAGTTAATGAGAGGTTCAGGAACTGAGAACCTCATTCAGAGTCGGTCGTTGCGGCCGCACGGTCGTACGCACCGATGTTCGCTGAACTGCGCATGCGTAAAGTTCGCAATGTGCGTGCGCAAACTTGCTGCTACGATCAGAAATGTCTCTCTCCTTGAATACAGCCAGGTCGGTAGTTTGAGTGACAGAATGAGGCTTTTGTGGGTGGTAACAGGGGAAGGTGCTTGAAAACGGGGGAGTGGAGATCCGAACGCAGGCGTGCCTAATTATGCGAACGGCGCTTTATGGGAGTGCATAATTAACAAAGTAGTGTCACGGCACACGTGATATGGGTGGTTTGTACACTGACCTGATCGTAGAGGGTATGGTCAACCTTAAGCTCTATGACCAGTTCCCGATGGTCTCTATTAATCCTTATATGGCCAGAGATGACGTGTAATGCGTACGAGAAGGGGGCGTATTTTTTGTCTTCCGGCCGCTTCCTCCCCTTGGTCGGCTAGCTAACGACCCGATCTTAGGGACGCAACATGCGAGTGCATCATTTGCATATCCGGCCCCTTTTCCCGTACGACCGTGCGGCCGCAACGACCAACTCTGAATGAGGTCCTGAGTTCCTGCTGAAAAATAGCACTGCTTCTCCTACAGTGCTTATCATACCCTGACATTGACTTCATGTCCTGCAGTTACAATTTCTGGGTAATAATTATTAGGAGCGGGTTCTAATTACCCTGGCTCAGGCTTGTTGTAGGCACCCAGCGCACCCCCTTCCCCTCCTTCTTACCTGTCAGCAGCCCGGGACACGCTGCTGTGTGCTGGGTTGCAGTGGGAGCAAGAAGACTGCAGCAGCAGCAGTAGTAGCAGTCTCCACTCTTCTGCATGTGTGGGGGTGAGGGGGAGCGATCACACTGATCGCATCACCCCATGGATTTGCCCCTGACTGAGGGCTCACAACGCCCCCTTCACGGTGCTGTAAATGTTTTTTTCTTCTACGGGGCGTGGCCACGCATCCCGTGATTAGACAACACCCCCCGAGTGTAATGGGGCCTGGGACAGCTCTCTACAACCCTGATAAGAAGAACTGGGTGATACTTTGCAGTTATTAGAAAGACTGGGTGATACTTTGCAGTTATTAGAAAGACTGGGTGATACTTTGCAGTTATTAGAAGGACTGGGTAATACTTTGTGGTTATTAGGAGGACTGGCTTATACTTTGAGAGTATTAGGAGGACTGGCTTATACTTTGCAGTTATTAGGAGGACTGGCTTATACTTTGCAGTTATTAGGAGGACAGGTTAAAACTTTCCAGTTATTAGGAGGAATGGATAATACTTTACATGTTTTGGCGGATACTTGGGTAGAACAAAAGGGTGTATTTTTTAGGAAAAACATTAAGATTCCTTGAGATCAGACATATTATCCATTAAGATTGAGAGGGAGATGTGTTATAAACTTAATACACAAGTCAGTGTGGCCTTTATAATATCTTTTAGTATAATATTAATAAAGAATTCAACCAAGCATTGTGCTGTGCTAATAACACACTGATGGGTTCCCTGCATGGGCCTCCTGGATGCATATTCTCTGCAAAAACTAGTAAGTCATAAATAATCTCCATTATTGAAGCATCACATCCGTAGTGGCCCTGAGCCATCTGCTGTGCACTGGGAATGGGTCTGTGCTGTAACAACATGGTTATTGTGGGAAATGTTGGAAATTATGTGTATGCAGGTGTTCATACTGCAGAGTTATATAGGCACAGAGCAACGGATTACTCAAACTATGAGCAGCCCATTTACTTAACCAGTGGTGTTGGTTTATTGATAGATAGCAGGTACAACTGTACTCACTGTTACATGAACACCGGTAATGGAGTGAAGTTTGAGTGGAACAGGGTCCTATATAGCTCACCAGCCAGTGAGTGTATGCTGCAAATGGGTAGTGGTGCAGGAATACTGGAACAGCTTTATGCTGGTAGCCACTGGGAAACTTATATCTCCCACCAGAATGTAAGCTCTTACGAGCAGGGCCCTCTACCCTCTTGTGCTTCTCCCTATTTTACTTTCATCTACTTCTTACTGCCCACTAGGGCACCTAACACTTGGTTGCTTATGCTCTTTTGTTTAATTGGGTGCTATGGTCGCTAATGTAGCAATCTATATTATCCATGTCCTTGTCCTGCATTGTTTTGTATTGTATTGTTAGTCGCTGGACACTTTTTTGTTTATGCACTTTGTAAGGCGCTGCGGAACACTTGTGGCGCATATAAAACAATGATAATAATCATAATAATAATATCATTACTCTACACACAATATTAATAAGGCTGCAGTCATGTGTGCAGGAGAACATCAGGTTAGAGCAGTGGTTCCCAAACTTATTTGAATCACGGCACCCTGGCCTAGAGTATTAGCATTGTCTTCACGGCACCCCTAAGCCAAAAGTTTGTTATTGAGAAATTCAGAAATAATTTAGTAAAGTGAAGTCAATTGTGCTGACCTATCATTCTTAGGTTCAATTATGTGGTGGTGGACAGGTTTGCGCTTCTGTTTGTCCACATATTTACATTACATTGACCATAAAAAAATTGATTTGGTGCTGTACCACCAACCTGGGGCACCCCTGCAAGTGTCCCGAGGCACCCCAGGGAGCCGCGGCGCACAGTTTGGGAACCACTGAGTTAGGGGATGGGCCTCCCTGTAGACTCTGGGTCCTAGTGCCCGGCATGTATCCACAATGTAGGAGCGCACTGCTTTCTAACTCCCCCATTTTCTCGCTACAAGCTACTCCATGTTACACAGACATTTCATTTCAGCTTTCTCGTAGCGGCCTGTAAAACAAATTGGGTTAAACACATGAAAAGGCACCAACACATCACGTTACTTCAACTTTGGCTTCTCATAAAATACTTTAGCAAACATTCCGTTACTGATAGCATGGGCCATAACTCTTGACAAAAAAATTGGGACTGCTGCAACTATCATGATTCTTGATGCTTTTCGCACTTGTGGCTTTCTAACAGGAGAGGTATTATGGTGACAGACGTTTGCAGAGCTAGTACTCACAATACTTACAGTACTTGTTAGATTATAATGTAAAGATGTTGCTTTTCAGGGCAGGGATTGCTAAGCATCACATTACCTTAGTTTCCAAGCATCCCAAATTTCAGGGACACTTGTAGGTTTTAAAGATTTGTCCCCACTAATGTCCTCTATTTTTAACATTTAAATTAATTGCTGGTTATAGTTTATCTTATTCTGCATATTGAATGATATTTGATGTCTAATCATAATGCTATGTAAATTGCAAGTTAACATTTATTTAAGTATGTGTAATGCAACAACACCACATTCTATCCACATTTAGAAATGTGCCCATGTCATTGTAGCATCATGTGATGTCTTTACATGCATCAACTCATCAGTAAAGTGTCCTGGGAATTACTGTAAAATGTTGCCAGCTATACATTAGTGTACATATATCTTCACAATACATGAGGAATAACTTTTATTGTATCTCACAATAGCAGTGTAGCAAAAAGTACCAGTTTTAGAGCATAGACCAGAAAGAAGGCTGATGTTTGGGCTTATGTTAAAGAGAGTCTTAAAGGCTTATATTTTAAACTAGAATGTGGCTAATTTTATTACTGAGGGCTGGGATTAGGATGAGGTTGCTCTTTGTTTCTCTTTTTATTTAAGTCTTTATGCAGGAATTCTAAAAGGGGATGTGTTGCCTACAAAAATGAAAATGTAGGTCCATGAGTTTGTAACCAGTCAATTCTCTAGGGTATATATAAGTACTAGAGATGTGCGCAGTCACCCTTGTTTTTGTGTTTGCAAAACCACACTCAAGTTTTTGGTTCTGTTTCGATTTTGGATTTCTTTAAAATTGATAAAAGCAGTTATAATCATGTAAATTGGGCCTTTTTTTGCTCCTACAGTATTATTAACATCAACAATATTAATTTCCAGTCATTTCCAGACAATTTTGACCACCTCACAGCTCACAATATTGTTTTTTCCCATATTGGCCAAAGGCTGCAGCAAGCTGGCTGGCTAAACTAAGCAACAGAGCAGGGGCACAAACACATGGCAGTTTAAAAGAATATAGCACATCTAGAAAACAGAGTGGGACTGCAATGGCAGACAGGATGGCAGTTTAATATAAACTATATGATGCTACAGAATGTTTTCATTAATCAAGAACTAGATTAGAGGCCCAAGGTCAGCACAGGTAAATTGAAGTGGGGTATTTAGTGGAGGATAAGCAGGGCTGCCATCAGAAATTGTGGGGCCTGGGACTGATAAAATAGGCAGGGCCAGTGGTGTCCCTCTCCGTGGTGAGACCCAGTGCTGATAGGCAAAAAGGGGGCATGGCCTCGCAGGTAGGGGGCATGGGCTCACGACCTAAACCCCCATTTTAGTCACTCCATGGGTTCTGTAGGCGCGGACTGCCCCCGGGAACCAGGCTGTGTGCAGTGCCGGTCTCCCTCACTGTGTCAGTAGCTGAGTGCTGCACATAATGCTACAGACCCTTCAACATGACCCATTACATTAGGTACAAAATGCTCTGCTCCTGGACTTCCCATCTAATGTATGATTGCAGACACCTGTGCTGAAACACTTGTCTCATGAATTACCTAGTTCAACACAGGTGTTTGCAATCATACATTAGGTGGGAAGTGGAGGAGCAGAGCATTTTGTACCTAATGGGAAGGAATGCTACAGTGCAGCACCCTGCTCCTGTCACTGAGGAGTTGGCACTTTGGTGTCACCCCTCAGCTGGTGACACCCGGGTGCGGCCCACACCATCAGCACCCCCCTTGTGACGCCACTGGGCAGGGCCCGCTACTCAGTGTTTTTGAAACTCAAACCACACAGTGTCTCCCCAGCCAGTACCCCTTCTGTCTCTCTAGACAGCAGCCCTTCTGTCTCTCTAGACAGCAGCCCTTCTGTCTCTCTAGACAGCAGCCCTTCTGTCTCTCTAGACAGCACCCCTTCTGTCTCTCTAGACAGCACCCCTTCTGTCTCTCTAGACAGCACCCCTTCTGTCTCTCTAGACAGCACCTCTTCTGTCTCTCTAGACAGCACCTCTTCTGTCTCTCTAGACAGCACCTCTTCTGTCTCTCTAGACAGCACCCCTTCTGTCTCTACAGCCAGCCCCTGCATCCAGTCCCTTGCAGACCACACACTCTTACCTTCTCCTGTGTCTTCTGGCTGCTTCTCTTCATGTTGCGACTGCTTCCTCTGTTGGTGGTGCAGTGCGCGTGAAGTCATGACGTCATGTACACCTTGTCTCAATAAGAAAATAAAATAACTTTTTTTTACCAGGAAGTCACAATCCCTCCCCACATTTCTCTCTCAGTGATCCCCCCTCATTGCCCTCTCTCTCTCAGCAATCCCCCCACATCCACCCCTGTCTCAGTGACACCCCAAACATTCCCCTCTCTCACTCAATGATCTTCATCAGATTCTCTTCTCTCTCAGCGATCCCACCACTTTCCCCTCCCTCTCTCACCGATCCCATCCTCACTCCCCTCTCTCTGAGCGATGCCCTCAATATTGCCCTCTCTGTCTCTCAGCGATCCCCTCCACATTCACCCCTTTCTCTCTCAGCGATCCCCTCCACATTCCTCTCTCTCAGTGATCCCTTCCATATTCCCCTCTCTCTCTCAGTGAGCCCCTCCACATTCCCCTCTCTGAGATCCCCTCCACAGTCCCTTCCTCTCTATCTCAGCAATCCCATCAACATTCCTTCCTCTCTCTCAGCAATCCCCTCCACATGCCCCTCTCTCTCAGCGATCCCTCCACTTTCCGTGATCTCAGTGATCCCCTCCATATTCACCTCTCTTTCATTGATACGCCTTTCTCATCAACCCCCTCTCTCAGAGATCCTCCCACATTCCACTCTGTGTGTAAGTGACCCCCCCCACACACACACATTCCTTTCTGCCTGTCAGTGACCCCCCACACATACATTCCTCTCTGCCTGTCAGTGACCCACACAAACACACACATTCCCCTCTGCCTGCCAGTGACCCCCCCCAAACACACACACACATTCCCTCCTGCCTGACAGTGACCCCCCACCCACACACACACACTCCCCTTTGCCTGCCTTGACCCCTCCACACACATACTCCACTCTGTCTGCCTGTGACCACCAACACACACACACACATTCCCCTCTGTCTGTCAGTGCCCCCAGACACATATTCCCCTCTGCCTGCCAGTGAACCCCCACATACACACATTCCCCTCTGCCTGGAAATGACCCCCCCCCACACACACACACTCCCCTTTGCCTGCCAGTGATCCCCCCCCAACACACACATACATATTCCCCTTTGCCTGCCAGTGACCCCCACCACACACACACATTCCCCTCTGTCTGTCAGTGCCCCCAGACACATATTCCCCTCTGCCTGCCAGTGAACCCCCACATACACACATTCCCCTCTGCCTGGCAATGACCAACCCACACACACACACACACACTCCCCTCTGCCTGCCTGTGATCCCCCCAACACACACATACATATTCCCCTCTGCCTGCCAGTGACCCCCACCACACACAAACACACATACATTCCCTTCTGCCTTCCAGTGACCTCCCCCCAAACACACATTCCCCTCTGCCTGCAAGTGAAACACACACATTCCCCTCTGCGTACCAGTGACCCCCCAACACACACAAACACACATACATTCCCTTCTGCCTTCCAGTGACCCCCCCAAACATACATTCTCCTCTACCTGCCAGTGACCCCCCACACACACACACTCCCTTCTGTCATTTTGTGTCCATTCCCCATTTACCAGTCACAAGGAAGTATAGCTCTCAGGGTACATCTACTGCATGGGAACTATCCGCAACCTTGACAGCTGCGGATCTTAAGTGATGATCCAGTATTTTTCAGTGATGATCCGGTATGCGTGGGGCTCCTGTTGCATCGCTGGGAAGTCTATCCCTGGGTGGGCCCCTCTCTCTGTCCGGGCCTGGGACTCCATATTCAGCAGTCCCCCTCTGATGGCGGCCCTGAATCCAAGTAAAGGATTGTTTGATTACAGTGTTAATATAACTATAAACTACAAATAAAAACATATCGGAGGCAGGGAAAACACTATTAAAAAATAAACTTCCAAAAACCCAATGAGATTTTTAAAGTGGAAACTGAATCCAAATAGCAAATCACAGAATTCAAGGACTTGGGATTCAAGGCAGAGTAACAGCCTATTTGAAGTCAATAATTAATTATTATTTATACTAGTTAACAGCCCGTCAAAATGATGGGACATTGTCGCGCCCACGAAAAGACCTGTTTGAGCGCTCAAACGGGTCACTTTTCGGTAATTTCTGCTCGCCAGCTTGGGGGGCTGCGACTAGAAATGTCAGTGCCGGTGGCTGTGCGTGCCAAACAGAGCAACAATTGAATTGCCCCTTTGGGTGCCAACTAGTGGCCGCCAAAGCGCAACACATTTGAACTCCCCATAGAGGTGAGGAGCAATGTTAGCCTTAGATGATTATGTGATTTCATGATACTACTCTGTATCTGTGGAGAAGCTGTTGGAAACTGAGCCTAAATGCCTGGATGAGAAGCTGTTGATAGATGGCATTGCAAGATACAAAACAACATGAATCCCCCAGTAAAGTACAGTAATATACACTACCTGTCAAACACACACAATCTTGACAAAGCCCATAATGAAAAGTGGTGCACAATGGAATTGTCCTTGGGCTCTCTCATCCATCTTAATATTGTATATTAAAAAGGGCATGCACAGTTTAACAAACCAAGAACTTTGGCGACAGAGACTGACACTTTTATGGCAGAAGTACTTGGTTTGTTTGGGCCCCACACAAAACAAGCTACCAATGGGTTTAAGGCAGTTATTAATGTTGTAAATATTCTTCTCAGTTGGAAGATGTCATTATCATCCTCACCCTCATCAGAGTTAAAATCATTGTCACACAATATTAGCTAATCCCCGCTGGAAATCGTTATAGAAGTCTCTGAATTTCATTGTAATTGGCGTTAAAGGTCTTCCTAATAGAATTTGTAGTTCATTTCTATGAGCATCAGTTTTTGCACATTTTTAGAAAGTAGCCTCTTACACCAGTCGCTCACAAGGTTCCAAGCTGTGCTAAACACTCTTTCTGAGTACACACTGGAGGGTGGGCAGCTTAAGTAAAGCAAAGCTAGTTTGTACAAGCGTCTCCAAATTCAAACAGACTGTGTGACATGCTTCCTCCCTGTGTTCAAACAGACTGCATGACATGCTAATTTATACATTGGCATTAAAATATTCCTTCAACA
This sequence comes from Taudactylus pleione, assembly GCA_031769625.1. Classification (NCBI taxonomy): domain Eukaryota; kingdom Metazoa; phylum Chordata; class Amphibia; order Anura; family Myobatrachidae; genus Taudactylus; species Taudactylus pleione. The sequence goes on from JAUIMM010000154.1 coordinate 8,709,616, forward strand.
TTCTATGGATGCTTACTGTATCAGATTGAGTCATGGTAGAGGTGTCATTGTGGTAAATTTTTTAAGCGTGACCAGATGTCATAATGTTATTTCACTCTGGTGTTGACTCAACCTCATTAACAGTGTGTCTCTTGGAAAAGGTGATTTATTTCCTGTCAGTAGCATTAGCAGGAGAAACTATAGCAGCATATGTAGTTGTGTCATGTGCCACTTGAGCTGAAAACATCACAAGGAGCTCTTAAGATCTGTGTCAGTAGAAAAGAAAGGCATTATGTATTACTTCAAACTAGGATTAAGCATGGTTGCCATAATGTAGGGATTCGATTTCAAGATGTTCAGACCCTTTGGTCATGGCAAAGTGAATAAAGAACTTGATCTACAAGTCCAACATACTTAGCAGAATCACTTCATTTCATCTCCTGCTTCAGCTTCTCTAGCTGCTTTTTCAGTAGTTTAATTAAGGTAATCACTTGATTGAGGCTAGTAGTGTCTGAACTCTCTTCATTGGTTTCTATTTGAAATGGTTTCAGTAACTTACATAAAAAATAGAGTATTTTTCACTGTGCTGGACTAAGGTACATTTCCCCTTCTTTTCTTATGTCATTGCTTTATGTGTATATATGAGTGGCTTGTTGTGGATCCTCCAGTCATTGAAGTATATAAAAGGGTGGAATTACCCTTTATAAACCTGGTTACTACCTCTTATTTCAGTTGGTAGCATGGCGAAAAATTCTGAACCACCAAGTTAGTGTATGCAAAACATGGTGTTCAAATTAATACAGTTGTAATGCTCATACAGTGTTACTTGTGTTATTGGAAATGACAAATCCTGAGGTGAGACTTAGCAGAGTAAGCCATTTTGCTAACAGATTGACACCAGTATGCCTCTTAGTGAAGCCAGTGATACAGAGAGTAGCCTGCCTGTGAATGAGCTGGCATTGTGTGTTAGATAATGCTGCTGTTGCTGCTGAAGGCAATACACCCACCCAGTGAGCTGTCACAGTCATGTAACCTTTAGTTCGACCAGCACCACTTGTCCACATATCTGTAGTTAAGTGGCTTTTTGTAGGCCAAGAATATATTTTTTTTTTAAATGTTCCAGTACAGGTGAGGAATTGCTGTTCTTGTAAAATGGAAATTAGATGGATTTTGGTAGCATGGACACAGGACCTCAACTAACTGTCTAAAACCAGATGCATTGATACTGGATATTGGACACAGATCTAATGTTAACATAGCCATCATGGCTTCAGTGATATGCTGTGCAACAGGATGGTGGCTGCCATAATTGGTTTCTCTTGCAAATCATTGTTTCACAGTCATTTTCTGTATAAACTACTAGTCTTCTTGGTCCCCTTCTATGATGAAGATTCACCCCCAGTAGCAGCAGACCTAGAATGCAAGGATTCTTCTTGGGACTCCTGGATAGGGGAGGAGTCAGTTAACCTTTACAAATTGGACACGGGAGAACTACCTCCAATCATTAATGAGGATGATGATGAAGGTGTTGGCAATGGAGACTGTATGTTGGCAATGGAGACTGTATGATACAGATAGCTTAAGAAATGCCATGATTTGGGAAAATTGATTCTATGTGAAAAAGGTGGCTTTTGGTCTTATGCCCAGGCATGACAATGTTCTTCTTCTTATCACTGTCAAGAACTGCTGCCACTGGTGGCTGACTTACTTTGACACAAACAACATCCTCCTCCTGAATTTTATCAACTTGTTCTTGTCCAAAACATATATCATCAGTATACTCATTAGAGTCAGATACACAAATATCCCCCTCTCCCTGTTGCACTTCCACTGTAGCATCCTCCATTTTATATGTCATCATCATTATTTTTACTACAAATCATCCTTACATTTGCAGAGGGTGTACAAATGGTGGTAGGAGCCTTCTGTAGGAGTCAGAAATGTGAGACACACAGCACTCATCCTTAGATGCTCTGTCAAGTTTGTGAATACACAATTTGTTCTTCAGCCTTAGTGTTCTTTATGTGACATGATTTGCCTGTTTTAAATGTGACACCTCTAGACTCAGAGCGAGAAGGTGTTGCATGTGAATTAACAGACGCCTGATTCAGAGGTGAACACAATGCCGATATTGCCGCAAATTGAGTGATTGCTTGCCATTGTATGTGCAGATATTGAATTGCGATTACGCTGACACAGAGGATTCACTTACAAAGTAATTGATAGGTAGTCAGCATTTTGGGGAGGTAAGGAGGGTGGTTAGAAAAATGCAGACGTGTCGGACCATTTAAACACTGTTTTCTGAGCGTCAATAAGTTAGCCACTGCATTCTTGCTTGCAGCAGGAGAGTCCTCTGCATGTTTGGAGACCAGCTATGTTTAAGCTTACTCAGAAGGCTGATGGCCATCTGATCTATGTTCGATGTTTCCAGTTTTGGGCATGAGCGGTGTATGTGCAATGCTTTCAGTGGGCGTCTCTAAGCACTGGACAGTGCGAATCCGTGTGAGGTCGCAGCTGCGATGGCATTTGCATCCACATCTGAAGCAAGCCCTGTGTTTTGCCCCAGCTTCCACAAAAGGCATTCTAGAACATGAAACAGTAGCAGGACCACCACTCGCAAAGAAAAGGCCATGTTCTGAGCCTTTTCTTTCCGCTGCGTGTGGTGCGCATGTTGGCCATTTAATTTTTTTTCCTTTATTTTTAAGAGGTGATGTTTTCTTTAAAATTCTAAAATATATTTTAGATTTCAGGTGCCGCAACACTGGTACATGGTTGCTCCTACTCTCCTTTGAACTGATCCATGATTAGTTTTATTTTTGACACCAGGAGAGGATTAAAACTACTGTTCACCTTAACTGCCACCATACCAAGAGAACATACAATAAGATAGGGAAAGGAGGCACCTTTACTTTTTGACACTTGAGCAAAAAAAATAAATATTTTTTTTCCACTTATGATTTTCAGGATGCAGTTGATGGGGGGGATACCTCTGCACACGGTAGCTGACACTGGAAAACACACTATGCAAATTTTTTAGTCCTTTACACAAACGCTGCCAATTGTTTTCACACACCAGAAACAGAACAGGTCTCCATTGCGAGAATTGTTTTGGGGAGCAGATGATGTACCGCTGCACACAGTTAGAACAATAATATACTCTGTCAACACACACTTCTTGAAATAAATATACAATATTTTTAAATTGAATTAGAAATAATTCAAATTTTTTATAGACAATGGGAAAAAAAATATTTTTGCAATTTTTTTTGTTATAACTAGAGATGAGCGGTTCGGATTCTGTGGAATCCGAACCGCTCCGAACATTGGGGATCCGAGTCCACCCGAACCCTGTTCGGGTGTTCACCGCCTGACTCGGATCCCCGTTCGGGGCCGAACGGCGGCCGCCTGATGTCGGATTTCTCACTAGAGAATCTGACATCAGGGCTCCTATTGTGTGTGTTTGTCACAGCAGCCAATGAGAGTCACACAGACTCTCATTGGCTGCTGTACGGAGGGAGCCGGCTGGAGCTCACACATGAGCTCCGTCTTCCGGCTCCCTCCGCAGCGTGTGACAGCAGAGCGGACGGCGCGGGAGCGGGGAATCAGGTAAGTTTTATTTTTATTTTTTTTTTACTTGTCAAAGGTCCGGGGGCGCTACTGGGGGGGTCTGCTACTGGGGGGGCCTGCTACTGGGGGGGGCTATACTACTGGGGGGTCTGCTACTTGGGGGGCTATACTACTGGGAGGGTCTGCTACTGGGGGTCCATACTATTGAGGGGCCTGCTACTGGGGGGGGCTATACTACTGGGGGGGGTCTGCTACTGGGGGGGGTCTGCTACTGGGTGTCCATACTACTGAGGGGCCTGCTACTGGGGGGGCTATTATACTGGGGGGAGTTTGCTACTGGGGGGGTCTGCTACTGGGGGGGCCATACTACTGAGGGGCCTGCTACTGGGGGGGGCCATACTACTGGGGGGGGCTTACTACTACTGGGGGGGCATACTACTGGGGGGGCTTACTACTACTGGGGGGGCCATACTACAGGGGGGGCCATACTACAGGGGGGGCTACTACTGGGGCAGCCTACTACTGAGGGGGGCCTGCTACTGGGGGCAGCCTACTACTGGGGGGGCATACTACTGGGGGGGGGCATACTACTGGGGGGGCCATACTACTGGGGGGGCTGCTAATGGGGGGCATACTACTGGGGGGGCCTGCTAAAGGGGGGCATACTACTGGGTGGCATGCTACTGGGGGGGCCTGCTAATGGGGGGCATACTACTGGGGGGCATTCTACTGGGGGCACTGCATAGGGGACCCTACTACTAAGGGGACTGCATAGGGGGCACCACTGCTGGGGGCATTGTGTAAAGAACACCGCTACTGTGGGCATTGTGTAAAAGGGGCACTACTGTGGGCATTGTGTAAAAGGGTCACTACTGTGGGCATTGTGTAAAAGGGGCACTACTGTGTGTCGTAACATAAATAAGAGACACTACTTTATGGTGTAATGTGAATCAGGCCCTACGTGCGGTGTAATGTGAATAAGATTGTGCACTGTGACTCCTTGGGCCGTAGCCCACTATGTAAACAAGTACTGTGACTCTGCTGGCCGTACCCCACTGGGTGGGTGCACTACTTTTCATTTCTGCCACTGCTGTGTGGCAATGTGTCATAGATGTACTTTATACTGTGGTGTCTGTGTTGTTGTGCCGCTGCTCTGTCGCTTAGGAACCAGTCAGCTCACTGCAACCTTTGGCCAATAATGTTGAAAACAATATTATGAGCTGTTATATGGTCTAAATTGACTGGAAATTAATGTTATTGAGGTTAATAATACTCTAGGAAGAAAAAAAAAGACCAATTTATGTGATTTTAGCTTTTTTTGTCAATTTTTGTAATAAAATCCAAATCCAAATCCAAAGCCAAAGCCAGTCACCGCAGTTTGGCAAATCCAAATCCAAATCCAAAGCCGGACGACGAATTAGAACCAAATCCAAATCCGGCAAAAATGGTCCGGCGCACATCCCTAGTTATAACAGGAAACCACTCAAAACATAGAGGTCTTCTTGGGGTGCAGCTCAGACACAGCAGAGCATTTTTTGGATATATAATTTTGAAATCAATACTCTGTACCCTCATACACACAAGTGACTAGCAATATATACGGCAGAGGGCCTGATTCAGAGCTGGACGCTCTGAAAGAGCGCTCTCTCTGAATCAGGGCGCTTTTTTTATTTTTGGTGCAGTCTCCTGGCCGCTCGCATAGCTGTGGGTGACCACCCACAGCTATTGCGTGTGGCCATGTGATGGTCGCGATGTATAAGTCACATAATTTATTAACAGCTGGCACTGGGAGAGTTAATCAAAAAGGTGGGGGCTAGCAGGACCATAAGCGTGCAGGTCTTCCAAAACAGCTTGATACTCATTGGGGATCAGACGGAAGTGCTGTGAGTGCACCAGGATGTATATATATATATATATATATATATATATATATATATATATATATATACACATATATATATTTTTAAATCTTTATTTATTAAAGTCAGAAAATACAATAGCACATACGATCAACAAATGGCCAGAAATGGCCTAAATGGGAGACATTTATACAAAGAGAAAAAAAATAGATCACATAAATTTCACAAATAACATTTAAGTTATAGTACAATCATGGACAGAATGGACCATTTTTGTGTCGACCATTTTCATATCGAACTTTTGACCCTTTCAACCTTTTGTACCTGTCGAACTTTTTACATGTCTAACTTTAATGTGTCTGACTTTTGTTTGTGTCTAACTTTTTTCCCTGTCTAACTATTGACTGTCTAACATCTGGTGTCTATCTAGACATTATCTAACTAATTACTGTCTATCTCTTATACAACACCCGAGAGGATATAGTGATATTTAACAAACTGTCTTCGCTGAAACAGCAGCTTTTCGGAACTGAACTTTTGTTAATGATGCATGATCAATGCCTCCAAAATGTTCAGTGAACTCGCTGCGAGTTCAAAATGTAAACCTGTCACAATTTTATCATGATCAATATACCCCTTTGTCCTCCTACCTAAACTCCTCCCAATAGCGCCCTGATGGTGTGCTAACAGAACTACAGCACACAGTCCTACACCCTCTTCCTCTGGTCTCCTGTGTGAAATGGCACCTGATCACGAGGGAGGGACTTTAAGCAATGCAAAACACGTGAGATCTGATGCTATGAAAATTACCTTTTGCCTCAGGATCCAAGCTTGGCGGGAAGACCCGAGCCAGAACCAGTGGCGGCTCCAGAGGTGGGGCTGCAGTGCAGTCCAAAATTCAAATAGGAGAGTCACACTAACTGCCAGTGAGTCCCGGCCAGAGATGTTTGGCAGCAGTTGCAGTGGCATTTGGTGCGAATTCCCTATTTGAATTTTGGGCCGCGCTGCAGCCCCCGTCTGCAACCACAACTGGCCGGGACTCTGATGTCCTAAGTTCGGGTGTGTTCGGTTTCTGTGAAAACCGAACCTCTCATCTCTCAAAATGACGTAACCATGGGACATGCCTCATGCTATAGTGTTGTCATTGGTTCCACGTGAATTGACAGGCTGAATATTGCTTCAACCCAAAAATTGTCTGCATAACTGAGTGCAAGTGACAGCTGGTTTGAATGAAATTACATCCACATTAAACAAGGGCTGTTTTGGTTTCTATGGGGCTTATGTAATAGGATGAAACTTTCAGCCATTGCGTGAACTCCTGCGAGTCTTCCCATTTTTTAAAAGCGCCAATCATTTTAAAGGCAATACCAAACCCCTGTAAGAAATCAGGGCATAATATAAAGGCTTTTTCAGAACCTTCTTTTGTTTAAAATAAGATATTTAGTGGTGACCTAAGAGCAAATGCCCTTGTAGGTTTTTTGTTGATATTGAACACACATGTAAACGTTCCTAAAAGATTTACACCAATGGACAATACATTTTGTAGAAGACACACCAGTGGTTGCAGTGATCATCTCCAACTGCAATTGCAATTGTACTTAGCCTACTATGCTCATCATCCTAACAAGGCTGACTGACGATGTGACCCAACTTAAGCTAGATACACAGTGACCGATATATTGGCCGATCAATTGATCGGCCAATACATCTGGTGCCTGTCGGCCAGTGTGTACCAGCGATATGTCTGTGAACGACGTCGTTCACAGACATATCGCGGCTGCTGTGCTGGACAGCCGATGGACAGATATATCTGCAGACATATCTGGCCATCAGCAAGTGTGTACAGGCGATCAGCGGGACCCACGGCTGCCTGGAAGATGATGGTCATTCAGTGTATGTGAACGACCATCATGTACAGATACAGTATATCTGCAGATCAATGGCGGAACTAGCGGCGGTGCAGCCAGTGCCTTGCACCGGGGCTCGCTGTGTTGCAGGGGCCCATAGCCGCCTGCATCCAGGGAGCCGGGCTGGAGCTCACTCATGAGCTCCGCCTTCCAGCTCCCGCAGTGGGTGATGGGAGAGGCGTCATGAAGTCTCTCCCATTGTGCAGAGCAGGAGGACAGAGGAGCTGACGGGAGCGGGCACAGGAGTGGGAACAGGGCCGTAGCTAGGGTAGTGCGACCAGTGCCATCGCACAGGGCACCACAGGGCAGGGGGGCGCTGTTTGGGTCTGTCAATTTTCTGTTTATTTTATTATCATTCTCACTTGTAGCTTCCTCTTATTTCATCCCCAGCATCTCCTGGCCTCCCCTATCTCTTCCCTGGCCCGTCCCCATGAAGCCATTCCCCTTTTTTGGGTGCATTATGTCCCTTTGAAAAATGAGGGGGGCACCAATGTTCTTTCTGGCACAGGGCACCAAAGAGTCTAGTTACGGCTCTGAGTGGGAATTCATGTAAGTGTGTTTTGATTGTTTTGTGTGTTTGTCTTATATATGTAGGGGGGGCAAAACTGGGGGCACTGCATAGGGGGACGACTACTGGGGGCACTGTATAAGGGGCACTACTGGGAGCACTGCATAGGAGGACCACTACTAGGGGCACTGTATATGGGGCACTGTACAAGGGTCACTACTGAGGGCACTGTATAAGGGCACTACTGGGGGCACTGCATATGGGGACCACTACTGGGGGGACTGCATAGGGGGGCCCAAAGCATATTCTTTCACCTGGGCCACCACTCACTAGTTCCGCCACTGCTGCAGATCACTCGATTTACAGATATATCTGCTAGGTGTGTACCCACCTTTAGTCTGTGTGTGGCCTCAATCACTGTCAATCAATCTACATAAAGAAAACTAAAAAGTTATTTCATTTCTTTCTGCTTGAAATCTCAAGGTTACTCTTGACTGTATTGCTTGTAAACCGGGGAGAAAATACTGATGGGTCAGTTACAGTAGTTAATTGAATATCTCCCAACCCTACCTATATTTTATCACCTTCATCATTGTGAAGTGACTCATTGTGTGCACCTCCAGTGCGAGGATCTGATCTTCAGTAAATATTAACCAAAATACTGTAAATCAATGCACTGTGCAAAGCAGAGGATGGCACACTACCACCTGCTCAGTCTAGTTGCTATAAACATTAAGGGGCCTATGTATCAAGCTTTTTTGTCATAAAATTATGTAGAAACTGCAGTTTCTGCATAATTTTATGAACTGTTGCTATTTACTAATAGCACAATGCAGGAGATTTCACAGAAATCTCCGGCAGAATGCTAATTAACACTGAAGATTGCAGTCCCCATAATTCTCATTAGGGACTACGACCTCAGCCCTATGTACTAAACTCCAAAAAGTGAAGCTTTTCAGAGTTTGGCCCCATCTTCAAATGGTATAAACTGCTTTAAGCCTTTGTTCACAATATCGTGATCGCCTGCCTTCCCAAATTTGCATACGCATCGAGCGTGCGAACGCATCTAGCGAGCGGGTCTGAATCAGGTCCATAGTGAGCTGCTCCCTTCCCTCTCAATCCTACCCACACAAGTTTGCAGTTAGGGTGGTGTATCCTTTGCCCGGAACCCCTTCTTACCGGAATCATGGATATTTATTGCTTTTTTCTATTAAAAGAGTGTAGGGTGACAGCAGATAGCCAGGGCCGGCTCCAGGGGTCAGAGCACCCTGTGCCGGCCCATCACATGGCGCCCTCTCATCGCACGCGGTGAAGCCGCGTGCGACCGAATTTGGGGGCGTGGCCTAATTACCATAGGCCACACCCCCTATTTGATGTTATTTGGAGGCATGCCCGCATGCCACGCCTCCAAATAACGTCAGGCTGGGGGTAAAGCCAAGCAATCCGTCACTGGCTGGGCTTCCCCCAGCCCTCTTCCGTCAGTGAATGGATGCCGCGCGCATGGGTGGCGCCCTTGTGCGACCGCACTGGTCGAACACCCCTAGAGCCGGCCCTGCAGATAGCAATTCTGTATTCTGGTCTGAGCCTCTGGAGTCCATCCTGTCCTCATGGACACTGGAAAATAAAGACACATGGAGATGCCATGCATGCATGTCAGAGGTCGGACTGCTCCTGACTGAGCTGCCCAAGGTCCTAATGACCTTTGACTCAGCTCCACCTACAGGATGCTGGCGGAAGGCAGTGCAGGAGAGCACTCCTTTCAACATTTTCTTAAAGGTTCTCATTCTGTTTATATTTCTGCTCTGGGTATCAGTCAGCGGGAGGGGACAGAGAATCACAGTGCTCAGCTGAGACATCCCATCTACCTACATCTCGAAGGGAAGTCAAGCAGCAGCACAATTGGCACAAATAGGACAGGAGGGAACTGATATTCCAGCAAACACTGGGGATAAATAGGACTTATATGCATCAATAGTTCTGTCCATAAGCAACATTAACATGGAGTTGGAGAAGTGCTCTGCTGCTTTTGACTATGCCAGGGCCACTGAACTTGAGTGTACAGTCTCCTTTTATCGTTATCATATTGAGCATTGTATAGTGCTAAGCAGTAACTCCCCCCACTCCCAAGCCCTGACACCCGTGCACTGCTATTATATTTCTCTGTTATATAAATATAAATGAGTTAACTAGTATGATTAGATGAGTAAACGGGATATGAATATTAACCTTAGGATGGACGATTAATTGTCTTTCAAATAGGCTGAGTTCAGTATGTACATGTGCCCAGATATGGATGGAAAGCTTCCACTAGGCATGGGTTGAAAATGTAATAAGTCCTGTATAAATACCTGGATATGAATGAAGAGAATGCATTGGCCACTATAAATAAGGCTTGTAAGAGAGGTAATAGGTATACATATCTTTATTACAAGTAAGCTGGCACATCCTAATATAAATACCCTGCTGGAGACGCTATACATCCTTCCAGTCGCTACTTGCAGCTTTACTTCTATAAAGCCATATTGGACAGAGAAGACAGAATGGCCTGGCTTGCTTCACACATATTATAATACAGCCCCTCCTGCTATGGATGAAATATTAGCAGAGCTTATTGGCCAATAAAAGCATTGACTCATATTGTGTTTTAATAGTAGACAGTAGGTTATGCTAACTCAAGCAATCTGTACAAAATGTAATATATTGTGCACATCACAATATCAAGCGATTAAATTATTTATATAAAAATACTTCATTAAAATATTCAAGGTGGCCACTGTCTTTTCGTATACATGCGGCTTGTCAATGTATTGTGAGTCTGGAAATAATGAGAAAAGTGCAGGCGTCTAACAGTATAGTATGTTGATACAAGTGGTAGTGTACAAGCGGTAGAGTACATGTGGTAGGGTACAGGTTTTAGAGTACAAGTAGTAGTCTACAAGTGGTAGTGTGCATGTGGTAGTCTATATGTAGTAGGATGCAAACCTAACCCCCCTTCCCCGCCTCCTAAACCTAAGTTCCCCGGGGGGGGGTGCCTAACCCTAACCTCCCCCCGGGGGTGCCTAACCCTAACCTCCTCTTCCCCTAATGTGAGGGGCGGGTGCGGTGCAATGCCTGCTGCCGTGCAGGTGTAAGTCTGTTACTTACCTTGCGTCGCACCCTCTCACCTTCAGGCCGTGTGTTGAGCAGACGGTCCTGGAACCTCCGAATAGAACACGGACACGATGACCTAGGGGGAAGGAGACGAGGTGAGTACCGTCCTTCCTCACGTCGACCGACGCGCCCTACCGAACCGGGGGATAAATTCAGGTTTTAAGTGAAGATCATCATTGGCACTTTTGGCCTCAGATCCCGAATTTTCACCTATCGGTACTCACGCACCAGGTGAAGATCCGTCCTTGCACCGGGTTGCAAGGTTCACCGTCCGCCCAGAAGGAAGGAGATAGATAGTGACAAACAGGGAGAGACAGTACACACAGATATTCCTCACCGTGTCCACTCTTGCTCTTCGTCCGCTCACTCGCCTACAGGTCCCTGTAAGGAGATACACAACACAGCCGTGCAGGGCCTAAACCTATGTCAAGCAACTACACATACTAAAACGGCATCACCCTCAACCTACAGTGTGTGTAGTGCGACAGATATAACAAAAACTAAACATTTGCCCTGCACGGAACACCAAACACAGACTAAATACACAAGAGCAAAACACAGTGCTGTCCCTTTAAATGTCTGCTACCTATCCAGAGCTGGCCAGCTCCTCTTCTCGGTGACTGGGGAGACCACTACCTCATGGGTGGAAGCCGTACAGCTCTCCACCACTGCTCACACCTCTAATCATCCGCCTCTGTTAGCACTGCAGCTAATGGGCTCAGGGCCCTGGGCCTAACGCCCAGGGTCTTACCTGCGGCTCAGGCCTAGGTGCCTGCCAAACGGTGGGCTCTGGTAGTGGTCTGGGCCTAATGCCCAGACCACATTTTATGGGGCTCAGGCCTATTTGCCTGCCTGTCTGTGGGGCTCGCCTAGCGGTCTGGGCCTAATGCCCAGACCACCTTATATGGTGGGTGGCTCGGGCACTTGCCCGCCTACTTTATTATATAGTGACCTGGGCCTAGTACCCAGGCCACTTACACCTACTAATGGGGCAATCCTTTCATAGGGCCTAATGCCCGCTATAATGCCCCGGGCCTTGTGCCCGCCTAATTACCCACGGGCCTAGTGCCCAACAATGCTCCACGGGCCTAGCGCCCGACAACCCTGGCGGTCTAGGGAGGGGGGTATATGGTGGGCCTCACGGAGGGCCTACCTGCTACGTTGGAAGAGGCTGCGGGGGGGAGCTTCGTGACGCTCTTTTACTTCCCTCCCCCGCAGTCCTCTCCGGTCCTCAGCCGCATTCTTCGGCCGCTGGCCCGTCCTGGCCAGCGGCGCCGCCTCTTCTTCTCTTCTTCCAGCCGGCGCCGCTTGTCTTCTCTCTTGACAGCGGCGTCTTCTGGCCTCTTCCGCGGCCGCCGCCCCTGTTGCCGCGCCGATCTTCCACTCTTCGGGAGGTCTTCTCTCCTCCCTCTCCGCCGCCGAACTGAACTTTCCCGCTCGGCGCCGTCTAATACAAGACGGCGTGAGTGGGCGGGGCTATGACGCGGCGAGCCGCGATTGGCTCGTCGCGTCCGCCTCTGATTGGCTGCTGGCCCGCGAGCTTCTTGGCTGCTGGGCGCCAAGCTCCGCACGGTCGTACGCCACCGATGTTCGCTATACTGCGCATGCGTAAAGTTCGCAATGCGCGTGCCCAAACTAGCCGCTACAATCAGAAATTTCTTTCTCTTTGAACACAGCAGGTCGGTTGTTTGAGTGACAGATTGAGGCGTTTGTGGGTGGTAACAGGGGAAGGTGCTTGAAAACAGGGGAGTGGAGATCCGAATGCATGCGTGCCTAATTATGCGAACAACGTTTTATGGGAGTGCATACGGTTTTATGGGAGTGCATAATTAACAAAGTAGCGTCATGGCACATGTGACATGGGAGGTTTACACTGACATGATCGTAGAGCTTAAGAGAGGGTATGGTCAACCTTAAGCTCTACGACCAGTTCCGATGGATCCCGATGGTCTCGATTAATCCTTATATGCCCGTAGATGACGTGCAATGCGTACGAGAAGGGGGTGTATTTTTTTTAATTCCGGCCGCTTCCTCCCCTTGGTCGGCCAGCTACCGATCCGAACTTAGGGACGCAACTTGCGAGGGAATCATTAGCATATCCGGCCCCTTTTCCCATACGTCCGTGTGGCCGCTTCGACCAACTCTGAATGAGGTCCGCAATGTGGTAGTCAGAGGAGCCGCAGCACGTAAAGGAGCAGGCAGACACAGCCAGGAGACCCAGGAGAAGGTAAGTAGAGCCAGAGGGGTGCAGGGGCAGGAGCTGGAGAGACACTGCAAAGCTAGTAGGAGAGACAGTGGGGGCTGACTGGAGAGACAGTGGGAGCTGGCAGTAGAGACAGTGGGGGCTGGCAGGAGATACAGTGGCAGCTGACTAGAGAGACAGACGGGGGCTGGTTGGAGAGACAGTGGGGGTTAGCAGGAGAGACAGAGCGGGGCTGGCAGGAGAAACAGTGGGGGCTGGCAGGAGAGACAGTGGGGGCTGACTAGAGAGACAGTTGGGGATGGCTGGAGAGACAGTTGGGGATGGCTGGAGAGACAGTGGGGGATGGCTGGAGAGACAGTGGGGGCTGACTAGAGAGACAGTGGGGGATGGCTGGAGAGACAGTGGGGGATGGCTGGAGAGACAGAGGTGGGCTGGCAGAAGAGACAGATGTCTGACTGGAAAGACAGATGGGGCTGCCTGGAGAGACAGTGTGGGCTGGAAAGGGAGACAGTTGGGGCTGACTGGAGAGACAGAGAAGGGCTGGCAGGAGAGACAGAAGGGGGGCTAGCTGGAAAGACACTGGGGGTGCTGGCTGGAGAGACACCAGAGGCTGGCTGGAGCTTGAGAGACACGAGGGGGCTGGAGCAAGCTGGAGCCACTGGGGGGAGGGGAGGCACCACCATCGATTTTGCCTCTGGGCACCTGGCATGAACTTACACCCCTGGGTCTCGTGAATTCCTAATAACCTCATTTATTTGTCATACTACATTCCTTGTACTACCAGGTACAGTCAGGATTTCCCCACTCCATTTGCTCACTACTCCACTCCACTTTCTGAAAGCATTACATTGTTACAGGTACTGGTTTGGTACAGGTTTCATGAGCTGGTTTCTGGTTGGTCATGTGACATTATCCAGTCTTGCTATTGGCTGCTCAATGAGATACTATTGCAGTTTTCACCCTTGCTGGGTTCTCAAGGGGTTAACTGCAACATGTGTGATTTCAGTTTCTAGGACATAAAGTTCAGTGACATAATCTCTGTTATTTCCTGTAGTAATATCATTTCTTGTAAATTGCATGTTTTATCAGATACTTTGTGTGTACGTGCAAAGGCTCCCTCTTCCCAAGTGCCTTCCCAAGAGCATTTTAGGTACTTCCCTGTCCTACTATGTTATCATCAGCACATTCACAGACACTGAGCCAGAGTATGAGATCCTCCCAGTTGCACCTGCTGTGATGTGGGCGAGAGATATAAATGTCGCTCTCTCCTCCTCAAGGTATTAAAACACATAGGGGATTATTCAGAGTTGTATGCTGATTGCATCACTGCTGCATCTAGTGATGGGAATATATGACAATGCCGCAGACGTCTGATTAAAAAAAGACGCTTCCTACCGGCATTGCAGATTCGACTGCTGTGTCCGAAGACATAGCATCGGATCACCATGACAGCCATTGGCCATCTGAGTAAGCCTAAGCTACCAGGGCCAAATCTGTGTGGGAAGGCGCAGACCCTAGCCTCGGTACGCCTACAAAATAGACCCCGTGGCTGCCCCCTTTCCGTCCTCAAATTCTGCACTAAGCAGGGGCTGCTCGATGAGTTGATGCTGCGACCGACGATACATCGATGGTGGAGAGATCGAGTCCACCAGTGCAGCTGGGCATTGCTCAGATATTCAAAGTGGGCGTCACAGGGTCTGCTTATTCCGTTTAATGGAAGTACACAAGAGAAGTCCTTAAACTGGCATATGCATATTTTCACACTTGCAAATCCGTGAGAGATTGCAGCTGCGCATGAAATGCTTCCACCTCTTAATTAGGCCCACTGTTCTTCCTGATCGAAATAGGCCAAGCAGATGTGACAGTCTCTTCCCATGTACTACACAATGCAAATTTGGAATGGCTCATCCACGATAAGTCAATCTCATTTTTTATATAAATGAATTGAACTCCACGCAAAATTATTTTATGTGCCCTAAGGTGGAGTCATTGTTTAAGTTTGTTAGAGGATGGAGCCATATAAATTGGAAGTGTCTACAATTGGTGAATTCAGCAATTCCGTGCTGTATGATCCCATAATGATGCTTCTGATATATTATAAATGATGGTTTGCATATGTATGAAACGGGATGCAATCGGGAAGCCGGCTGACATTATATCGACAGCCGGCTTCCCGACTGTCATATCCCGGCGAGGGTGAAATAACCGGCGAATAGGTGTAGACACCGCTCATTTCACCGACGCCGGGAGACCGGCGCCCGGCATCCCGATCGAAGGGATGACGGGCGCCTCGAGCGGATAGCAGCAGGGGGTGGAGTGTTAGGTTTAGGGCTCCCGGGGGGGACTTAGGGATAGGCACTCCCCCGGGAGGTTAGGGTTAGGCACCTCCCCCGGGGGACTTAGGTTTAGGCAGCGGGGAAGGGGGTGGTTAGGTTTAGGCACTTAGAGTGGGGATTAGGGTTAGGCACTTGGGGGGGAGGGTAGGTTTAGGCACCCCTAAGGGAGGGTTAGGGTTAGGGGGGTAGGCTAGGTTAGTTAATACTTACCTAGGGACGATCGGGATTTCCAGCGCTGTCAGGCTGCCACTGCCGGGATCTGTTCCACTGTCAGCCTGACGCTGCCGGGAATCGAACTGCCAGCCATGCGGCCGGCGGTATTACATACCGATTCTGTATGGAACTACTATTGATATTATAGGCATATCACAATAAGAAAAACGCAGACCAAAATTAACACACACACACGCTATACAAATATATTTAAAGGATTTATTACACACATCATATAGAGCCAAGTTTTAATCACTTCATTCAATTCTTTTTCACTTTGTTTATTTACCATCTGTATTTAATTATCTTTCTTCCACTTTAGTAATCCAGACTACAATTTTATTATGAAAAATCGACATTTGATTGAATGTAAACTTCTTTACCTGATACCATTATCAGTGAACATATGCCAGTTTTGATGAAATACTGTACAAGTAATTCTTTCAGAGAGAACATTTGGGACATGCTTTTTAATGCATATATATATACCAGTGCTGAAACAAAATGGGCAGAATGAATGGAAAGGCCACATAAGAATATAGCAGTAGAGATTACACTTAGGTGGTTAAAGAAGAAATGTAAAGTCAGTTAAAGGTTCCAATAAAATAATATTTATTTAGCAATTCTTGTGAGTGAAAAGTGTAGTTCGGTCAGTGGGGTGTACAATAAATATAACCCCCCTTCACGTTGTAGTAGGCACTCCCTTTGTTAAGTCTGCTAATTATACAGAGAATGTAATAGTACTCATCGGTCAATAAAGTTTTTCACTCAATAGAGAAGAGAAATACAAAATTATATATAAAATCTGAGTATTTAAAGTCCATATTCCTTGAAAAGGGCTGACAGCTCAGACTTCCCATAGTCAGAATCCGTGTGATACATTCTCAATGTATAAATGACGAGGCAAGGCAGTTCATTAATGATGTTGAGTACTTACGATAGTTCAGTAGTTTTTTCAAGCTGTCTTCGCAGTGCTTAGACTGCTAGCTCATTGATGTGGCTTGGTGCCATCCCCGATAGACTCATTCTGCATCTCCTAAAGGGGAGTGTCTCCCAGTCAGGTGGAGAATCAGCTGGTGCTCGATCAATGTGAGTTCCACAGAGTTCGGGCTCAGTAATCCTTTCCAAAACATTTCACCCGGATAGCCAGTCTTCTTCAGTTGATTAATCATGACAGTTTCCTTTGAATTGCTGCCACCGTGATTGTATGATAAGGTGCATAATTACAAATGTGTAATTAAAAGTATAATCTAATATGAAACACCTTAATAGTCTTACTTTCTTTGAGAACTTATATATTAATATTAAAAAAAAGAGTGCAGTGTTGGGGTAAGATGTGAGAACAGAGGATGGGATGTACAAAGGTAGAGGTTCCCAAAAGCGATCCTTAAGTCACCCCAACAATGGCTGAACACAGGTGGTTAAATCAAATGGACTGAGGTACTATTTAAGTCACCCGTGGTCAAGCATGGATTTCCTTAAAACCTGGACTGTACGGGTGCATTGTGGACCGAGATTGGGAACCTCTGTACTAAGCCTTGGAGAGCACTAAAGTACCAACCAATCAGCTTCTCACTGCCATTTTACAGACTGAGTATGAAGAATGACAGTTAGGAGCTGATTGGTTGGTACTGTATTACTCTCCACTGAATCTCTCTCCAAGGCGTAGTACATCTACCCCAGAGTCCATGCGGACTGGACACTGGGGCCAAGGTGAGTATAGTGTGTGTGTGTGTTTTTGTGTAATAAACTTTTACTGTGCACAGTGTTTGTGTATTATGTTTCTTTTACTATTTTATTTACAATGGAGGTAACAGTACCGGCCACCTGCTGGCACTTGTAGTTCTATAAATGCCAAAGGCCAGGTATGCTGGGACCTGTAGTCCCACTGTAAAAAACAATAGTAGACATTTATTATTAGGACTATCACCCCTGCATCCACCTACCAGGGGTGCAGGGAAGTACCCCAGGCTTCAGCCTAGGCCTGGGGTGCTCAGGAGGGGGTGACCCCTCTATTGTGGGAATCCCCACCTCCCCTGGGATCCCCAGCCTTGGATGGCTAGTTTGGGGTGTTAATGCTTTGGCCGGGGGACCCGGTGAAAGGATCCCCTGGCTGTGGCATTACACTCCGACTAGTTTGAGCCCTGGTTTTAAAATATGTGGAACCCCGCACCATTTTTTCCCCCGTATTTTTAAAACCAGGACCGGCTCACAGAGCCCAGTGCTGGTTCATAAAATATGAGGGACCCGTACACATTTTGTCCCCAGTATTTATAGAACCAGGACTGGCTCACAGATCCTGGGGCTGGTTATGCTTTTGGGGGGGAACCCCACAACGTTTTCTTTCTTATATTAACCATTTCTTAGCTTAATTAGAGAAACATACATGGATCACACTCTGTGTTTGATTCTGCTAAACACACTGCTCAGGAGGTAGTCTATTTTAAATTTCTATCTTTAACCAAATTTGCTTAGATTACACCCGTGATTATAATCACAATTCTTGGTAAATTCCCATGTTGTATTTCTGTCTATGGAAAGTACCTGCAAGTTTCGTCGATAGTGTATTTATTCCTATTTGTCTTTCACTGTGTTTTGGAGAGTGTTTAAAGATTTCTCACCCAATTTTGCCTTTAGCAAATTTGCGAGTTGTAAAAAATGGCCAAACACACTTGTGATTTACATCTTGACCAGACATGATTCTTAGTAAATTTACCCTTAAGGGGGAGATTTAAATGTGTGCAAATGTCTTTCCTATCACTGAAGCTGTTGTCATACCAGTAATAATAATGCTCCTGTATGAATTTGATGCTCTCAATAAAAAAGTTAGTCTGTGCATTGAGCATTGTTGTGGAGGCCGTGAGAGTCTTCTCAACATGGCAGCATTTAAAAGGACACTGACATGATGTACTCTGTGGAACATATGTGAAGCATCGGCTGATTCTCCATCTGATTGAGAGGAGCTGTGAGATGTAGGACATAACTTGCACACTTCCACTTACTATATAAAAACCAATTCTATCGGAGACAACATCAAGTCACATCTCTGAGTAAGCGGCCCTAGCGTTGCAAAGACGGCTTGCAGAAACTACTGAATCATAAGTACTCATCACCGTTAAATAACTACCTTGCCTCATTGTCAATTATGATCGCAAGTCTGCTGCAGTCTTATAATATTTTATTGTATATAAATTGCCATAAGTACTATCTCCAGTCATTAGATTATGTGTTGGTATGATTGTACTTAAGTCCTAAATGTTTGGTATGTGCTACATGTTTGTTTAAGCCATTTTATTGCTGGGTCTGTATTGGCTGGCTAGTGGAGGGTTGTCTTTAATTAGGATGCACACTTGGCAACTTCTCTACTTAAATATCATTCACTAGGCAGTTTAGCCTTGGCTGGAGTTAGCAGACTCCTAAGTGCAAAATCACAAGTGCAATATAGATTTTAGGGAAAATTTCAGCGTTACACCGGCGTTAAACCGAAGGAAAACAGAAGGAGAACATTTCATCAAACACAACTAAACTGCTATCAATACTGCATATGGACACCTGTGGAGCAGTGTGTGTTCACTACCTCTTCACAACAAACACCTGCTGCCTGCATAACCAGGACATGCAACACTGAACTCCTTGTTTGATCATTGCAAAGACATTATCTCATTTGCTACTATTTGTGCTGCCTCTTTTTTCACAAAAATCTAAAATCTTATTTGTATCAATGTAAAGTAACCTCTAAACCTTGCATATATGGTCTGATTTACCATTGCTTTTGCCTAGCCTCACAACTTTGAACTTCTTTTTTATTACTCATTTTCAAAACACTTTAAATCACATATATTCCCCTCAATAAACCCCCGCTATGTTGTTCATCAAGCATACGCATTCACCAACCGTGTTCTTTCACCAGCATTTTTTAAAAACCTTCAACACTTGTTCTCACACATATACTATTCTTACCTCAGCCACACCGTGACCATGTTTTCTTCAAATTCTCACTTTACTCAGTGCCTACCTAATCATTTATTCTGCCCCCTGTTCCCACCTCTATCCTTCCCCCCTAGTCTCCTCCACTTCTTCCTCCCCTTCTCTTCCCTCCTCTGTCTGTATTCCTCCCCTCTGCTTCCCTCCTTCTCGTCTTCTGTTACTCCTCTTTCATTCTCTTCTCCCCCACAATGGTCCTACTACCCAACCACTAAGCTGAGCACCCACCCTCCTCTCCCTCTCCCTCTCCCTCTCCCTATCCCTTCACCACACCTTCATCTACATCACACTAATCTCCCTCCCTTTCCTTCAAATGCATCCCACCTCTCTTGCCTATTGATCACTTCCTTCCACTCCTGCCTCCAAGATCTCGCCTGTGCTGCTCCCTACCTCTGGTACTCTCTCCCTCTCTGACTCTCCACCTCTCTACAAATCTTCAAACGGGCTCTCAAGACTCACTACTTCAAAGCCTTCCAGCTCTCATCCTAACCCGCTGCTCACATGCTTCTTTCTGACTGTCTACCCTGTCTGTGTCACCCCTCTCTGTCTCCCCCCCCCCTATAGAATGTAAGCTCTCATGAGCAGGGCCCTCTTCACTTATGTGCTTTTCCTTCCCTCACTCATACGATCATCTACTCAAAACTCTCCACAAGGGCACTTAACACTTGGTAGCTGACGCTCTACTGCTTTTTTGAGTTTTAAGATTGTTGCAGCAATGTTTATATACATGTTCATATTCTGTATTGTCTTGTACTATAAGTCGCTGTTTTACGAGTTTGCTCATTTGTTAATGTATTTTGTGAGGTGCTGCGGAACCCTTGTGGTGCCATTTAAATAAAGGATAATAATAATAATAATTGTCAGGCAAAAGGTTGTTTAGGCACTGAGACTGTACCATGATTCTGGCTGTAGGAATTTGAACTGCCAGCCCTTGTCAAGAATTACTTCAATTTATTTTTATTCTCTATTGAAAAATAACTTTATTGAATGCTGTGCGCTGTTACTATTACTTTCCATATTTACTACACTGG
Source organism: Taudactylus pleione (assembly GCA_031769625.1). NCBI lineage: Eukaryota > Metazoa > Chordata > Amphibia > Anura > Myobatrachidae > Taudactylus > Taudactylus pleione. The sequence continues at coordinate 8,730,353 of JAUIMM010000154.1, forward strand.
GAATTCCTACTGCATATTAAGCAGACTTGACACAGTGTAGTGAGTGGCTACAACAACAGTGTGAAGTTGTGTTCTATTTCTATTTATTATGCACCCCACTGGCTCAACTACAAGAATTTGTTTTATTGGAACCTTTTAGTGACTTTATACTACCGTTAAAAATGTTGGGGTCACTCAGACAATTTCGTGTTTTACATGAAAACTGACTTTTATTTATCAAATGAGTTGCAAAATGAATAGAACATATAGTCAAGACATTGGCAAGGTTAAAAATAATGATTTTTATTTGAAATAATAATTTTGTCCTTCAAACTTTGCTTTCGTCAAAGAATGCTCCTTTTGCAGAAATTACAGCATTGCAGACCTTTGGCATTCTAGCTGTTAATTAGTTGAGGTAATCTGAAGAAATTTCACCCCACGCTTCCTGAAGCAACCCCCACAAGTTGGATTGGCTTGATGGGCACTTCTTGCGTACCATACGGTCAAGCTGCTCCCACAACAGCTCAATGCGGTTGAGATCTGGTGACTGTGCTGGCCACTCCATTACAGACTGAATACCAGCTGCCTGCTTCTTCCCTAAATAGTTTTTGCATAATTTGGAGGTGTGCTTTGGTCATTGTCCTGTTGGAGGTGGAAATTGGCCCCAATCAAGTGCTGTCCACAGGGTATGGCATGGAATTGCAAAATGGAGTGATAGCCTTCCTTATTCAAAATCCCTTTTACCTTGTACAAATCTCCCACTTTACCAGCACCAAAGCAGCCCCAGACCATCACATTACCTCCACCATGCTTGACAGATGGCGTCAGGCAATCTTCCAGCATCTTTTCACTTGTTCTGCGCCTCACAAATGTTCTTTTGTGTGATTCAAACTTCGATTAGTCTGTCCATAACACTTTTTTCCAATCTTCCTCTGTCCAATGTCTGTGTTCTTTTGCCCATATTAATCTTTTCCTTTTATTGGCCAGTTTCAGATATGGCTTTTTCTTTGCCACTCTGCCTAGAAGGCCAGCATCCCGGAGTTGCCTCTTCACTGTAGGCGTTGACACTGTCATTTTGCGGGTACCGTTTAATGAAGCTGCCAGTTGAGGACTTGTGAGGTGTCTATTTCTCAAACTAGAGATTCTAATGTACTTGTTGTGCACCGGGGCCTCCCAGTTTTCTTTCTACTCTGGTTAGAGCCTGTTTGTGCTGTTCTCTGAAGGGAGTAGTACACACCGTTGTAGGAAATCTTCAGTTTCTTGGCAATTTCTTGCATGGAATAGCCTTCATTTCTAAGAACAAGAATAGACTGTCGACTTTCACATGAAAGTTCTCTTTTTCTGGCCATTTGGAGAGTATAATCGAACCCACAAATGTGATGCTCCAGATACTCAACTAGCTCAAAGGAAGGCCAGTTTTATAGCTGCTCTAACGAGCAAACCCATTTTCAGCTGTGCTAACATAATTGCACAAGGGTTTTCAAGGGTTTTCTAATCATCCATTAGTCTTCTAATGCGCTTAGCAAACACAATGTACCATTAGGCCTCTATACACCTATGTAGATATTCCTTTAAAAACCAGACGTTTGCAGCTAGTATAGTCATTTACCACATTAACAATGTATAGAGTGTATTTCTGATTCATTTATTGTTATCATCATTGAAAAAAATAGTGCTTTTATTTCAAAAATAAGGAAATTTCTAAGTGACCCCAAACTTTTGAACGGTTATGTATGTTTCAACCCCCTTCACTTATTTTCTTCTACTTTCTTTTCCTGTGGTCTTTCAACCCCTCCTTATTCATTTCAGCGCTGATGTACACTGTTTTTTGCTGCTTTGATATGTGGATCATGAGGAGGACTTAACTGGCCTCTGTTATTTCTTCTACCCCCATCTATTCACACAGTGGAGCATGCAAAGGGGGGAGGGGGGCTTCTGAGTACGCAGAAACTCCCACTGGTGGGCCAATGATTTTTTGAGACAGAGACAGCTCTATCTTCATCTCTACACTGACTGCCATGGCCATGTTCGGGTCTGCCACTCATGCACAGCAACTTCTCAGTCAGAGAGCTCTGATCATCAATGCCTCTGATCATCAATACCTCATGAATGCCAGCTGATGGGACGTCACAGGATTTCCCACATCCCGTCAACCAATCAGCGGCCGCTAACTTTAGAGCGGCCGCTGATTGGCTCCGGCAACTGACAGTTCCCATGTGGGCTTACTTGACCACGTGGGAACTGTCAGTTGCCGGAGCAATCAGTTGCCGGATACCTTTTTTAGGATCAAGAGGTATGCTCTGCACTATTTGTACTTTATTCCTGCGTGACGACATTGGATGATTTTTCTGAACCTATGTGCAATATATGTATTATACTACTTTTTGGTCTGCCTCTTGGTTTTGTTCTGGACTTATTGTTATTGTTTTTGTATTTTTTAACCATGCTGGATGTATTTGGTATTAATAAATTAATTTTTAGTACATTCTTTGGATTGGAGTAATACTGTCTGAAGAAACGTTTTAAAGATACCTTTTTATATGCAGAACTTACAACACTGAATCGTAAGTTCGGTACGCACACAGTTAAAAGATACCTTGATGTGATTTTAAATATTTGCATCTGAGTGAGTGATTTCCATTAACACGTGTGGTGTGGGATGGTCCATGTAAAGATACCTATTATATGATTATCACGGTGTCTCCCTCTGTGAGTAGGCTATGGTAAGGTCCCCTATAGTATTTCCTCTCCATCGTGTGTGGTAAACAAAGGGATGACTGAAAAACCATACAACATATGTCTCTTTCCTTTTCTCCTTATAATCACATCGAGGATCATAAATAAGAACCCTGACCTAAAGAAGTCCCCAAGAAAAAAGTATATGAGGAGTTTTTCCTGAACCAAAGGAACGTGTTTTGACCACTATCATAAGTATTTCTTTGGAATTGAACGTTTTTGTTGTATCTCCTTTTCTAATTTTTTGTGATTTTAACTATGCGTAGGGATGTGGTGACATCCTTTTAGGATTAGGAGATCCTGTGTGGCTGCTTTGTTTGCGTAGTTCTGTTTGTAACCCACCACATCCATATTGTATTGTACTTACCCTATCCTGTTTCCTATAGCATCGATCTGATCAGCCATAACCCTACTTTGGGCGGGTACACACCAAAGATCTAAGGATTCTGGCCACTAGTACCTTCATGGGTCTCGTACACCTTGATCCTGCCATGTTATTCCATGCCAGTGGGGATCATAATCACCTGCCAGTCTCTGCTGCAACAGCTGCCAACAGAACTCCAACTGAGAACACTCTTGCCTCCCTTGGGATGGAACTTTAAATTCTCTAATTTTGCAAAACTCTGGAAGAGGGTTTGAAAAGGTCCTGGCTCTGTCCCCTTGTATGGTGCTTGAGTACTGGTCCAAAACAATAGTCACTGTCTGTTTCCCTTCAACATCTGCTGGGATCGTCTATTACAAGCCTGGGAGTGAGCTCCAAGCCAATGGACATTGCACAGAGGGAACAATATCCTGTCAACCTTGTCAGCTGGGTAGTGACAGTTACAGTGCATCTGGAAAGTATTCACAGCACTTTTTCCACATTTTGTTATGTTACAGCCTTATTCCAAAATGGAATAAATTCATTTTTGTCCTCAAAATTCTACACACATTACCCCATAATGACAACATGTAATAAGTTATTTTGAGATTTTTGCAAATTTAATTAAAAAAAAACAACCTAAGAAATCACATGTACACAAGTATTCACAATCTTTGCCATGAAGCTCAAAATTGAGCTCCGGTGCATCCTGTTTCCACTGATCATCCTTGAGATGTTCCTACAGCTTAATTGGAGTCCACCTGTGGTAAAATCAGTTGATAGGACATGATTTTGAAAGGCATACACCTGTCTATATAAGGTCCCACACTTGACAGTGCATGTCAGCGCACAAACTAAGTATGAAGTCCAAGGAATTGTCTGTAGACCTCCGAGACAGGATTGTCTTGAGGCACAAATCTGGGGAAGGGTACAGAAAAATATCTGCTGCTTTGAAGGTCCCAATGAGTACAGTGACCTCCATCATCCGTAAATGGAAGAATTTCGGAACCACCAGGACTCTTCCTAGAGTTGGCCAGCCGTCTAAATTGAGCGAATGGGGGAGAAGAGCCCTGGTCAGGGAGGTGACCAAGAACCCGATGGTCACTCTGTCATAGCTACAGAATTCCTCTGTGGAGAGAGGAGAACCTTCCAGAAGGACAACCATCTCTGCAGCAATCCACCAATCAGGCCTGTATGGTAGAGTGGCCAGACGGAAGCCACTCCTTAGTAAAAAGCACATGGCATTGTCTACTGGAGACACACCTAGTTGGAGGACGTCTGATGTCATTAAAGAAACCCTGGGTGGGCTGGACGTATCATTCAATGCACACATCAATGTCCAGTAGGGTCTTGATACTAGTACGTAAATCAGTTCCCTTTGTATTAGATCAGATACAAACTGATGTGGGGGGTAGATATATTTTTCTAAAATGCAAAATACATTCTTTGTCATTATTGCTCCTGGCAATATATGTCCCTCCCCCATATTCACACGAAATTCTTAAAAAGGCGGCTGAGTTTATAGCTTTGTTCCCAGGATTACCAATAGTATGTGCCGGTGACTTCAACAATGTTATGAACTTGTCACTAGATAGACATGTTGGCACAGGTCAAGCCGGTAGTGACCGGGGGACTGGGTTTGTGAACATGGTGAGTGAGATGGGTTTATTAGATGTATGGAGACTTAGGCACCCACACAATAGGCAATACTCATATTTCTCCTCTACTCACAAATCATTCTCTAGAATTGACTTGGCCCTGGTAACACCTAAAGTGATGCCTCGTATACAGAAGATCCACTATCAAATAGAGGCATCTCTGACCACTCCCCTATTTCACTGACCATTGATTTAGAAGGCCATAGAGGACAATCTTTCTGGAAACTAAATACGTTTTGGCTAACATGAATGGGTGCTGGTCTTGACCTGGAAGCTGCATGGTCACAATTTTTTGATTTAAATAGCAAACTGTTTTTTCGACCTAGTTTGTGGGATACTTTTAAGGCGTTCCTTAGAGGTACGTTGATATAGAGGGTGGCCAACCTAAAATCGTTTTATAAAAAACAGGGGCTTGAACTGGAGACAATGTGTAGAATGCTGGAACTGACATACCTTTCAGATAACACTGAATCTAACAGACAGGACCGGGTGGATGTGCAAAAGGCGTGGACAAAATGCTTGGAGGATAAGGCAAACTTTAAACTTCTTTTCTTTTCTCACCACCAGGGGATAGACCCGGATCATATTTGGCCAATTTAGCTAGAGGCGAGAAATCATCTATTAATGTGGCCCAAATTATTGACCATGATGGAGTGGTATATAATAAGGTACCTGATATTGCCAAAGAATTTGTGAAATACTACCGTCAACTGTATAGTTCTCATTTGAATGATGGAGCACAGGATATTCGCAAATACTTGGCGGATATCTCTCTTCCAACAATTATTCCAGAAGGCCGTGATCTTTTAGACTCCCCCATAACTATAGAGGAGATTGAGCTGGCCATTAACTCCATCCCCACCGGGAAAGCTCCAGGGGTGGATGGGATCCCTCTCGAGTTGTATAAGAAACACTAAGCCTTTTATTTACCTTGCCTGCTAAAACTTTTTAATCAAATATATAAATATAACAAGCTCCCAGACTCCATGTCAGAAGCCCAAGCCTGGTAAGGATGCCTCACGTACCGATTCGTACAGGCCCATATCATTACTACCCACTGATGTAAAGATAATAGCAAAAATTCTAACTACAAGAATTAACCAAGTTATATTACAACTGGTTCACCCAGATCAAATGGGCTTTATGCCTGGCAAAACAACTGCCATTAATCATAGATGCCTGTTCACCCATTTGCAAATGCCCCAAGATGATGGCTCAACATCTGTCATAATGTCTCTTGACGCCGCTAAGGCATTTGATTCAGTGGAGTGGGAATACTTATGGGAAACACTGGAGAGATTTGGAATTGGTCCATGATATATAAGATGGGTTAAATTGCTGTACTCAGCTCCATTGGCAAGAGTTGCGGTAAATGGATTTGTCTCCTCCCAGTTTCCACTGTACCGGGGCACTAGGCAAGGCTGTCCCCTGTCTCCTATCTTGTTCGCCCTTGCCATTGAACCCTTGGTGTGCAAGATTAGAGCCTGCCCTCATATATTAGGACTTACAGTGGGAACTAAAATAGATAAAATTGCGTTATACGCAGATGATATTTTATTGTTCATTTCAAAATATACAGTTTCCATGCCGCATGTTTTAAGTACTATAGACACATTCGGTAGATACTCTGGTTTACGTGTAAACTGGGACAAGTTCTACATACTTCCATTTGTAGATCCCGGTCCAGCTGGTCCACTGATGCTTTTATCGTTACAATGGGTAGATTCTTTTAAATAACTTGGGATCTAGATTACAAAAGATCCCTCGCGGTATCTGCCGCTTAATATTAACCTCCAACTTGAGTTTATTAAAACTCGAATCTCTTTTTGGGGCAAATTACCACTCACTATGACAGGCCGGGTTAACATAGTAAAAATGGTCCTGCAACCCAAACTACTGTATGTTCTACACCATTCCCCAATATATATATTCCACAGCGAATATTTAAACAGATTGATGGCCTGCTTTCCTCTTTAATTTGATCTAGTGGGAGAGTTCGATTCAAAACTGACACATTGACCAGCCGTAGAGAGTCAGGTGGTCTGGCATTGCCCTCATTCAAATTGTACTATTATGCCACGCAACTGGCACATTTATGGGAGTGGTTCCAAGAATTACAGGCAGATTCAATGATTAAATATATTATGGTTGGGAGTGGCACAGGTTTGTCTCCGGTTCAACTACTCCTTAGTGATAGTTTGCTAATTATCAGAATCCTCCTGTTTAAACAAGCTGTGATGGTTTGGAGATTGGCCTCACGGATTTTAAAGGTGGAGGGATTAGATCCAGATGCCCCGTTGGCTCACTCTAGGACGCTTACTGAGCTCTCCGAGTTGCAAGTTGGGGAAATATGGGGAAAATGGGGAGTGACATCTATTGGGCAATTGTATCGAGAGGGATATTTTAAATCTTTTCAGCAAATTCAAGACGGGTTTAAAATCCCTGGGGAATACTTTTAAAGTGTACATAGTGAGGGAATGGATGGCACCTCTTAATATGTGGCTATCGTTGGTAAACAAAGTAGTTTCACACGAAAAATATGTATATATATAGCCAGGAATTCGGAAAAAAAATACTCAAAAATATGGTCTAGCTGGCTTGAATCGTCCTATGCCCGCCATGCCAATTAAGGGTCTGTCGGTGATTGGTGTTTGCTTACCGAGTCTTGATGATAATTGTCAAATGTCTGATACAATAATTTTCCTCTGTATGATGCTTGCCTGTGATTCCAACAACATAAGTACTTGAGACTTGATTGATTGGAAGTTTAAACTATAAAATATGAGACTATGTCCATGTCCTGTTTGAAAAAAGGATATATAAATTTATTGTGGATTAACAAATGTCAAGATATTGCTTTTACAACAATTCAGTAATGTTATTTCAATTTTGTTAGTAATTGTTTCTAAAAATCAATAACAATTTATTGAATTAAAATAAAAAAAAGCACATGGCAACCTGAATGCCAGGTGTTATGTTTGGAGGAAACCAGGCACCGCTCATCACCAGGCCAATAGGGATGCTACAGTGAAACATGGTGGTGACAGCATCATACTGTGGGGATGTTTCTCAGTGGCAGGAACTGGGAGACTAGTCAGGATAGAGGGAAAGATGAATGCAGCAATGTACAGAGACATCCTGGTGAAAACCGGCTCCAGAGCTCTCTTGACCTCAGACTGGGGCGACGGTTCATCTTTCAGCAGGACAACGACCTAAGCACAGAGCCAAGGCTTCAGGACAACTCTGTGAAAGTCCTTGAGTGGGCCAGCCAGAGCCCAGACTTGAATCCGTTTGAACATCTCTGGAGAGATCTGAAAATGGCTGTGCCACGACGCTTCCCATCCAACCTGATGGAGCTTGAGAGGTGCTGCAAAGAGGAATGGGCGAAACTGCCCAAAGATAGGTGTGCCAAGCTTGTGGCATCATATTCAAAAAGATTTGAGGCTGTAATTGCTGCCAAAGGTGCATCAGCAAAGTATTGAGCAAAGGCTGTGAATACTTATGTACATGTGATTTCTTAGTTTGTTTTTTTTATTAAATTTGCAGAAATCTCAAAAAAACTTTTGACACGTTGTCATTATGGGGTATTTTGTGTGGAATTTTGAGGATAAAAATGAATTTATTCCATTTTGTAAATAGATGCCTCCTGTAATCCGCTGCTACATCTAAAGATGCAGCAATCTAATCACTTGCGTGAACATCAGCCATCTGTGTGACCCTGAGGAACCATTGGAGTCACTATTTTATTAAGTACTGCCCACCTGGCGGCAAAATGCTGCGATTCGCAGCTCAGTTGGTTGGAGACGGAGCCAATATGATGCGATTGCATTAAAATTGTGAATATAAACACAAATATGGACAGAGGCCCTGATTCAGAGCCGGACCGTCTTGCCAGAGTGCTCGCTCTGAATCAGGGCCGGCCTATTTTTTTTTTTTAGAACGGCCTCCTGGCTGCTCGCATAGCTGTGGGTGACCACCCACAGCTATAGTGAGCGGCCAGGAAGACCATCGCGACCATTGGGCTTGTGACGAGACCCTTGTGGTAGGGTCTCGTTGCCGCAAGCCCCAGAGAGATTTCGGCTCTAACAGAGCCGAAATCTCTCCCACTGACATCACTCGTGATGTCAGTGGGGCCGCCCCCAAACGGAGGTGTTTACATGGGAATGCCTCCATCTGGGCAGCCACTCCCCCGGCCTGCCCACCAAAGGGGGCGTGCTGTCACTCAACATCAACAGCACGCCCCCTTTGGTACGAGACCCAGAGCGACGGATTACCCGTCGCTATCCGGGTCTCTCGCATGCGCACGATGGAGCCGGCTCCATCGTGCGCATGCGCTGTGGGTCACCAACGACCTGGTTGCGAGCGCTCAGCGCTTGTGACCGGGTCTGAACCAGGCCCAGAGACTGGTGCGCACAATAAAAGCAGCCTAAAGATCTTTTGGTGTGGGTGTGTCACCTTATATACGGTACCTTCTACAAAACAACATAAAACATGCAATATAACCAAAAATTGTATCAACAGGCGCTAAGTCAAACTTCTCAGGGTGTTGATGTTCCCCATGTTTTGTTACTCCGAGGGGGGAAAAAACATAAACCGCACATAGGGTAAAATAGTCAAGTTTTTATGGATACCAATTTATATAATAATCGTGGATTCCTACCAGAAACTATGGTCTACAAGTTAAAGTAGACACATAAGTCTTTGGGGGTTTGTGAGGCTCCCACTCTCAGATGGTACTCGTTGATACTTCTTTATCGCCAATCATAACTCCAGGACCTGTTCGTGAAATCAGTTATTCAAGATATTAACACCTGGCAGCCAAGTAGGAAAAAGTGAAAATCCAGAGTGACCCCATACAGTTTCCGCACTGACTTTAGCTGTTATTCCGTTATGCACCCATCTGTTTTCTTGCTGTTGCTTCTTTCAACAGCAAAACTCCAATGATGAATTCAGACTTCTTGTTTCATCAAGTACATACAGTAAACACGATGGAAAAAGTGTAGTACACCCAGCTGTATAGAACCTCTGCAACCTGCTCTGCAGGTTAAGATGTCCATATTTGCCTGCAGGCTACAGCATCAATATGAGGTGGACATATTTGCAGGTTATTGGGAATGTGTTTAGATGCAAGCAGCATGGAGATTTTAGTGTTCATTTCAATAACTAATTAATTTGAATAGGGTTTCAGGAATGTAAAGACTCCATTGACATTAATAGAAAAATCTTATATTGGCCTGGACTTCACCAAGCAGCTTAGCCAATAATATATTTCTCACAGTAGCTGCAATCGGATTGGCTGGGACTGAAGGGGAGTCTTGTGGAGTCTCTACTGATGTACTGATATCTATGAGCTGTTTATACACATACATATATATACATACATATATATATATGCATATATATAGCTCTTTCATTTTTTCATTTTACTAGAACATTGCATATAACTCCATTAAGATTAATAGACTATAAGGGGTATATACACTAAAGTGAGAGTTTTTAGAAGTGGAGATGTTGCCCATAGCAACCAATCAAATTCTAGCTATTATATTATAGAAAGTGCTAGTTAAATGTCAAGTAGAATCTGATTGGTTGCTATGAGCAACATCTCCATTTCTGAAAAAACCCACACCTTTGTAAATATACCCCATAGAATGAATGGAACACACCGGGTAAGTCATTTGTGTTAGTGGACACAATGCACTCACGTAGAGATCAATTAACTTTTCCAGAATGGTCAATGATTTCAAACTATTGAAATGGAACGCTGGACTTCATTGGAGTATAGTGAGAACTGAGTGATATGGGGTCATTACCAGCAACATTCTTTGTAGCAGGCTCTGTCCATCACATGCCTGATCGTTCCAACTATTGTTATATTCCCATGGTAATTATAATTACCATTTTGGTGATTTTTTTTTCTTCACTGTTGTACAGGTCAGAAAAAAGCACACTTCGCACTAGACCTTAACCCACTGCACATGACCGGAATCTAATCAACACTTAGCTCACTATAAACTTGCACCTGATCTGAACATGCCAGCGATGTCACATTGCCCTACTACTAGGACCCAAAAACACCATAGGATCCTGGTTTTGAGACTCCAGCACAACTCCCCTACTTGCCCCTTTTTTATCTTTATTATAAAAATCACCCCTATCCACAGGTTTCAGTTATAATGATACAAAAATCTTGAATGTTACATGAAAATGTGGACTATTGGGCAATGTATAACTATAATTAAAGTATCAAACATCTCAAGTTCTTTTAAAGTCATATGTTTATATTTGTGGTGGTTTTTATTATCTTGGTTATATAAAAGAACTTTATTGTACACTTGATGTTCCTATTTGTACAGATTACATTCTCCTGTCCTGGGTGAACTGTGAGTTTTTTTTTTTCATGATTTCAATATGTACGTATCGTTTGTAAGATATACACATATTTATATAAACAGACAAAGTAACAGTTCATTTTGACTGCGGGCAGTGCACTAATTGTCACTGATTTTCCATGTCAGGGCACAGAGTGAGGTTGTGTCAGTTGATTTTTCCATGTATGTTTAGTTGGATGAGTACTATTATTCTGAGATAACAGACTACACACTCCAGCACTGTACTCATTGGAAACAAAAATAAAGGGCTATTTATTACTGCCTATCATGCCAACCAGAACTCTATAATAACAGATGAGGATACATAGGGACTAGCAAGGGGAACTCTGTAGTTCATTTATCACACACTGTTGAGCTAGACAGGATGTAGTCAGCACATTGAAAGAGCATCATTTTAAATCCAGGTATATATAGAAAAAAACCTTGATACATTGTTTTTAAGGGAGACCAATTTTACAGAATTTTTTCCATTAGCCATATTTGACTAATTTATTTACATTATAATTAACATTTATTTATGTACAGTATGGCCAGCAGATTCCATTGTGTTTTACCATTGGGACGTGTATAGATGTCAGGCTGATAGCTACCTAACAAATAATTACATATATCCCTAGTTTGCATTGGCAGCCCCAGGTTTTAAATACATTCCTGGGACATAAACCTTAAAAAAACGTCATGTTGTGGGATGTTGTCACCTATTTCCATATAGGTACAATACTTGGGTTCCAAGTGAGGAACATTCAGAACAATGACAAGGAGATACATCGCGTGTTATGTATATAATTGGCCCTGTAAACATAATAGAAATATTATCCGCTATGTGCTATTTTGGGAAAATATATGGCTAATAAAAGGCAAATGTTAAATAACATCATTAATAACAACATAAAAGAAGATATAATTTGTTTAAACAGGCTCATTTTTGCTATCATTTTAGCTAAATACATGACGTAGGCAACCAGCCAGACCTCCGGATAGAAAGTGACATAAAACACAGATCAGTACAAAGGTATGAATGACACAGATCCGGAGAGCTCACAATATGATAGAAGAGTATAAACAGATTAGGATGAATCCTACTTGCCTACTTTTGAAAAAGCATTTCAGGGGGATTGTGAAAGCAACACCTATGTGCGATGTGCTGACTAGGGTGTGCACGGCTCCTTCTGAGAGATGGGTCATAAAATTGACTCGTGCCAACTGTAAATGATCCCCAAATCAGTTACATAGTAAGGCACATATACATTTGTAGGGGCCTATTCATCATCTTTTAATTTCTACAAAAGCAGGTGAAAATTAACATTTTCACCTACTTTATAGAAATTAAATTACAGACCCATTCATCATTTATGTAACACAGGAGGTATCACAAGGGACGTGCGGCCAGGTTAGGCAGGAGAGGCAAAGCCTCCCCTGTCACACTTCCTCCCCTATCATACTCCCTGTCATGCTCCAGAGTTTTTATATAAGAACTGTGTTTTTATACATGTGTGCCACTCAAGCCATTGACCTCACCGCATGTCACTGGATATCACTGATATATCCTGGTTACAAATGTGCCTTGATAATTTACACAGAAATTATGTCACTCCTCAAGTTCCGAAAAAACATTTTATTCAGAACTTGTGTTACTGTAGGCCAATCAGAGATGGCGTACAGCACCTAAATAACTTCTCAAGCTGCCGTTTACATAGCAGCCTGTGCAGCAGAGGGATCTTTGTAGATCCCTTTCCACTGTCTCCCCGCTCTGGCCTGTACCTCATCATTTCTACCCCTCCTCAACACCGCAGCCATGTCCCTAGACTCCCCACTGCCTCCAGCTCACCTCTTCCACTTCAGTACCTCCTCCCATCCAGGCTCCATGGCATCCACTTTGGGGACCTCATTCAGAGTCGGTCGAAGCGGCCGCACGGGAAAAGGGGCCGGATATGCAAATGATTCCCTCGCAAGTTGCGTCCCTAAGTTCGGAGTGGTAGCTGGCCGACCAAGGGGAGGAAGCGGCCGAAAGACAAAAAAAATACGCCCCCTTCTGGTACGCATTACACGTCATCTCCGGGCATGTAAGGATTAATCGAGACCATCGAGAACCATCGGAAGTGGTCGTAGAGCTTAAGGTTGACCATACCCTCTCTTAAGCTCTACGATCATGTCAGTGTAAAAACCTCCCATGTCACATGTGCCATGAGGTTACTTTGTTAATTATGCACTCCCATAAACCGTATGCACTCCCATAAAACGCCGTTCGCATAATTAGGCACGCCTGCATTCGGATCTCCACTCCCCCGTTTTCAAGCACCTTCCCCTGTTACCACCCACAAACGCCTCAATCTGTCACTCAAACTACCGACCTGGCTGTGTTCAAGGAGAGAGAAATTTCTGATCATAGCGGCTAGTTTGCGCACGCGCATTGCGACCTTTACGCATGCGCAGTATAGCGAACATCGGTGGCGTACGACCGTGCAGCCGCTTCGACCGTCTCTGAATGAGGTCCTGTGTCTGCACTTGCTGCGAGTTCAAAACATAATTATCACATGATAATTTTTTATCATGATGAATAGGCCCCTTACTCACACACACACACTCTCTCTCTCTCTCTGTATATATATATATATACACAGTCGAGTCACATTATTATGACCAAATCCTACATATGACGTCGGCAGCGCATAGCCCATGAAGTACATTATGTGCCGTGCGCTGACTTGGTGGGTATATAAGGTGTGTGATAGGCCATCTGCCCCTCAGCCCAGCGCAAATCCAGTGAGGGGGGGGCATTGGGATGATCACTCTCCCCGACAGGAAGAGGAGACTGCAGCTGCAGCAAGCAGTCTCCCCATGCAGCCCAGCACACAGCAGCGTGTGCTGGGCTGCACAGCTGACAGGGAAGAGGGAGGGGGCGCCGACGATCCCCTCTAGAAAGCCTGGGCTCGGGTAAATTAGTACCCCCGGCCTCTCAGCGCCCCTGGGTGCCATTTTCCTGAAGATCTAGAGAATTCATCAGAAAAGTGACACCCATGACATTTTTCAATAGATCTGAGTATGTGCAGTAGACTCTGGCACAGTAGATTCTACTCAGAGAACGTGCAGATTAAAGAGGTGGGCCACACAGTGACTGCATATGGCCCGCTCCTCTTTTAAACCTCCCCTGAGCACACACTCCTTGGAATGAAGCATACATGACCTGTAATGCAACACATATCTCCAGTAAATCAGCACACTTCCTTGGGCACAGTGTGCCAGAGATCGGCTACCCTTATCTCATTACACACATCCTCCTTGTTCTTCTCCTCAGTGTTTCTTCCATGGCCATACTTTCTTTGCCACCATACCTTTAGCCCCCATTTTTATAATATAAATAAAGCTGACCCCTTTTTCCTAACAATATGGGGCATATTCAATTGGGTGCGAGAATATCAAAAATTTTGCTATTCAATAAGGTGCGTGTTTTTTTTTTTGTGAGCCGGGAGAATTTTTTCCTCGCATCTCCAGAGCAAGTGTGATTTTTTCTAAAATCGTTATGTTTAGATAAAATCAATGGGACTTCCTCTGGTACCCCGGCGGCATGCCCCCTTAGCAGTAATTAAGCAATTGGAAGGTTCCAATTAGTTTAATTAGTCCATAATTACTTACCTTCTGCAGTGCTGACTTCTGCATCCAGCGTCGGGAGCCGGCTCTTCTGCAGCAGGGTATGTCAGTGTGTGTGGTGTTTGTATGTGTGTATGAGTGAGTGTGTGTGACCCCCGGGGGAATGTGTGTGTCCCCCAGTGTTAGTGTGGCCCCCAGGAATGGGCGCTGGGAGAACTACATCTCCCAGCAGCCCTTGCCCCTCCCACCAGCCCCTGGAGCCTACCAGCAGCCCCAGGACTTCCAGAAGCCCCCCTCCAGTGTGAAGATAGAGGGGAGTCCACCGGGAGCCACGGGGACCACTGGCGACCCCCAGGCAGGTAAGTGAAGAATACTTTTTTTTTTACGTGGCTTGGGGTTTTCAGCTCTGACCACTATTTTTTTTATTGGATACCGCGGGTATCGGTAGCGCGCATAACCGTGGTATTCCAAAATTGGGTTTGAGGTTTTTTCCTCGCTAAACCTCGCGCCCAATTGAATCTGCCCCTACGTGTCTTTATTTCAATGAGTTTATATCATTAACCATGTATAAATAGTAGGATGACATCAGCTGCTAAGGAGTAGAGAGAGTGATTATGCCCACAGCCAGCCAAGCCTCAGGGAACTCGCTAGACACTTCGGGAGTCACGGAGATCACCTCTATTTCCGGGAGTTTCCCTGACATTCTGGGACAATCAGCAAGTATACAGTAGATTGAAATTAGGATCTAAAGATAACTTGACATGCAATTAAGGAGTGTATACCAAAGGTTAGAAACCTGTTTTTCTCTATTTGTGTAACTACAAGTTCCAGCAGACCGGGAAGCTAGAGAATGATAGGGCATGTTGGTTCTTGTAGAACCATAGGGCCTGATTCAGAGCCGGACACTCTGACCAGAGCGCTCGCTCTGAATCAGGGCCCTCCTCCATGAAAATGGAGCGGCCTCCTGGCCGCTCGTATAGCTGTGGGTGACCACCCACAGCATATGCGAGCGGCCAAAAAGATGGTCGCGATGGTCTTGACCATCGTGACCATCGGACTTGCAACGGAGACCCTGCGGTAGGGTCTCCCTGCCACAAGCCCTGGAGTGATTTTGGCTCTGATGTCAGTGGGGCTCTAGTGATGTCAGTGGGGCCGGCTTCAGATGGTAGGCGTTCCCATGGGAACGCCTCCGTCTGGCAGGCACGCCCCCGGCATGCCCACCAAAGGGGGCGTGCTGTCAATCAACATCGACAGCACGCCCCCTTTGGTGCGAGACCTGGACGGAATGGATGGAAAGCTCGTCGCTCCCCGGGTCTCGCGCATGCGGACGACGGAGCTCCCTCCGTCATGCGCGGTGGGGAACATCGACCCGCTTGCGAGCGGGTCTGAATGACCCCCATAGTTCATAGACCTCTGATGTATAGCTTCCAACTGTACTTCTTTCCCAGTACAAAAGCCCTGACTATAGCTATAAATCTGAGTTGTATCCCACATAATATATAAAATATGTAATGAACACTACCGGTAACTTCAAAACCAGCGACAAAGTCATGTGGAAATTAAATATATACATAGATAAAACATAACTTTAAGGGGCAATTGCTCACTGGTATTAAGTTTATATTAATAAAACGCAAGTGCATGTGAAAACTCATAAATGTTATGGGGCTGATCCAGAGGTGGCAGCAAAGCAAAAAATAAAATAAAACAAATGGAGCAACTTTGCCCCTGCACAAACTGTCGCAAAGTATTACGTGCAAATACATTTATTTATGTATTGTGTGCTATATAAATGCTGGCTACTTATGCATGTAGTGCACAAATACTGAACAGCTTTGTTTTAACACTGCAATTTACAGTTCAGCTAGGACATGTCCTTCCCATCTACAAATCTCTCTCCACATTTTAAATCTGTCCCACCTGCAGCGCAGCATGGTTTTGCCAAAGTGCAAATTTGCCCCTTTGCTTTAAGGCCTGATTCAGGCTGCATTCGCATGCATCCGCTCGATTTGAAAATATGCTAATGAATGCAGTCGCATGGCAACTGCAGCACTATACCAAGACGCCCACCACTGTATAAAGCCACCCACTTCCCATGACATGCATCCGCGAGTCAGCGAAAACATTGGTAACATCAAACCCATCCGCTTGATTTGAAAATATGTTAATGAATGCATTTGCATGGCAACCGCAGCACTATACCAAGATGCCCACCACTGTATAAAGCCACCCACTTCCCATGACATGCATCCACAATTCAGCAAAAGCATCGGTAACATCGAACCCATACACATATGCCTTGAGAAAGTCTGACTGGTGAAACGGCTGTAGGCTATCTGTAACTGATTGTTAATGTCATGTAACTAAATTCAATGTTAATATGTTGCTAAATGGACATAAACCCCAGTCATTGATGTCGAACTTAAAATGATATATGCGCTATACATAGCACTCAAACTAATTGCTACTGCCTACAACTATTGAAAGCTATGCTAAATATATGATGCCTATTCTCCAGCTACTGATGTCCAAGTATAAAATGATACATGTGCTATATGCAGCACTAGGAATGATTGCAATTGCCTAAAGGTTCCGTTGCATTATTGTATACATGAATACCCAGAGCTGCAAAGGTTAACATTTTGACCTTTAAAACCTTTTTTATGGCATGTGATTCACACACACAATATAATGGGAACTACTAATATATATCACATGTAGTGGAGACCCGTTAATACTAGGTGTGTTGACCAACTATATACTACATAATAGACCTGCTGTGTGTGATTAAACCTTATAGCTAAGAGACTCAGAACTACAACATATATTTGTATATACTGCATAGCTAACAAATATTTACAATAAGCATTGCATGGCAATACATAAGGATAAGACATCTAAGCATAGGAAGAGAAGACACTGTTTGAGTTTGCAACACTGACTGCACACATTACCAGTCATTGCATTGTTTGATACAATTTGATACTTCTTTTTGAGGGAGTTGATGAAGGCATTTAGCCTCAGGAAATCAATTGCAACATAAGTAACAGAACAAAACTATAATGAGTAACGAATCACTATATTACTAAACACTGATCATATTGAAAGAATGACAAATTGACAATGGTTTAGTTTTGCATTTTATTTTATTATACACGTTAATTTTCATCTCTTTTGCACAATTCTATCTTTTTATATTTCACCATCTTAACAAATTTAATACAGTGAGATATTTTTATGCATACCTATTAAAAATATTAAATTTTAAATTACCAACATGGGTCCCAGTGCACCTGTTAAAACTACTTACTTTTCTTCTTTGTAAAAGTGATGTTTAAGTAGTGGGTAGCACCTCAGCAAGCTTTATATTAAATCTGTAGATACAGATGAACTGAGTAATAGCTAATTTAAGAGAGGACAAACAAAACTGTAAACTATAAACTACATAATAGATGGCTGGTGCGGGATCGGTGCTCTAATTGTAACTAC
Organism: Taudactylus pleione; assembly: GCA_031769625.1. NCBI lineage: Eukaryota > Metazoa > Chordata > Amphibia > Anura > Myobatrachidae > Taudactylus > Taudactylus pleione. Next base: position 8,748,556 of record JAUIMM010000154.1, read on the forward strand.
TGTTGAACCCATACGCACAGTTGTGGTTGACCATGACCTGCCACATAAACTGTTAAACTTCCTGTCGCCAGCTAGATCTCTGGCTACGTATACAATCGCAGGTGCTTAATTATACAAGCCCCTGTAATGGCGTTCAAATGCACAGGCACGCCTGCATTCGCTCAACCACCCCCTTCTCCACAGCCAAATGGTCACTTCCTGTCAATCATTGTGTCATGGGACTGCATGCTTACTGCAATCGATTCCCGATCGCAGTGGTCGGTTCGCGCACTGCAATGCATACGCGTGCGCAGAATGCAAACATCGCTTGGCTGCGTGCGAATCAACCTGAATCAGGCCCTTAGTCCCAATTCTCAACCATCACCTGTTTTTTTTTTATAGTCCTTTCACATGTAGTACTTTAGGGTTGACATGTGCTAGATATGTTAGCATGTGGTTGTGTCCAGCACGTGTCACAGAGGTTTTACAATTATTTTCAATAGTTCTTGGGGTTTCAAATACTTGCACTACATACAGACACCATATTGAAATGTTGGGTTTATTAATGCATGGGAAATGTCCTTATTTGCAATCCATGAGAAATGTAACACTCCCTTCTCCCACAAATGACATTTGATCCTTGCCAGAGTATAACATGGCAGTTAATTAATTATACTCCTTTTGCCCGTACAGCCAGGGTCTTTGGAAACAATTTTGGTGCCCCAGACAACAATACCCTCTCTTATATGTATGCTGCCTCACCCTGTAGGGTGACAGCACCCTTCAGTCTGGGAGAGTGGCTCTCGGAAGTGACATTACAGCCGTTTTATAACTCTTCTTATTATTACTTATCACTTCTTAACAGGTGCTTCACCACAACAGTTGTCGCTCCATGTTTGGGTACCATGAGGACATTACATAAAAACGCATGCGTGACATTATGCCCCTAACTAGCCTTTGTTCATAAATAATTTTCCGGAGAATGAAATGACTTTCTTTCATTGGTCTGTGCTCTTCCCTTTTGCAGGCAGTGAAAATGGCTGACAGGCATCTGGCAGAGTGTTCATGGAAGAAGAGCTGGCATTAACGGGCACTATCTATACAAAAGCCAGGCCATGCAGGTCACTGGAGACTAGATAAGTGGACCAACCTAACTGATAACACCCATGAATTTAGTTTTTTATTCTCTTCTACAGAAACACTCCAAAAATAGCTACGTGGCCAGGGTGGAAAGTGATTTTGATGTTTGTCAGAATATACAAAGTTCTCTCTTTTTTTTTTCTCTCTGCCGATGCTATCTCTTCTATTCTATGGAAACATTTTCAGATCCATTTATAAACTCCTTGTCTTCAATACTGTTACAAACTGAGCCTTGCAGTGGGATACTATGGACAACTGATGCTAGAATTAGCAAAGTGTAAAAAGGAAATTATGGGCAAAGCTTCATATTTATGAGAGCTACAATAGCAGGTTTTTTTTTATAAAAATATCCCATATGTACAGTATGCTTGTTCTACATGGGGTCTAGCCAGGCACAGGACAAGAATAATAATTGTGTTACTTTGTTAGCCATAGGTGCTATTTATTATTGATAAATATTGCAGTGCTGGTCTGACGTCCACTCTTTTTTATGACGAGTATCAGGTAGATTAGCAGTACATCAAGCACAATAAATATAGTCATTACTCAGAATAAATTAATTAGGGAAGGGGCTTTATAAGAGTTTCCTTTGTATAGAACAGTAATCCCCTCCCTCTCAACAAACCTAACTCAAAATGAAAAACAAAAACTTAATGTAATATGAAAGTCACTTTGAAACTAAAACTATATATATATTACTGTATATATATATATATTCATACTGCAGTATATTGCAGTAATAAAAATCGTAAAATAATTTACCCAGGGGGACAAGCACTTTCCATATGATTATCACTATAATTAAGCCTCACTATTTATTAAGCCTCTAATGCAGTAGATATAGCAGATACCTCTTGTGTTCTGGTAAATAACAGAGTACCCTGCAGTCCCGATACAATGTATACAGAGTTGTGCTTGTTATTTATCAAACTCCAAAAAGTGAAAGTTTTCGGAGTTTGATTGCGGTACCTATTGCCATCTTCAGATGTCAATAGCACATACTCCTACTTAAGGCAAGAGGATCTGAAGTGCAAAGCGTAGCACATTTGGATCCCGCTGCCTAAGATTGCGCATGTGCAGTAACACTGACTGGGGCATGAATAATAGCTCTGAAACCTATTCCTTCTTATCACTAAATTGATAAATAGACCCACTAAGTCCTTCAGAAGTGTTTCAGTTTTCCCGGCATGTAAAGCAAAAAGCTTCCCCTACAGTATAAGTATATTACTTATGACAATAAATTGTTTAAATATGTTCTTGTTCATTTAAAGAAAAAAAAGCTGCTTGTATTTTAGTTATCAATCTTGAAAAAGTACAATTAGGAAATTGTTTTTTGCATGTGCTACATAATATACATTGTATACTGATTCAATATTACTTTATGTTTTAATTAATGTTCACATTGTTAATAAAATAAATGATTACATCCCTGGTGAGTACATATTCTTTTTTTTAAAGTGATGCTGTGCTAGACTTTAACATTTTGTTTTAGTGACCTCTGTAAAAGTTTTCTTAGGATCCAAGGTCACAAGTTCTTATATAGACAATGTGCAGTCACAGGAAGGAATTTCAACAAAAATTCACACCTCTGAATTATCCCTCTAACAGTTTAACAGCAGAGTCCTACACGCAGTGTGATGACAGCAACACATTTTCATCAGAGCTGAGAGTCACTTGGGGCATTGAAGGCTCTTACTGGTTACTGAGCATCCCGTCACACCTAGAGGCGAACAGTGTTATTTGATCAAACATTCCTGATCGCAGAATCTTAACTTCAAGTGTCAACTGCTGTCTCCATACATATATGTATGCAGCAACAGGAAAAGATTGGCACTCCAATATTATCAATTGCATAAACACTCAGGTTTATTTACAGAAACGATGAAAAGGATGTGTCCTGGTGCTTTCTCTGTCTAATAGAGTTGTATATACACCACCTCGACGTATGTTGTGAAGAGAAGGGAAATATATATAGGGGCCTATAAATCAATCTTTTTCTAGTAAAATAATGTGAAAGTAGGTGTTTTCACACCCTTTTCACATTATTTTAGTATCACTTAAATGTATCAAAGGGCTTTTGGAGGAGTTTTCATAAAGGACTCCTCCATGTCCTGAAATTCACAGTTGTAGAATGCTAATCGCATTTCCCAAACCTGTAATGAAAAAAAGAGAACTGTTCAGATTTAACAAACAGGGCCGGAACTATTAAGACTGCTTGCTAAATGCCTTCATCAACTCCCTCAAAGGAAGTAGCAAGACTGCTTGCAAAGCTCAGCATTTAGAGTAGCTCTAATTTTACCTTCTCTTACCCATAATGCCTTTACCCCAGAACAGTATAATAGCTTGCGGACAGGCTTAGTGCTAATGGTTATGCATAACACCACTGAGGGTGAGGTGTGATTTTGTTGGCGCATGGCCAAGTCTGTAAAGGTCTGCCCCAATAAAAGTACTTTTCTGCTTTTTTAAGGTCTGTAAATATGACAGAGAGCAGGTAAAGAGTTGGCAGACACAACCCCCTGAGTTTGTTCATAGTCTATGTTTAGAATTTACATTCCCATATTATAGGCACAATTTAAAAACCACAGGTAATGGTCAATAAACTGTTACCACACTACACTTCCCACTAACCTGTGAACGTTAGTGATAAGATAATGTAGTAAGTTAAAGGTCTTGCTTCCTACACATACTGTAATGAGACCACATTACTCTGTACCCTTAGATAAGTGACACTGGACACAACAGAATTCACATGGAATACACATATCTAAGAGAGTTGTTACCTTATTTTACCACATCCTTCTTATATATTTCATTGTTTTAATACTTAACTAAGCAAATCCTTAACACCACCCCCTTCTGTCTCAGCTCTTACAAGCAGGCCTCACTGGCCATCTGTCTTGTTGTCTGCTCATGTCCACCCTCAGGACATGTGCGTCTCTCTAGCGTGTTCTGTACTATACTTTACGTTCATTCTATACATTTTGTATTACCTGTTCTGTATTATGTTTTTATTTGGTTGTAATATTGACCAATGTTGAATTCATTGTCTTATCCCCCTTACAATGTTCCTTCCCCCTCCTATTTCTGTTGATAAAATCACCCTCTCTTCTGTCCCCAATGTTCTCTGCCTTTCTGTCATTCTTGATTCCACTCTCTCCTTCACTCTCCACTTTCAGCCATCCTCTTGGATCATGCTGCTTTCACCTCTATGACATATCCAGGAATCGGTCCTTCCTTACCCAAGGTGCTACCAAAACTCTCATCCATACATGCCCTGATTACTGCAATCCAGTGCTGTATCTATACTAGTTGCAGGGTCCATGGGAGCCCTGTGCACCCCCTGTACCCATGTTTATTTAACTTCTTTAATATTTACCCCTGTAGTCCTGCAGCGGCAGCACTGTAAAAAATCACTGTGAAAATGTGGCCATTTCCTTGGTGATCTGTGCACGCGCAGTGAGAAAATGGCTGCTGTGCCAACGCCAGAGTCTACTAGTAGCTTGTACTGATAGCTACTAGTGCTAGAGAGGAGGAGGGGGCCCAGATGGAGACTGCACACAGGCCCCCTACTTAGTTAATACGCCCCTGCTGCAATCTTCTACTTCCTGCCTACATCAATCTCGCAATTCTACACTTAATTTTATTGATACACTTCTCATTTTCCTCTCTCGCTGTATGCCTCCTTCTCTGCTGATTCTTTCACTGGCCCCCTGAGAATCCAGTTCAAATTTCTCATCCATACTTATACAGCCCTTATTCACTCTTCTCCCACCTACAACGCCAAGCTCGTGTCTGTCTACACTCACTCCAGCAACCTCTGCTCCTTTTCTGACTGCTGCCTCATCTCTACTCTGGTCAGTTACTTTCATGCCCACCTCCAAGATTTCTCCCGCAGCACCCCCCTTCCTCTAGAACACACTCTCTCGACAATGCCAACTTTCATCCCAGTCGCCCCAGCTTCAAATGTTCCCTAAAAACATACCTTTTACTAAAGCTTACTCGCCATCCTTTAACATTTCTCTCTCGCTCCCTCACACTCCCATCATTGTCTGGTGGTTATGAATAACACCAATGCACATGTATAGCGGTATGTATAATTCAGAGAGCTGTTGGATCAAGGAGTATTTAACAAACCCCTGAAGATGTTAAAAACCCTGATTAAAAAAGAAAATGAGCACACAAAATGTAAATATGGATGTCCAAATGACTGCTTGTCTATAATGAGGGAAGATGTGCTCAAATCGCAGGATTATATGGCCAACTAGACTACCTGTAAATGTATATATGTGGTTGATGGTCGCGATGGTGGACGGCGCCGGGCCGCCAGCCAGCTGAGCAAGCTTAGTCTTACTCAGGTTTGCCGGCTTGCATAATGGGCGCTGGGAGAACTACATCTCCCAGCAGCCCCTGGAGCCTCCCAGCAGCCCCCTCTCCAGTCAGAAGATGGAGGGGAGGCCATCGGGAGCCGCGGACACCACCCAAGACCCCTGGGCAGGTAAGTGTAGAATTTTTTAACTTTTTTTTTTCCAAGCGATGCAGTGTTTTCAGCTCTGAAAACCCCTCGACCACTTTTTTAATTGTATACCATGGGTATCGGGAGCGTGCATACCCGCGGTAATCTAAAATTGGGTTCAAGGTATTTTCCTCGCTAAACCTCGCGCTCATTTAAATATGCCCCTATGAGTTGCTTTACTGTATGTATAAAGTTTACAAATATTGTGTATAATTTTTAGCAAAAAAATGTGCTGCTTAGTGTACATAAGGGGATATGCACAAAGACATTCTATCTCAGATGATACTGTCCAGGCAAAAATACTCCTTTTTAAGGTGTGCGCGTAATCTATATTACATAATAAACTGAAGGTTGAAGCATTTTAAGCTTTAGAATGTTGTGTCTGGAAGCAGTGGTGTAAGTTCATCCCAGACGCAAGTTATAATTTGGTGCCCCCCCCCCCACTTCCCTGACACTGTAACGTAGCATTTCGCATTCAGATACACCCGCAGTCACACACAGAATATAGACATTCCGCATATCATTCTAATCAGCAGAAGCTGCCTGTGCGTCCTATTCGCATTGCAAATAAGACGCATTTGAAGTGAAAAAATTTGCATAAAAAGACGCTCGCCACTACCGAGTCACTCGGTGCTCACGCGCTATGTGTAGCGCACAGAGGATAAATGTTTGTGGACATATCTGTATGCATTAGTCACACATAAGATAGTGAACTGCATAGTGCAAATAGCATGAGGCTCAGAGTCCTCCTTAAGGAGGTGAAAGCCACCTGATGTGGAGGCTTTGAGGACTGAGTTTAAGTCAAGACACTGTAAGACTGCCAATGAGGTGGGACTATAAAACACAAAATGCCCAGTCTACTGCTGACTGTTTCACATGCTGGGAACTTGTTCCACCAAATATCTGCCTCCCAGACTCAGTCGCTGGTGCCTCAGGCCCGACTCCCATGCCCTCTTACCCACAGCTCCGTCTGGTGCATCCTTGTTGACATCCAGCAACTGGAAGATCTGGATGCCACTCAGGACTCTGCTTCATGGTCTGACAAAGAGCTCGCCACTAGTGTATGGTAGCTTCTCAGGTGCCGGAAAGAGATGCCATGTATTGGGCAGCCGTGATGGCGGCCAGCGGCAGGCGCCTCCATTGTCTCCCATAGTTCCGCCCCTGTCTGGAAGGGTTGTGGAGGAGCATGCAAAGGCCCTGCTCCACTGTTCAGGTATCATTTAAGAATGTCCACAGCCAAACTGTGGGGGTATTTATCAACTCTTGGGAAACAAAATCATACTATGCTGTTGCATGCTCATGTGTGTATACATTCCAATTATCAAACTTTAGAACATAAATATCTCCCTTCTCTTCTACACCGCCCCTCTTTTTGTTCTGATGTCAAGGTATTTATATATAAACTACCCATTAATTGTCTGTTTTCTTCATTTATAATATTCAAATTTTTTTTGTGACTTCTTGCTTTGTGGTATGTAGCTATGTTGTATTATAATTGCATTGAATGACCCAGCAACACCCTGATCTCCAGACTGCATATCGCTGTCACACCCGTAATATTCCTGTGTTGTTTGCCACTTGTTTTACCTGACCCAGTCAATCTAAGATCTGGTTAAGATGTACGACATGTGGAGTAACCACCACCAGCAACACACAACTGCATTATATACTTAACACCACATGCATTTTAGCCAAGCACATTATACTCTGGTTTAGCATTTGTTTGGTGGACTACTGCTTCCAGCAAAATCTGCTTGCGCATTATAGTAATAGTCTACTCTGCTCTCAGGTCATGCCCAGTCTGCTGTGTATGACCGATATCCTGCTAACAGAAGGTTGGCAAGTGACATCTGGGGGTAAATTTACTAACAGTTGATTTTGGGTTTAAAATCGACTAAAACAGAACCAACATCCCCACAAAATCAACCCCATTGTTTCTATTCAAAATAGATAATTTTTTGGTTCCCTTCCGATTTTGATGGTGCATTGATTTCTATTTGAATTTATAAACCTGTTCCAATCACACTCAAATACAAGGGCTGATTGAAAAGTAATGAGACTGCCTCTGTTTTTCTGTCCCATAGGTAGACGTGGTAACGCTATGCTGATTATTGTGAAGCTCATACATCAATGTGTCTGAACCTGCGGTTGGACTGCTGTAGTCTTCTTTGTTTGGTCAGAGTGAGTGGAAGATCTTCATACATTTCGTCATGGCGGATGAGGAAGACGTGTCTGTGAGATTACGTCAGAGATGTGTGATTGAATTTTGTGTTAAATTTGGAAAAAGTAGAAATGAAACTCATGAAATGTTATGGCAAGTATACAGTGGAGAAACACTTAGCCGTGCTGCAGTATTTCGGTGGTGGAAGCACTTCAAAGATGGTAATACGTGAGTGACTGATGAAACGCATTTTGGGAGACCATCCATCACGGTTACAGATGTCAACACTGTCAAAGCTGCGGAGATGTTGCAAAATTACAAAATCGTAACTTTACAGCTTCACTTGGCATCTCTTCGAAAGGGTTCAGCATATTGTGACAAAGGAACTGAAATGCATTGAGTGTGCCAGGTGGGTACTCAGAAATCTCGCAGATACGACGATGAGTTGTATCATGCAAGAATACCATTCGAATTTCAAAAGAGGACACCCGATTTCCTGACATCGATTGTGATGTGTGATGAACCGTGGATTCATCAGTATGATCCGGAATCCAAACAACAGTCCAGTGTATGGAAACACGCGAATTCGCCTCCGCCCCAAAAAATTCTGTGTGATTCCTTCGGCGTGTAAAGTCATGGTCTGCTGTTCGTGTGCACCATATGATCCTACAGCACTGGATTCCCCGTGGACAGACCATCAATGGTGTCTACTATGCAAACGTCCTGAAAACCCCATTTGTGTGGAACCTTGAGGAAGAAAATACCACATTTGCTGAAGAAACAGTGGTTTTCGCTCCAATGCTATGCCTGTCAACATGTTGCTGCTGTTGCATTGGCAGCACTGAATGAATTTAATGGGATAGTACTGAAACACCCTCCATATTGCCCGGACTTAGCTCCACGTGATTTCTGGGCATTCCCAAACCTGAAAAAACAACTGCGTGGAAAGAAGTTCTCAACAGATGATGAAGTGAAAAATGCCACAGCTACAACACTAAAAGTGATGTCAAAAAACAGTCTACTGTATGTCTATGAATCATTGTTGAAACGCTGCAAAATATGTATTGATGTGAAGGACGCTACTTTGAAATGAAAAATGTTCAGATCCTGTGGAGTCATCTGATTCTGAATAAAAATAAAATCACTCATTACTTTTCAATCAGCCCTCTAGAACCAATAATGGACTCAAAATGGGCTTCATTATACAAATAGTTAAACAGACCTGTTTCACAATGTGTCTATTATGAGTCGGTTTTCAAAAAAACTGTTAGTAAATAAGAGATTTGTATAGAACTCTATGTTAAAGTACTGATGTTTTGGTCGATGTTCTATTTTGGTTTAAAGTCTATTTTTTGTGATTTTGAGTCGATTTTCAGTCCATTTTGCTTTTAGTAAATACCTGATTTTCAAAATGGACAAAAAATAGACTAAAAATCAAAATCGACTGTTGGTAAATATACCCCCAGGGATCGAATTCTCCTTTTTCTAATATATCCTTTATTTTTTAGTACGAAAAGTCTCACAGCGAACACAAATATTTAAATATCAGTATCACAAGTAAAATTGAAGGGATAGCAAGCTTTGATCCAAACCAATATCAGATAAAGGGGTCTATGCACTAAGCCTTGGAGAGAGATAAAGTGAAGAGAAATAAAGTACACACCAATCAGCTCCTGTCATGTTACAGGCTGCGTTTGAATGACAGCTAGGAGCTGATTGGTTGGTACTTTATCTCTATCCACGGCTTAGTACATAGACTCCAAAAACACAATACAGACCCCTAGATATTAATTAGGGTGAACAAGGTCCTGTTTATATACTCCTACCAATAGCTGGGTTTTTTTTCACCCCCTGGCCTGGTTTTCCCACTGCTCAGCAGGTGGCTCCCCTTCCACATTTTACAGTCAGCCAGCCTCAACAGCAGATGGGCTGGCCACCTATATTCCTGCACCAGGACAGAGCCAGCATGTTTTGCCCCAGCACTCCACCTTGTTTAGCGCCATCCCGCAGGTACCCCCCACATGCCTTTCCTCCCGGCTTGGCAGCTGCCGGTGGAACACGGTTACCCTGCATACAGTACCGCAAGCCAAGCAGTTGCCAGTTTTCACCTGGACCCATAGCCACCCCCCCTCTTCCTTCTCATGCTGACAACTCTGGAATCCCCCCTCGCCTGGCCCTCAGCAGCCCCTCTGCCCACCCTCAGCGGCTCCGGTGATGACAACTATCGCTCCTTTGGTGGTTAATGTTACAGTTTCTAGTTCCCAAGTTGTTCTATCTATCACTTCAAGGACCTATCAGGTGGCTATAGAAACTGCCATTTCATCAGTTTCAGCACAGCAAGTCACAATGGGTGCATCGTGCAGCACGGGACCAGCAGACGCTTCCAAGGATGTTGCTCCTGGGTTGTCCATGACCGGATCAGGTGAGCATAACACACTTTGTCTCCCCTCTCTTCTGGTGAATGGCCGCGTAAAATTGCACCATATCAAAGGTAAGAGTAGAAGGCTTTAGATCAAGCTAAGTCTGATGGGGGTGCTGCAGCTGTGGAGTCTAGGCGTTCTTATCTGCACTGGCTAATGGGCATGTATGTTTTTGCAGCTTGTTACTTGGAGACTAGGCCGGGTGAATTTCTCAATGTTTTGAAGTACATGCAGCTGAATCACAGTTTATGTGTAATGGCTAAAGGGAATATATGGTGTCAGTATGACGAAGGTTTTCGAGGAAAACATGAAGGGGAAGTTGTTTTCAAGTTCGGGTTTAAAGATGTGGAGGTAACTCAGCATGCAAGGCCAGCAGCAGAACTTATGGGAGGGGGGAAAAAGCCCTTTCTAGCCCGCTCCAGATTCACGGGATCCGGAGAAGGCAAATGTTATGCATTCAACAACGCCCAGTGTGCTTGGGGTATGCATTGTAAATACAAACACGTCTGCATGCTCTGCAGTCATCCTAGTGGTTTGGGAGTGGGTCGAGGCGAACAGCATGGAGTTGGCAAAGTAAGGGGCTGTTGCATATTGTGGTCGCAGTTCTGCAAAGATGGTTGGAGCACTATCCCTTCAGGGGGGAAGCAACTTTTTGTTAGAAGATTTTAATGAAGGTTTTAGGCTACCTTTGTCATGCGAGGTCAGTGGTTGCCAAGCAGATTATGAAATCAGCCCGAGAGCTTCCCAACATCGTTAAGGTCAAAGTAGCAATGGAGATTAGGCTGGGATGCATGTGTGGTCCTTTTCTTTCTTTCCCGTTGCCGGGTTTGTGCATCTCTCCATTGGGGTTGGTTTCGAAGAAAGTCCCTGTGAAGTTCAGATTAATTCAACATCTGTTTTTTCCAGAGGGTGGAATGATGCGCTGGATCCTTTGGATTGCAGGGTGGTTTACCAGTCTTTCGAGTAGGCTTTTGTGGGTGGTTCAAGACTTTGGGCAGGGGGCCCTGCTGGCTATGGTAGATATCGAATCTGCTTTCCGATTGCTTCCATTTCACCCGCATTCTTTTAAATATATGGGTTTTCAAGTTATATCCCTGTTTTTTGTTGACGTTTTAGCTCCTTTCTGCACTGGTGTGTTTCGGCAGGTATGGAGCAATTTGGTATAGCCCACTACCTGAACGATTTTTTACTGGTGGATCCGGCCAATGACAATGTTTGTAGAGAATTGTTGTTTTCAGTTCAGGCCCTTTATTCTGTTAAGGGAGTACCTGTCACGAAAGATAAGACTGAAGGTCCCACGACGCAGTTGTCTTATTTGGGCATCAATATCGATACTCAATTGGGTCTTTGCCGCTTGCCTTCTGACAAAGTACGTAAGTTTAAGGAGTTGCTGAAAAGCTTCCTTGGTGTTAAGGTTAGCCTTAAGCAGATGCTGTCTTTACTGGGTTTGCTAAAATTTTCATGTCAGGTCATTCCGATGGGTAGGGTTTTCTGCAGGCATTTAGAAAGGGCTACTTGAAAGAGGATGTACGCGTTTGGTTGGAATTATTGTTGGACTTTTAACAGGATAAGGATTTGGCTTCCACCCCAGTGGCTAATTCTAAACTCCAGGTATTTACGGATGCCTCTAGTTCTTTGGGTTTCAAGGCGTTTTGGTTTTGGTGTGCAGGCCCATGGCCTGCTGAATGGCGGGCCCAAGGTTTGACCACTAAAATGCTGCTTTTGGAACTTTTTCCAATAGTGGTAGAGCTTTGGGTGCATAGGCTCACTAACCACCGGATACATTTTTAGTGTGACAATTTAGGTGTTATCCACGCCATGAATAATCAGAGGGCTGTGTCGGTTCCAGCATTGCGTTTATTGTGGAATTAGCTTTGCTTGAGGCGCAATATTGATTTCAGGGCACAACATGTTCTAGGAGTTGAAAATGAGATAGCAGATGCTCTGTCTCGTTTTCAGTGGGGTAGGTTTCGGGCCCTCATGCCATTTGCTTGTCGGGTTTGTTTACCCTGTCCTATTCATATGTGGCAGATTATCAAACCGGCATCAAAAGTCTTGCCATGAAGGCATTGGCTCCTAGCAAGCTGAAGATATATTTGGTGGCTTGGTCTGATTTGCAGGGTTTCCTTGTGTCATGCGGCAATGTTGGAATTTGTGTGGCATTGGCACGAGCTGGGGAGTTTGAAGCCGGCGATGACAGCAGCTTCATCTGGCATTTCCTTCTTTTCACGCCTCTACAGTTTGGTCGACCTGACAAAACCATTTTTATTGTTTAAGACGCTGAAGGGTTGGGCCAGAGAACAGGTTCTATTGAGTGCTTGTGATCAGTGCAGGGCCATTGATCTGTTTCTATTGAGGAATCTGATGGTTGCGTTTCTGAGATACAGTCAGGTGCATAAATATTGGGACATTGACAGAATTTTCATATTTTGGCCTCTATTCACCACCACAATGGCTTTGAAATGAAACAAACAAGATGTGGTTTAACTGCAGACTTTCAGATTTAATTTGAGGGTAATTACATCCAAATCAGGTGAATGGTGTAGGAATTACAACAGTTTCTATATGTGCCTCCCACTTTTTAAGGGGCCAAAAGTAATGGGACAAACTAACCAATCCTAAATCTAACTTTCACTTTTTAATACTTTGTTGCAAATCCTTTGCAGGCAATTACAGCCTGAAGTCTGGAATGCATAGACATCACCAGACACTGGGTTTCATCCCTGGTGATGCTCTGCCAGGCCTCTACTGCAAATGTCTTCAGTTCCTGCTTGTTCTTGGGGGATTTTCCCTTCAGTTTTGTCTTCATCAAGTGAAATGCATGCTCAATCGGATTCAGGTCAGGGGATTGACTTGGCCATTGCATTACATTCCACTTTTTAGCCTTATAAAACTCTTTGGTTGTTTTTGCAGTATGCTTCGGGTCATTGTCCATCTGCACTGTGAAGCGCCATCCAATGAGTTCTGAAGCATTTGACTGAATATAAGCATATAATATTGCCTGAAACACTTCAGAATTCATTCTGCTGCTTTTGTCAGCAGTCACATCATCAATAAATACAAGGGAACCAGTTCCATTGGCAGCCATACATGCCCATGCCATGACACTACCACCACCATGCTTCACTGATGAGGTGGTATGTTTTGGATCATGAGCAGTTCCTTTCCTTCTCCATACTCTTCTCTTCCCATCACTCTGGTACAAGGTGATCTTTGTCTCATCTGTCCATAGGATGTTGTTCCAGAACTGTAATGGCTTTTTTAGATGTTGTTTGGCAAACTCTAATCTAGTCTTCCTGTTTTTGTGGCTCACCAATGGTTTACATCTTGTGTTGAACCCTCAATGTTCACTCTTGTGAAGTCTTCTCTTGATTGTTGACTTTGACACATATACACCTACCTCCTGGAGAGTGTTCTTGATTTGGCCAACTATTGTGAAGGGGTTTTTCTTCACCAGGGAAGTAATTCTTCTGTCATCCACCACAGTTGTTTTCCGTGGTCTTCCGGGTCTTTTGGTGTTGCTGAGCTCTCCGGTGCATTCTTTCTTTTTAAGAATGTTCCAAACAGTTGATTTGGCCACACCTAATGTTTTTGCTATCTGATGGGTTTGTTTTGATTTTTCAGCCTAATGATGGCTTGCTTCACTGATAGTGACAGCTCTTTGGATCTCATATTGAGAGTCGACAGCAACTGATTCCAAATGCAAATGTCACACCTAGAATCAACTCCAGACCTTTTGCCTGTTTAATTGATAATGAAATAACGAGGGAATAGCCCACACCTGTCCATGAAATAGCTTTTGAGTTGATAGTCCCATTACTTTTGGCCCCTTAAAAAGTGGGAGGCACTTATAGAAACCATTGTAATTCCTACACCATTCACCTGATTTGGATGTAATTACCCTCAAATTAAATCTGAAAGTCTGCAGTTAAAGCACATCTTATTTGTTTCATTTCAAAGTCATTGTGGTGGTGAATAGAGGCCAAAATAGGAAAATTCTGTCAATGTCCCAATATTTATGCACCTGACTGTAGCTTTAGATGCATACAAAGTGTCCCTTTTTAGTTTGGCATTTTCCCTCGCTTTTTTCGGAGCATTTAGGAGTTGGGGAGTTAGCGGCATCAACTAAAAAATCATCTACCTCCGGTTTGCTTTTTGGCAATCTTATTGTTAAGGAGGATTTTGAATTTTTGTAAGAATCATAGGTCTAAGACAGACCAGTTGGCAAGGAGTAAATGGATTTTGGTTCCCAAGCACATCAACCCAATTATATGCCCAGTGGAGTTGGGGGGGAGGTGGTTTAACTCGCTCTGTCCCGGTGGGGGTCATCAGTGATTGGTACATGCTGACCTATCTCCGCTTTCTAAATTTCAATTTATTAGCATATTCCATAGAAGTTTAGAGGCCCTAGATTTGCCTTTAGAATTTTATGGCACGTACTCTTTCAGGATTGGCGTGGCTCAGGGTTCTTTCATTGACGCAATAAAACAGCTTGGTCGATGGAAGTGTTCAGCCTATAAGCTGTCTTTGCTTGGAGATAAGCCTCTGGCTAGTTTCTCTTTCTGCACGTTGGTTGGGCAACCCTGGGACCTTATGCCTCCCGCCACTTTGAAGGTATGAAGATCTTTACTGTTTTTTGCTTTAAGTAAATACGTGTTTTTTTGTGGTTTTCACCTCTATTCTGGGTCACCCACCACTCTTCTCTATCCTCTTTCTTGCTAGGCAGTTTCTTTAGTTTATTGCTATTAGACCTCTCTTGCAGGTTAGATTGAGATGGCTGCTAATCGGTTGTGGTTTGTAGGCTACTTTTACATTTACTGGGCTAGTGTTCATCTCTTAGCAGCTCAGGAGCAGTCCAGTTTAGGTACAAGGGAGGTCCGTTGTTTAGGAGTTCGGGGAATGAAATGGAGGAGTTTATTGGATTCCCTTTGTAAGGCCGTGGCTACTTGGGGGTTATCCACTTCGTTAGTTATTCATTTGAGGGGTAACGAGCTTGTACATGTAAAGGTGTTGAGCTGATTAACTCCATTAAAACTTCAAACTATGGTAACAAGGTGGCCATGTATTACATTAGTTTGGTCTGATATGGTCCGTCAGCATTTCTGGAAGGATACCCAAGGGGGAGCTGCACTGGATGGGATCCTTAAGAAGGTAAATGCAGCAGTGGCCCGTTTCGTAACTAGTTTGGTATGGCGTGCTATTAGACACCCTCGGCTGTGGTACGAGGAATTACACTTTTATAGGCCAGATGGGGTTGTCAGACTAGTATGTGTTTGTGAACCTGGTGTCTGACATTCATCTGTGTTGGTGTCTGGAGGCATGTACAGAAAGCTGGCATGTAGTGAAGAACACTTCCCTGATAGGGAATCGAAACTGGGTCTCAGCGGAGAGATGCCAGATCGTACCCACTAAACCACCAGGGACGTCAGTGTTGAAGACAAGTTGTTATGTGCAATCAGAGGAGTGTGGGGCAGTAGATTGACCAGGCTGATACTGGATTAGTACTGTAGAAAAATAATGAAAACACTCTTCTTACTATAACCGGAATGCTGGAGTGGTAGATCTTGGCAACGTATTGACCAGGCTGAAACTAGGTTGGCGCTGTAGTCCATGATCCAGGAGCACTCAGATGGTAGCAGGGCCAGATGCAGACAAAACTCCAGAATAGGTAGTAGGTGATGATACCAGGAACGGCACCAAATGGAGCAGGAACTAGGAACACTCACCAAGTAGTGACAATGCTTTACAGAGGCGAGTTGTAGGTTTGGATAACAGGATCAGGTAGGTATTCACTGTGCAACTAGTGGGATTGCTGCCTCAGGCATAGACAGAACCGTATTCAGACCGGACACCAGAATGGATAGTGGATGACGATACCAGGGACGGCATCAGTGGTGCAGGAGCCAGATACGCTCACCATGCAATGAGAATGGTATACACTGGCGAGTTGCAGGTTCGGATATCAGGAACAGGCTGAGATTCTCTGTGCAGCCAGTGGAATAGCTGCACCAGGTGTAGATCACTTGCAAGAGTCCGTGTAGCAGAAGGAAGCAAAACTGCACAAACAGGATACAAGTAAGCAACAGGAGTTTAGTATAGCTCACTCAGTAGGAACTGAGATTAGACATTGTAATGGTCATTGCCTTAGGGGTGGACCTGGTCTCTGTCTTAGGGAGGAAGCAATGATAGGCTAGTTAAGGGGAGCAGTCCAGTTTGCACTGGGGCAGGGATCCGCCCCATTATTTAAATTAATTTAATGCTGGGCTGTGGCCGAGGAGGCACTGCTTCTTTCTGCCACCATAGCAATTTCTGATTCAATTAATAAATTCGGCTGTGACCCCTTCAATCCAAGCTCATGTCTGTGTCTTTATTTTAGTTAAAGTTTTTAAGTTAGCAAAATGTAATAATAAAACCAATGGGTGACTTATAAATGGGTATACACCCGCCGATGTGCTTGTGATATATTGGCCAATATATCGCACAGTATGTACATAGCTTTAGAGAACAAGTAATTATATTGATGAACTGGCAGATTCAGCAATGAGAGTACTGTCAATGGCATAAATCAAGACGAACAGTGCTAACTGTTTAAAGCTCAATACCATGCTAAACATCTTACCTAGGTGTCTCTAGCAAGATGACTAGAATGAAATGGAAAATCTAGAGCAAATCGACAAAGACTATAACTTCTCAGTTCAGACTCTCTCTATGGGATGAATTAAATTCTAAGCAATGTGCTGCCAATCCTTTCATGCTCATCTTTGCACATATAAGCCATATAAGGTACTGCAACATCGCAAGTTTTCCTGCGCACCTCACTTAGATTGTGTTCCAGAATGGAACATTTTGTCCTTTGTGCTGAATTTAATTCCCCCTATACGTTTCTGAAAGATGCAGAATCAGCATATATTTTTGGAGGTATTTACAGCAACTATTATGAAGAAAATAATAAGGAAGAATAACACTGTGGCGTAAATTTACTAAGAATCAAGTTTGGGTGAGATTGCAATCTCACATGAATTTAGGCATGTTTTTCATCTCGCAAATTTACTAAAGACAAACCCGAGTGAGTTTGGAAGAGAGTTCTCTCTTTTCACTGTTTAAACTCGTGTGAGATATCAAACTCGAAAAAACTCACCATAGGCCAAACTAGGAAGTACTTTTCATGAAAAAGATGCAACTCGGGAATTTACTAAGATTCGAGTTTACAATCTCGGGTGAGATTGTAGCAAACTCACTGATAAATTGAAGTTTGTAATAGGCCACCTCCTGAGCTGCGAGTTTGCTAGAAACATATACAAATCAGTGTCCTTATATAAAGGGTTTTTATTTTTTTTTTAAATGACGTAGAGTCCCCCCCCCCCCCCCCAAAAGCCATAACAAGCCCCGGACTTGTCAGCCAGTCCTGGTTCCAAAAATTGTGGAGAACAAAATGATTCCACCGGAATTTAGGAACCAGCACCAGGCTGCAGGGCCAGTCCTGGTTTTAAATATAGGGGGAAAAATTGCGTAGGGGATCCCCTATATTTAAAACCAGCACCAGACCCAAACCAGGATGTAATGCCACAGCCAGGAGACCCTATTACCGGGTCTCAGGGCCAAAGCATTCTCACCCCAAGCCGGGGATCTCAGGGGAGGTGGGGACCCCCACAAGAAGGGCCCCCAGTCTCCTAAAACCCCGGGCTTGATCTGAAGCCCGGGGCTCTTCCTCGCACCCCTGGGCTGTGGGTAATAAAGTGTAAAGTCACAACACAAAGACACAACACACACACGGTATATAGTACAAGTTTATTACACACATACCTCAATCACACATACTTACCTGTACCAGCAGGTCTGTCCTCTTCTCCAATGTAGAAATCCGTGTGGAATGACCTGCAAAAAAGATCCTATACTCACCTCCATCCTGGCACTGCTCTCCATAGCATCCAGAGTCTTGTTAAAACAAACTGACTTACCTGAACCAGGCCGAACATGTATAAGTATATGCTGTTACATATACTTAAACACCTCGCGAAATGACAGATGAGCAAAATCATGTTATTTCTGACGGGCCGGTAGCCAATCAGCGGCCGCTTTACATATAGCGGTCGCTGATTGGCTGGTTCGACATGGGTCCCAGCCAATGAGAGGCCGCTACATGTAAAGCGGCCGCTGATTGGCTAGTCGCCCGTGAGAAATAACAGACGATTTTGCTCATCTGTCATTTCGCGAGGTGTAAGTATATGTAACCAGAAAGCAATGTGGTCACTTTACTTATATACATCGCAGGGACAGGCTGTTATCAAAGCCCCTGTCCCTGTGTGTTTTTCTTACATCTTAGCAAACCTTTATTTCTGATTCCTGTGATAATAAATCATAGTTATCGGGTCTCAGACCTGAAAATTAATAAATAGTTCCCTAAGGATTTTAAAGCCCTACTAATTCTGTTATGACATTGCCCTCTCTAACTTGATCTCTCACTGAAGCACTTCCCTCCACAGTACTCACACTCCCAGTGACTCCTTATATCTCTGGCAAGCTTAGTGGACTCAACTGTGCTGCTATCTGGTCTCTATTGGCTCCTCTTGGGACGCAGGGATCCCAGTAATGGCTGTGCCTACTAACGCTCAGTCATACTAATGCACTTATATTTCTCTTCCTTGGGGACAAATCTCTCTGCAATTTGTGCGCTCTGACATCACTGTCTCCATGTCTCAGGTATAAATGGCTTTCAGTGGTTGCGTAAGTGTTTTACAAGCCCTCTGCCAGCAAGTTCTCCTCACCAGTCTCTAAAATCCTTATACTGTAGGTGGTCTCCCTCCTCTCTTCCTGGGCAGGTTGAACCTCATCGGCTATCTCCGGGGGTTCCAGTGCAGAGGAATGCCTGTGCTACAGATCTTGGTGGGAAGAAATACTGCTAGCCGCCATTGATGTCATAAAATGCGGCCAGTCACCGGGGACCATGGGTACTTGTGACATATCAACTAACCGGCATCAGTCTTCCTGCCATTTTCCATCATCACAGACAGTGGAAAAATGACAGAGGCCACCCTTCCTCTAAAACATTTGGGTGTAGCAAACACAGTTGTTGGGAATGCCCCAAAACTGGTACAATCCCAGGAAAATTGGGATGTATAGTATCCCTACAGTGGCAGATCCAGTGTTTGGCAGACAAGAGGCAAACAAAAAAAACCTACCCGGCAACTCTGATTGTTTTAAATACATTGGAGCAGCAGGGCAGTATCCCCTGCCCTCTTGTCATCTATATTTACAGTATCTATCCTGAGAATTGGGGTGGACTCTTTCACTAGGGGGAGGTGTCCTCTGGAGGAGCACGGCTCTGCCCACTCATTGACACGATTGCGGCATTGCAGGGGGAGTGGCTATGTCACGCCAGCACTCCCAGGCCCCTAAAAAGGCCCACGTAATCTCTACCAGCCTTCCTTCCCTCTCTGCGCCCCTTTATCTATCTGTCTATCTACCATTACATTATTAATAATATCCTTAATGTAATTTCTAGTTACGGTAAAAGAAGCAATACTTAAAATAGATTATTTTTTGTCTTGTATGGAAAATGTTGCACAGACAGTATATTTGTGAATGATACAAAGTGCTTTATCCTATTGGATCAACTTTATTTATAGTTTAACTTTAAGGGGAAAAAGAGACAGCATTCTACTAATGGATATAAAATCCCCCAAAAGAATTTAACAACGTGTTACTTAAAGAATGTAATATACACTTTGAGGTGCGCGTGTGGCACAACTTATATTGGCCAGACGTCTAGGTTAATAAACATCAGGCTTAATGAGCATAAAAATGCCATTCGTTGCTATAAAGCAGAGATGGATGTCGCAAAATCTAAACTAGAACCAAAAAAAGAAGCAGCTGTTGCCGGGCGCAATGATTTACAGAAAAACAGGAGCTAGAGGCAAGGATCATATTTGACCTCACTGCCATTAGTTCTTTTCTAAACTGCTTAGCAACAATTTATGCTCATGCAAAAAAAATAATAAATGCAGGATGCAGTAATGATTCTAGGAAGAGATACATTGTCTAATTTGAAAGGATTTTTTTTACCCTAGATTCATTTTAGTTGCATCATATTTAGGATCATTGAAGCTTTTGCATGTGTCACAGTTAATGTAAAAATCTACAGGAAGTTCTGCATTTGTGTCTAATAAACTGATGACATCTACTGGCCACACTTAACAGTCTGAAGGGAAAATATTTTTTCCTTATAGCATTTTTAATGGCACTGATAAACAGGAGGCTTAAAATGAACAATGCTTTCCTACTTTTGAAAAAGCATTTCAAGGAGATTGTGAAAGAACCACCTATGAGTGCAGTGGTAAAGTGGATGTGTACTGCTACACCTAAGAGACGTGTCACAAAACTGACTTTGATCCATACATAAACTAGCTCCAAAGCAGTAAGATCTGCATGTTGATGAAAGTACACTGATACTTCTCATAAAATACATGTAGCCATAAGGATAATTGTGCCTTATAACCAATGCAGGGAGATTATACTAATGATCCGATTTGAATGTACATATCTCTGTTTTTCTTTTATATAATAGCTACATAATGGGGATAAAGTGTAATCAGGGAGATTGGTAGACTCTCCAGGGATTGAGGGAGATTGCTACTATTTCAGGAAGTCTCCCTGACAATCAGGTAGAGTTGGCAAGTATGAAATGCACATATTACAAACACACAGTGGAGGAAGACAATAAGAACTTTGAGTTAAAGTAACTTTAACCAAAAAAACACTACATACATGCAAAAATGCATCTGTACACTTACATTTCTACAGCTAAATTTTCAGTGCATGTATATTAAGGCCTATGGGATTTGCAAAGTCTCCGAGAAGGCGTATCTTAAAGATATGTGCGTCGGCCAGTGTTTACCCGCGATATGTCGGTGAACGTCGTCGTTCACCGACATATCACATTGTCTGTGCTGTACAGCTGATGGACAGATATGTCTGCAGACTGTGTACAGGCTCGAGGAGGGGGGCGGGACACGCCACCGGCCGCCGGGTCCCGCCTCCCGGGACCCGAGGGCACAAGCAGATGATGGCCGTTCAGTGTGTATGAATGACCATCATCTGCAGATATATCTGTCAGGTGTGTACCCACCTTTAGTTTCCACTTAAATAGCACAATGCATTAAAAAGTAGGAATTATGGGCCTGATTCAGACCCACTCGCAAGCGGCTGTCCGCTCGCAAGTGGGTCGATGTTGTGCTCTGCGCATGCGCACGACGGCGGGAGCTCCGTCGTGCGCATGCGCCAGACGCGACGAGTTAAGGACTTTCCTTCGCTCGTTTTGTCTGATCAAAGGGGGCATGCTGTCGATGTTGATTGACAGCACGCCCCCTTTGGTGGGCGTTCCTCCCTGACGGGGGCATTCCTAAGGGAACGCCTACCGTCAGAAGCCGGCCCACTGACATCACTAGTGATGTCAGTGGGAGTGATTTTGGCTCTGATAGAGCCAAAATCACTCCGGGCCTTGCGGTTGAAAACCTCAACCGCAGGCTCCGGCTTGCAGTTTCGATGGTCGCGATGGTCAAGACCATCGCGGCCATCAAACTGCACGCTGATATAGGCTGTGGGTGGTGACACAGCACTTCATGAATGAGACCAGATGGCAGGGCATTAAACTTGCTGAGATGGAGGTAAAATGTTCAGCATTCATTGATGATCTCCTGTTATACTTTGCGAATCCGTGTACACATATACCTCTATTGGTGTGTTTGTTTCAAACCTTTGAAAATGTGGCAGGATTTAAAATGAATTACACTGAAAGCACTGGCCTTTTTTAAGGAAGCTAAATTGGGATGGGGAGGCTCTTTTCCATTCAAATGGGTTAATGATTGCTTCACCTATTTAGGTACCTCTCATCCTTCCAAATTGGATGAGGGAATTTATACACCACTTTTGTTGAATACTTTTTTGGATTTCAATATTCATAGCAACCTGTTGACTGTCCAATTCCTCCCTACGGTTCTCCAAGGATAACATGCCCTCAACTGTGTCAAATCCACCTGCAAAGTAGCCATTTCTGAGTGGACAGTGTCAAAGAGTATCGGCTCCAAAGTCTTTATTGTTCCCAAACAAAGAACAACCCCACCTTGCTGACTATGCTGCAGTTGCTTCAGGCTATCCTCCTGCTGTTTAGCAAAATACATGATTTTACTGTCATATATTCTTCAGTAAATAATGCACAATGCTGCTAAATTCTGATCTGTAACAACATTGGAGCTGATTTAGAGTTGAGATAAATTGGGTGTAATTTGCACCTTGAAAAAAGCATTCTGTGTTGTAGGGAAAAAATGAAAAATGCACAATATAATGTATTGTTATGGAGGCGCAGACTAGTCTAACTCTAGAATGCAGTGTAAAAACAGAGCACTAATATGTACATGCAGTATGTAAAATCATGGAGGATATTCACTGCAAGCAAAAAAAATGCATTTGCACACCTTAATTTCAGTGCTACATGGTTTCTTCAAGTGCAATTGCACCAACTCTACATCAGGGTCATAATTAGTGCTCAGTCTATCCCCTCTAAGACTACCATCATGCCTGTACATGTGTTAATGCAATCGTTATATAGTTTATGTTTTTATTTTGAAGCTGGGCTCAGTACATTTCTACCGACTTCACTGTCCTGCCTCTAACAAACAACCTTGCAAAAAACCTTCCAAAAAAATAATGTATTAAAATAGTCTTAAATTTTGCACCTATCGCAGGTATGGAATAATTTTAAACATTTATAGCTGTACAAAAATATATAAAGAGTAACTATTAACATTTTTTCTTTGAAATAGATCAATGGAGGTACATTTTATAGAGAGGATTACAAAGATGGTTTTAGATTATGTTAATGATCTTGAAAGTAAAAATATACATACAAAAATACAATTTATCAAAAAAAGGAAAAAGAGGCCATTAAAAATCTCCAAGGCAGAGGAGTTCTTCTTCAAAGAGAAAATGATACATAGCAATAGCTGAGAAATGATCCAACTAACAAAATTAACTTTATAAATTGATAGAAAAACATTTCAAATAAGGAACCATCTCTAAGGGACATTTATCAAACATTCTAAATAGGACAAGTGGAGTCTGTAGTAGCAAGAATATGCTTTTCTGTTTTGGACAACACCTCCACTTGTCCTCTTAAGAAAGTTTAAAAAATCTCCCCCTAAATCTGAATTATTGGATTTAAACAATCAATCATTCCAGTGATTTATATACTCCACAAGGTGCACAAAAGCTCCACAGATCCCAATAATAGCTGGGACCAACAACATAACTAAGAAGTTGTCCTCTATTATTTATAATCATCATTTGTAACTTTTGGTCACCAAAAATAGTCCTTACCTGACGGTCACCATGAATACCTTAAATAAGTTAGACCAGTTTGTCTGGCAGGAGGGGATGTTCCTTGCATCTGCTGATGTCAGTTCCTTGTACACTATCATCAAACAAAATCATGGTATAGAAACAGATTCATGGGCCCTCATTCAGAGCCGTTCGCTATTTGCGGTCGTTTGTTTAAAAACAAGGGGTGGCTATTCAAATGATCCGTACGCACATTGCAGTCTGTTCACACCTCTAAGTCTGAACGAACGAGCAAAACATACGCTCGTTTATTTGTTAAAAACGCCCCCTGGCCGCTCGCACCATACGTCATGTCCGCTATTTATTAGATTAATCGAGTACATCGACCAGCGTATGAACTGCTCGCTATTCTTGTGGTTGGTGTTTGCTACCACAAATTTGCGAGCAGTTCTGGCTCTAAAATAACCCAGTGACGTGGTCAATGACGCTGCTGTTTTAAATATACACACCCATAAAACGCCCGTTTTGACCTTTAAGCACGCCTGCGTTCGGATCTCCACTCCCCATTTTCAAGCACCTTCCCCTGTTACCACCCACATACGCCTCATTCTGTCACTCAAAATAGCAGGCACTCGCTATATAGCGTACAAACGATTTTCGCCCGCACTGACTGGTTCGCGCATGCGTACTAAAAACCGTACGCATGCGCAGATGTGCAAACATCGCTCGGAACGAGCGTACTGCCGCTAACGAGCGGCTCTGAATGAGGGCCATGGTTCCTTTCCAATACAGATTTAAAAAAAATATATATTTTATAGATTTTTTTTTAAGACAATTGGAGTACATATTAAAAACAATTATTTTTATTAACGTGGTGATTATTCTATTCAAAATCAAAAGGTATAGTGATGGGTGCCCCCAGGTATGCCAATCGGGAAGAGATTGCTCTTTGATACAATTTGGGGCATATTTGGCATTATAATTCTGCTATATTGATGCCATTATATTTACAGTATATGACGAAGTTCTGAAATAGAATTTAACCAGTTTTGTTCATATGTCAACAAGAAAAGTTTTAACATTAACACCTTCTGTTTTACATCAAACACACCTCTATTATTGTATATTAAAACCGGCCTTGGAGAAGACATTTGTAAAAAAATGAACAAAGGGACAGTGGAGCTCATTCTGACCCGGACGCTAAGCTGCGTTCTCACGCAGTTGAAAGGGGCTGGGTATGCAAATGCCGCGATCGCACTGTGTGGTGTAAGGACGCCCTCTATGTCTTAGAGAGTGAAGGCAGAGTGAACGCACGCCGGAGTATAAAGCCTCCCACCTTTCTTTCTTAGCACACGTCATCTCCAGGAAGTGTCTGAACAATCTAAACCATCGAGAGCCATCGGAGCTGCACGTAGCGCTTGAGGTAGACCTTACCCCGCCGCAAGCACTGCGATCACTGCAGGCTGAAAAACAACCAAGTGACGTGTACAATGACACTTCTTTGCTAATTATGCACACCCCTAAAATGCAATTTAGATGCCCAGACATGCCTGCATTCACACATCCACTCCCTCGTTCACAAGCACCTTCCTGTTACCACCCACAAATGGCGCTGTCACTCAAAGTAGCGTCCTGTCTGTGTCCTACGAGCACTCAATTCCCGACTAGAATGAGTGACTCGCGCATGCGTATATTGCCGCATACACCTGCACAAACGTGCGATAATCGCACATAGCGCGCATATACAGCTTAGCGAATGGGTCTGAATCGGGCCCAGTATGCTATGCTAACCTGGACCACTTCAAAGACCAACATAATTTTTCTGCTAGTGGTATCATTAACTTTAAACTAACATCCCCAGGTCTAAATAAGGATCTTAAAAGTCGTTTTTCTAATATTCCTGCTTTATATTTTATAGGTCAGATTGGACTTGTTTTTTAATCTAACTTTTTTATGTGTTTCTTTAAAGATTTGTAATAACTGCTACATCAAAAAAGGTCCACAATCGGGAAACAGTTGGGAAGCCGATGGACGGAATCCCGACCGCTGGCTTCCCAACAGTATAATCCCGGCAAGGGTTAAATGACAGGTGTCGAAATCCCGACACCTGTCATTTTCCCTAAACTGGGAGCCCGACACCCAGCTTACCGATCGAAAGTAAGCCGGGCGACGGGCGCGGACAGCCGCAGGGGGGGAAAGGGTTGGACAGACCCCCTTCCAGGAGGTTGTTTAGGCTAAGGGAAGGGGGGGGGTTAGGCACCCCCCTGGCAGACTTAGGTTTAGGTGGCGGGGAAGGGGGGTTAGGTTTAGGCACTTAGAGGGGGGATTAGGGTTAGTCACTTAGGGGGTAGAATAGGTTAGAGAATACTTACCTGGGGACAATCAGGATTTTCAGTGATGCCGGGATGCCACTGTCGGGATTTGACCTGCCAGCCGTGCGGCCGGCGGTAAATCATACTGAATCCCCAATCATTTGAAATTTATAAAGAATCTAAAAATCAATCTGTTCATCCTTAAAATGTCTTTAAAACTCAGGGAATATTTATGTTGAGTCAAGTTTTGGGGCAGCACAGATGTGTTCAGCATTACTTCCTCATAGCACTGAGGCCATGGTCAAGGCTCATCTGTGTAGAGTTTATATACTGTGTATTCATTGGGTTCCCTCTGGTTTTCTGTCACACTTCAAAATGTTATTTGGCTCCCTACATAATTATCACTAGTGTGTCTGCTTGCATGATGTGGACTATGAATGCTAAGTTACAATGGGGCAGGGACCAAACTGAATGATGTGTGTGTGTATACACTCCCTTTCTGCAACCACACACCGCTGCATTATTATTTTCCATTGGTCAAAGCCGTGCTGTAGCTTATTATCTGTCAGCTGTCTCAATAACTCGTTTTCTTCTTTACCTCAGTAACTGATGCAAAACGGGTTCTCTTGAGAACAGATTTTACTTTAGGGAAAAGAAAGAAGTCACACGGTGCTAGCTCTGGCAAATATGGAGGGTGTTCTATCACTGCAAGATGTTTCTCAGCCAAAATCTGCTTCACAGAGAGAGCTGTGTGTGCTGATGCAATGTCTTAATGGAGGATGAAACCATTTTTCCACTCTGGCCTATTTCTGCTGATTCTTTCCCGCAAAGTTGCTAGAACATTTTTGTAATGTTGATTCACTGTTGCGCCTTAGGGTACTCCAAAATACTCCAGTCTTCCAAAGTAACACCCTTGATATCAAAGAAAGCAATGAACATGGCTTTGAATTTGGTGTGATTTCTTCATTCTTGGTGATGATGGTGTTTTCCAGTGCATGGGCAGGCGTTTTTTCTCAGGATCATACTGAAAGACCTGTTTAATCACAGGTAATAACTAAAAAATGCGGACCTGCTTGAATTGGTTCCAAAATGTCTGTACAAATTTGCTTACGATTTTCTTTCTGTTCGACAGTGAGAAGCCTTGGAACCATCTTAGCATACTTTTGTCATTTTAAGATCTTGATGCAAAATTTGCCTAAGTTTCTTTGTCGATGTTTACCATACCTGCTATAATTTTTTTCACATTTTTATTTGTTTTTGATGTGCAAGGCCTTCTGAGACGTTCATAATCTTCGATATTCTCACAACCAACACTAAATCTTTTGTGCCACTTAAACACACATGCAGAGAATTTTAAGTTAACACATTGCTCTACTTTTTGTCAAAACATTTTTAAGATGCGCGGCAAAAACACAAACTATCTGTATGAGAGGGATAAATTTGCTAAATCATTTTGGGATAGTACAAGGTCAATGTTCCCCAACTCCCTTTTAACTCACGCGGTATGGTTTCTTTTTTACAAGTATAGTCTCATCATACAGTCTCATTATTTAATAGCCACACTTTGTATTTGTATATATACATATGTAAATATACATTCTGTACAGCACTGCATAAATTAGTGTAATAGTAATATAAATGTACTTAATACATTTTATTATTTATTTTAATGCAATTCAGAAATTTCTACCTTCCTCTAAGATACCTTCAGTAACAGGTAGCCAATGGAAGACTAAAATTACAACGCCAAGCAGTGTTATTTTTTACAGAAAACATGGGGAGAATATAATGACAGAGGCATTTAGGGCCTGATTCAGAGCCGCTCGTAAGCGGCCGCTCGTTCGCTCCGAGCGATGTTCGCACATCTGCACATGGGTCGTAATGCGCATGCGCCAACCAGTCAGTGCGGTCGGAAATCGTGTGCTCGCAAAATAGCGAGTGCCTGCTAATTTGAGTGACAGGATGAGGCGTTTGTGGGTGGTAACAGGGGAAGGTGCTTGAAAACGGGGAGTGGAGATCCGAACGCAGGCGTGCCAAACGGTCAAAACGGGCATTTTAAGGGTGTGCATAATTAACAAAGCAGCGTCATCGACCACGTCACTTGGTTGTCTTTTAGCCTGAACTGCTCGCATGATTGCGGTAGGAAAATGCTACCACAAGAATAGCGAGCAGTTCATACGCCTTTCTTTCTTGATTAATCAAATAAATAGCGGAGATGACGTATGATGCGAGCGGCCAAAGGGTGTCTTTACAAAATAGCGAGCGCATGTTTCGGACGCTCGCTCAGACATAGAGCCGTCAACAGACCGCAAAGAGCGAGCGCTCAATTTAAATAGCCAGCCCCTTTTTCTGAACGAGCGAGCGCAAATAGCGTCCGGCTCTGAATCAGGCCCTTAGTTTGAAATGGGTCTCCTGGAGAAAGGCAATGTCTACCTTACCAGAATGGAGTTCTCTCAACAATGTTGAGCATTTCTTAAGGTTGTTGAGCCCTTTAACATTAAGGGAGCATATCAGGGGCAGGTAAAGCCATTAGATTCAGGGGTGTGGAAAGCAAGAACTTTCCCTATACGCAAGGTGGAAAAAACACAACATCTCCAAAGGAGATACTGTATATAGACCAAGAGGAAACATGGGAAGCAGAGACACGTAGGCAGAGGGGAGGGAGGAGGAAGGTAATGGGAAGAGGTTCTGAACAGTATAGAAAAACATGAGAACAAAACAACAATAAAATATTAATATGAAATGAACAATCTCCTGTCAGACCAAATGGGAATCAAAGATCACCCACGGGCTGAGAGTGGAGTTGCGGATAAACCCAGCTGGGGTAAGACGGCAATCACCACTGCCTGAATTTTTTAAGGGCACATATGTATCAACACAGGTAAAAATATTGTTAAGCAAACAAAAATAACACCATTTAAAAAGGTACAATAAACAAAGAAATCTAACTTTAGCCTGTATGTTTTGGGATGGTGACAATAGCCACCAAAACAAGAATGAGAAATAATAATCAATGTAAAAACAAATCAATAAACAGAAAGAGGTATTTCAAACCAATTTGAAAAGAGATGAGACTGGAAGGGGTAAATTTACTAAGATTCGAGTCTGATCGAGTTTGTTTTTTTATAAACTCGATTTGCATCGACGAAACTCGGATGATTTGAGGCTTCTGAAAATCTAAAATTTACTAAGAAGCGTGTTTAGCTGAGAGTGAGATGGTCAATGGTGAAGCAGATCAAGACTTCTCTCCCGAGTTTAGATCGAGATTTCTCACCCGAGTTGCAAGTGCCTTCTCCTGAAGAAGCAGCCTGCACATATCAGTGAGATATGTGAAGGCTGCTTGTGTTATACCTGTCAAAAAAGGATTAAATGTAGAAAAAAAATGACATAGGGTTAAAAATAAATAAATAAGCATAACCAGCCCCAAGCTGCTCAGCTAGTCCTGGTTCCTAAAATATGGGGGGAAAATGAGTAGGGTTACCCTGTATTGTAGGAGCCAGCACTGGGTGCTGCGCCTGTCCTGGTTTTAATAATAGGGTGAATTTTTTTTTTATACCACTGCCGGACTCAAATCCAACCGGAGTGTAATGCCACAGCCAGGGGACCCTTTCACCGGGTCGCCCCAGCCAAAGCATTGTCACCCCAAGCCGGGGATCTCAGGGGAGGTGGAGACCCCCAATAAAGGGGTCCCCCCTCTCCTGAGCACCCCAGGCTTAGGCTGAAGCCTGGGGCACTTCCCTGTATCCCTGGAGCTTTGGGTACGGGGGTAATAGTAATGGAAATTTTCATTTTTTTTTTACTTCCAGGCGCCAAGATGGCTGCCTCACCTTTTACATGCTCCTGAACATCTCCATAAAACAGCTTAAATTCTAAAAAAGTGACATCAGAAGCACAAGAAATATCCAAGGACTTACCTTTAACTTGTACTGCACTACATGAACATCTCTCCAAAATCAACGGATTGCATTCCTACACTGAGATTCACATTGGATTGAAACCTCTACCTTCTCCACTAGAACTCATACTGGCATTACCTCTGCAGTGGACACCCCAGAGCAAGGTACTGTGGAATACAAATTATCTTTGGCTCCAGCTCCCCCCTAAGACATCACTCACCTCTATTCTTGTCTCAGCAAATAACTGATTTCTTGCATTAATAATCTAAAATACAGTATCCCCAGTCTCTGAAATCCGGAGGCCTGGTCATTTTAAAACACAGGATGCCTTTTTTTTTTTTTCTGGAGACATGTTATCTTTACCCTTGCACAGAATATCCACTTCAAAAGGAGTCTCACACTGGGATTTTCACACCTATACAATAGGTATGGCTTCTAACACCTTTCCAGAAGCCTGCTTTGCCCTGTATTAATTTTTAAGTGTGACTAAATACCTTCTGTACAAGAGAGAAGCAACTGGACATAGAAATAGCCAAATTAAATTAGACTGCTCATGAATCCCATTATAACTTCTGGATCACACACAGAAAAATAAAAACTGCTTGATCTTCTCTCATCATCAGTGTATTTTTACACCTCCAGCTTTATGCTTTCACTCTGCCCACCACGAGCAGCAGTTCCTATTGATCCAGCACAGGCTTCCATTCTTAAATCCCTTGGCATTTTCAAAAAAACTCAACGGGGCAGTCGTGGGAAGCAAGGATGAAAGTCTCTTATCAGCTGTAACCATGCAAGTTCCTTGCCTTCAGGCTCACCAGTTTCATATAGGAGACAAATAGAAGTGGTACCTATCAAACGGCCCTGTGCTTGGAAGAACAGACCTGTAAACTCTCGCTCTCTGAATGACATCCCAAGAGCCCCCACACTCAATATAAAGAAAACTACAGGCCCTCTGGTATGCCCAATCAGGTCCGTCCTTTGTAATGCCAGATCTATAAGAAACAAGACTGCTACAATTGCTGACCTTATTGAATCTTCAGATCTTGCCTGTATTACAGAGACTTGGCATTCACAACCCAAGACTTAACCAAAGGGGAGGGGGAGTGGCAATCTGCTTTAAAAAAGTACTTAAACTTAGGGTCCACCCAATGGAAATTACTCACTCATTTGAGTACATTGCTGCTCGGAGTTCTACAGACTTAAGATTCAGTGCACTTATCATTTACCGCCCCCCTGGAGATGGAAAGATATTTCTACAAGAATTTGTAGATATTGTTGCTGGACTAGTTCTGAAGCATCAAAGATGGCTGATCCTTGGGGATTTCAATGCATGGGTTGATGATGAGCTCTCTCACCTTGGCCAAGATCTCCTGTGCGCAATGAATGCTCTGGGCCTCACACAAGTCATTCCTTCAGCTACTCATAAAAGTGGTCACACTCTTGATTTTGTCTTCCAGATTGGATTAGAAGTCTCTGACCTAAATATAAACCCAGTCACGTGGTCAGTCCACCACTCAATTTGCTTCTCAGTTGCAACACCTCAAAATAGAACTTTACCCATGGAGTTGACAAGGTATCGTCCAAGGAGGTGCATGACCCCCACAGGCTCGTGCAGCAAACCTGGATCTTTCTGCGGTAATGGGGGCCTGTGAAGATTCTTGTTCTCTAGTCCACTACTATAACAGAGATGTGACAGCTGCAATGGATATTATCGCCCCTGTGCATATACGACCCCGCATACCACACCGTCAAGCCCCTTGGTTTGACAATAGTGTTAGTGAACTCAAGAAAAGGGGGCGTAGACTTGAAAGATGATGGAAGAAGACTAACCTGGTAAAGGATAAGTGATAAGTTAACACTTATCAAACATATTAGAGAATTATCAATCAACAATCACCCGTAAGAAAGCAGAGTTCCTTTCAAATGAGATCAAGGCAGCAAACAATAGGCCAGCTCAGCTTTTCTGTACAGTAGAGATTCTTTGCAAACCAGCATGCCTGCAGCTTGACAAAACCCTCTCCCAGTCCAGATACAATGAGTTTGCAAAATTCTTTGCAGATAAAGTATCCTCCATCTGGGCTGGAATCCCCACAGTGCCATCAAAGGATTCCAAAACTACCAAGCCTGCAAAGGTAAGCCACCTGTCTCCCTGGAACAGCTTTGACATAATGGATGTAAAAGACATTGCCAAAATTATCAGAATGTTGCGACCCGCCACCTGTGATCTGGACCCTGCCTCAACTAAGTTTCTCTTAGGGTGTATGGACATGATTGGCCCTGTTATTGCAAAAATAGTTCAATGCTCTTTGCAAACAGGCATTTTTCCAGAACCACTAAAGGAAGCAATTGTTAGACCACTTCTTAAAAAACCTAATTTAGACCCCGACTGAATGACCAACTATAGAACAGTATCAAACCTTCCTTTTCTAGGAAAGGTCATTGAGAAAGTAGTGGCAATGCAACTGGAAACCCGCCTGTCTACCCATGATATTTATGATCCACTCCAGTCAGGATTCAGAGAAGACA
Source organism: Taudactylus pleione (assembly GCA_031769625.1). Taxonomy (NCBI): domain Eukaryota; kingdom Metazoa; phylum Chordata; class Amphibia; order Anura; family Myobatrachidae; genus Taudactylus; species Taudactylus pleione. The sequence continues at coordinate 8,780,835 of JAUIMM010000154.1, forward strand.
TAGCACTGAAACAGCCCTGGTATGTGTGCTTAATGATCTTCTGATGGCAAGAGACAGAGGTGATTGTTCAATCTTAATCCTTCTGGATCTTTCAGCACAATTTGATACTGTGGACCACGGAATTCTAATTGAGTGCCTGAAAAATTTCTGTGGACTGGATGGCACAGTCCTTAGCTGGTTCACTTAATTTCTGACCGGCAGGTCACAGAGAGTTTCTTCTGGAGTAAACTCTTCATCACCAGTGCCACTTCCATACGGTGTCCCACAGGGTTCTATACTATCTCCCATGCTTTTTGCAGTATACATGCTACCATTGGGTGAAATAATCAGACATCATGGCCTGGTCTACCACTGCTATGCAGATGATACACAGCTGTACCTGTCCTTTGCTCCAGGTACAAAGGACCCCATAACAACCCTAAATGGCTGCCTAAACTTCAGGAGTGGTTGAGTGCCAGTTGGCTGCGACTGAACCCTGATAAAACAGAGGTCCTTATGATAGGTCACAAGTCAGGGCTACAAGGACGTACGCTTGGGGGATCAGAATTACAAAACACTGAACATGTGCGGAATCTTGGCGTTGTCCTGGATAGTGGCTTGACACTTAAACATCAGGTATCAGCCACAATCAAATCCTCATTCTTTCATCTGAGGAACATTGCCAGAATCAAGCACTTAATTCCCTCAGAAGATCTGCTTAAAGTCATACATGCATTTATATCATCACGCCTAGACTACTGCAACGCCCTCTACCTTGGACTCCCAGAAAAAGAATTGCACCACTTGCAGATGGTACAAAACAAAGCTGCCAGGCTATTAGCCAACCAGCCCCATAACACCCACTCTCTGCTCCCTTCACTGGCTGCCTGTCAGATGGCGAATTGTTTTCAAGATTGGATTACTAACTTACAAAGCCCTACATGACCATGGCCTAAGGTACCTAAAGCTTCTGATTCCGTACCGTCCAACACGAGTACTGCGATCCATTGATGAAGGGCTGTTAACAGTACCTAGAATCTCCCGGAATTCGTCTGGGGGTCGAGCTGTCAGTTTTGGGGCTCCAACCTTATGGAACTCACTTCCCTGCACAGTTCGAGAGGCCTCCACTCTAGAATCCTTCAAAAATAGACTCAAGACTTACTTCTTCACCCAAGCATTTCACTAATGTCCATTGTTTAAGCTTATTTTGTGTTTTGTACTGTAAAGGCAAATGTAAAGCACTTTGAACCCTTTAGGAGAAAAGCGCTATATAAAATTATTATTATAAAATAGAATGAAACTATTGTTTTTTACAGTGGAACTACAGGTGCCTCAAGGAAATCCTGTATGGTAGGGTGGTCTTGTTTAGTCGGGAGAGAGCGGATGTGGGGTAGGATATCAGCTAAACGAGTTTCCTAACCCCTAGCAGAGTCCAAGCCAATAGACAAGGTCATCTGATCCATACTATCTGACAAGTGTGAAGAGGCAGCAGGGGATGGTGATGACACCTGGGAGATATCAAAGTCAGTTGTCAGGAAGCTGGAGAGTGGGAAAAATAAATCTTAATATTGGTGCACACAAGTAAAGTTTTGATGTGTGAAGGCATTACAAAGACTTTGCAGATTTCTTAGAAATTATTTCTGCTTTTCCCCATTCAAATGGTTTACAATAAGGATTTATACAGGCAGGTTGAAGAGAGGAAGAGAGCACCTTCACATCACAACATAAGGTCCGGGGCGGCAGGGACTATGCACGTCCCCCATTGTATGTAGGAACAATCAGGTCATTGTGTGGAGATGGCAGTATGATTAAGCCATTAATAGTTGTAGATGTAATAGAGGTCTGGGAGTTCCAAATTTACTTGATTTTACAACTGCAGTACACTTTAGATATATAATTGATTGGTGTTTAGGCCAAGATAATTATTCTGCACTCCCTCTCGTAACTGAGCTATTTGCTCCTTTTTTGCCCTGTGCTCTTTTACACACTCCTAAAGCGTCCTTTCCTCCCTTAGTATTAGAGAACATTCTGTTTAGAGACACACTTACAAGGCTTGGCTTCTGATTTATCGTAAATTAGGAAGAAACCCTCATAGTTCCAAATATAATACCTTTTGGGGCAACGTTGCTTTCAGCCCAGGGCTTGACAATGCACAATTATTCTCTTGGCATACCAAGGGGCTGGCAGCAATTAAGGATGTCTTCGATCCTGGGGGAACTTTACTTTGATATTCCAAACTCAAATTTCTTTATGTTCCTACAGATGAGACATTTGGTTCAAACTATGTCTGCCCCGATGTTAAACCCGGATTCTGATGATGTTCTTGTTTTCCTTTTTGATTACCAATACTTACCATACAAAATTAATGTCAGATCTCCAGGTGGTTAAGACAGATAAGTTCGGGAAACCTATTATCAGCAATGGTCTTCATTTACTTCCTGATTTGATCTCACCAGTTCCATTATTTAAATACTATGATAATACAATGAAAATATTGCAATCTGCTAAATTGCAAGTAGTACATTTCAGAGTGCCCAATAGAGCTTATATATCTCAGAGACAAAGGGCTCATATGATCTCAGAAGAATCAGGTATGTGTTTGAAATGCAAAGCCTCCAAGGCAGACTTCTTTCATAACTTTTGGGAGACTACCCGGCGTTCAGCAGTAAGCCAGCAGGTTTGATGATGCCGGCAGCCTCTGACTGAAGGAGGAGGCGTCGCGGCTAGGCTGCAGAATAGGTCCAGGATAGATTATCAGTGCCCAATGCAGAACCTCAGCAGAGTAAATTCTGCTGGTACTGTGGGATGTGGCAGGCTGGAAAGTCCCGAGTGGCTGTCTAGTAGCGGAGCACTGCATATGCCATCTTCAAAGCTCAGGCCACACCCTCGGCATACAACAGCTGTAGCAATGCACCAAAATGTATAAATCATTTATGCGCTCCTGTCCTTTGAAAAAAATCAACAGAGATGAAGAAACACGTTAGACCTGAATCTTTTTTTCCTCCTGGACATTCAATATATAGGTATACCAGAAGCTGCCTTGGATTAATATGCCAAACAGCACTCATTTTACTTAAGGATACACGTGTAATGCTAGCCATGCATTGTGAGATAAAACTTGTCATACACTGTCTGATGATAAGTACATCCACAGTCAGACCAGAGCAGCAACTATTGCATCGGTCAGGCATGCTGGAAGTTCTCTCATGTTCAACAGTGATAATTGTTGATCGGTTGCAACAATACACTGCATTATAGAATTAATCAGATGTAAATTGCACAATGCATGGCCACCTCAAGGACTGCACTTTGAAAACTTGGTGGATTCTGGTATTTATTCCCTCTGGTTTATGTAAATTGATATCTATTCCTTTTATCACAAATAAAGTGGTTAATATATGGGGAGACCATTACTAACACAAGGGCACAGTAAGTTTACTACCTACATATGGATTTACAGGGTCACGTCACTGGGGTTTTGTTGATTACGGTCGGGGCACCCAGGACTGGCTATAGGTGCTGGAGTGAACAAAGCTATATGGCCTGATTATGCTTCTCCTCATGCAGACCAGGGCTATAGACAGAGATTGTTATGTAGCAGAATATAGGTCAGATGCAGGCACCTGGATAACTTATGATGGCAATGGTGTGAGTAAAATCTGGACCAGACTGTGAAGTTACACTAGAAATGGGTACTGGTAGCACAACTAGATCAGGCTGTAGAAATGCTGGACTTTGATGCTGTAAACACAGTGGAGGCAGACTACAGGAGTCATCTATACACAATGGAAGCAAACTGCAGGAGATATTGTAACTAGGGGCCTGATTAAGAGATTTCCACTAATGCAATAGCAGCTACGACCTGGAACGCAGCTACTGTGCAAAATATGCAAATGTCGCAGACACCGGCATATGTACTGTGACAGCCACCGGATATGCATGCAGAAATTACCCCAAGTCTCAGGCATAATTGCAGCTAGTCAGCTGGTACACAGATGACAGTAAGGAAACACTGAAGGACTTGGTAACAGGGACTCAAATCCCAATGCGTGACACTCTTTTCTACCTATATAGATAATATTTTTATTTCTATTGTATATTTTTACTGAATTTGTGAAATGTAGATAACAATGTATTAAAAAAAAAAAAACATTAAGTGTTACTTAGATTTAATATACTCCTCAGTGCAGTTTCTAATTTTCTGTGTTTTTCCTATTTTTAGAATACCACATAGGTTTACTTGTGACAACTATTGGGAGTTTCATTCCCCCCCCCCCCCCCTTTTATAGTTTTATTGTGTTTAACCTTTCCAGCACCTACTAGTTTTTATTATGCACAAGTTAATTGTGCCCTACTCATGTTTCGCAAGGTACCTCCTGAGATAGTTGACTAATGTGCAATTTCAAGAGTATTTTTTCTTAAAGAGGGAGTATTTGAAAACGTATTTATTTGCTTTATATATCGATGTGTGAGGTAAGTCGTTTAAATAGTAAATTCCAGAATAAACATAAAAAGTTAAATTAAACCCAAGGTGCAAAAAACTAAGCAGCCACCTGTACAGAGGACCACTTCATCCTCAAAACCTTGAAATGTAACAATGCATATCCGGTGGCTGTCACAGTACATATGCCGGTGTTTGCGACATTTGCATATTTTGCACAGCAGCTGCGTTCCAGGTCAGTATTGTCTGAGCACAATAATAGGATGTTTCAAATCACCCGATTTATATTGTGTCAGTCTTTGTCCAAATTTGTTGGAAAGACAACAAAAACATATCACAACCTGCATATAACCACTCAAAAAGTGTACAGAACATTAGGGTGATGAGAAACCAGAGATCAGTATTTGCACAAATTGGAATACTGTCCCTTTAAGAGTGGCACTAGATAGGATTAAGTAGGAAAGAAGGACACCCTGGCCCTCATTCAGACCCGGTCGCAAGCACTGATCACTTGCAACTGGGTCAATGTTTAGGCCCTGTGCACGCGCAGCGGCCGCACTGCGCATGCGCAAGCCCCGGAGCGACAGATTAATTCTCTCGCTCCGGAGCTCACTACAAAAGGGCCGGCTGTCGATGTTGATAGACAGCTCGGCCCATTTTGTAGGCGTGGCGGGGAGGTGGTTTCACAAACGGAGGCGTTTTGTGGGCGGCCGCACTGACATCAGCAGTGATGTCAGTGGGGAGCTTCCTGCTCTGATTGAGAGCCTGGGGCTTGCGGCTGCCGAGACCCAACCTTAGGGTCTCGTCGCAAGCCCCGATCGTCGCGATGGTCTTGACCATCGCGCCCATCAACCTGGTCGGTCGCTAAAGCTGTGGCTGGTAACCCACAGCTTAGCTAGCGACCAGGAGGCCGCACTTAAAAATACAAGCGGCCGCCCTCATTCAGAATGAGCGCTTGCTTCTTGCGAGCACCTCTGAATGAGGGCCCCAGTCCCTTCAGTGTTCTGTTTACTGAAGAGTCTAGCACAGGGCCAGGACCTCTTGGTGCTAACAAAACATAGATAGACCCATACAGCAGGGTACTGGAGGTTATGGCTATTTAACGCCAAAACAAACTTAGATAAACATGATGGTACAAGGGAATCAGTATGATTCAAATCCCGACAGCGGAAGCCCGGCAGTGAAGATCCAGACAGGTACGTATTTTTTCTATTTACTAACTTAACCTCCCCCCCTTCCCCGCAGCCTAACCCTATGTCTCCTGGGGGGGGTGCCTAACCCTAAGTCCCCCCCCGGTAGCCCCTAACCTGGCTCTCTTATGATACGGAGTTAACGCATTGTGGTCATACACTATACGCATGTGCTTTTGCATTGGACAGGCGGCTCATTCCACAAATGATCTTGCTTGGTGACTATACATCACCCAAAGCCTCTCTTTTCCTTATGTATGTGTGATCAATTCCATATAAGGTATATAGAGGGGATTGAATTTTACACTGGTCTCAAATACTCCATTGAGGCATCTCACAGCCACATTGTGTTTTCGTTCTATAATAGCAATATTGTGTTAGTTGTTTTGCCACAGGTCGTAATGTTTGGAGGCACATTTATACTATGTATTAATGCTTAATGAATGTATATGTTTTTAGTTTGAACTGCAGTTCTCTTATAAATGTTTAACAAATATGTTAAATTCATTTTTATAATTATTATACAGTCGGTTATTTTGTATTGGAACTAGCGCAGACACCTTTTTTACTTTTTGCATTTGTTTGTGAGGGTTTGTGAATGCCCCTTCAGGTGTCAGCAGCTGGTTCCCATACTGGACAACATTTGAATTACAGCGCACCATCTTTCAGGAAGGATGTCTAAAGAGCTACCTCGTAAAAGCAAGACGGGTCAGATGCAGATGGAAGCATGGGCCCTGAGACAGTGGATCCGACTGCAGAGGAAGATGCAGTGGAGCATCAATGGAGAGGCCTAGGAAATCGGTGGGGAAGATGTACATGAGATGACTGGTCCATCAAACCACTAAGGCATCCACTAGAAGGGCTTCTGGATCCCTGATGTGTGAGCAGTACCTCGGCAGCTTGTGGTTGTGCTGAGACGCCATCAAGTAAATGTCCGGCAAGCCCCAGCGAAGAAATAGGAGCTGAAAGGCATCTGGATGAAGCGCCCACTTGCCTGACAGAACATCCTGATGGCTGAGGAAGTCCGCTTTCCCATTCTGGAATGAAGATTAAGACTGCCAAATAGGATGAAGTTTACGCTCTGCCCAGTTGAGAATGCGACTCATCTACTTCCATGGCGCTGTGACTGCCTCCCTGATTTATGAAGGTGACTGCCGTCGCGTTATCAGACTGTACCTGGACCAGATGATGCTGGAGGAGTGGCATTTAACTCTGAAGATCGATCGGAGTTCCAGATCCGTAGCCAGCTCTCTGGGGCCGTTCACCGAACTTGATAGGTCTGTTGACAAGTTACTGCCCCCCCAGACTTGTAGGTGGTGAGGAGGACCCAGTCCTGATTCCAAAAGGGGCAGCCCTGGAGTCACCACAAGAGGGAGAGCCGGACCACGTGAGAGGGTGATAGTTTGTCTTGACCTGCTGATTGGACTTCTGTACTGTTCCACCAGTACAGAATCTCCACCTGAAGAGGCTGGAAGTGAAACTGGGCATATTCCACCATGTTCAAGCTGGAGACAGAGAGCCCAGAATCTGCATGCAAGAGTGTATTGATACTCGGCGAAGACGTAGGAACTGGCGCGAATCCTGGTTTTATCCCAAAGTTTTTCTGCCAGGAGGAAGACACTGAACTTTGGAATCCAGCAAGGCCCTCAGATGACATCTCCTGCGACGCAGTGAAGGAGGATTTCTTCCAATTGATGATCCATCCGAGGGATTAGAAAAGATCTATTGTGAGACGGATGTGTTCCCTCCTCTGGTAACTGCTGTATAACCTGATCGCTGAGGAAGACTTATACTGGGAGACTAGGAGCCTGTGCTACTCTCCGTAGACTTGTTGAAGCAGGAACTGGGTATGAATACCCTTAAATCGCTAGAGAGAAATAATCGCTGTCCAGACAATAATTGCACAAAAGTTCTTATTGTAATAAAAGAAAGTTACACGCTTTCATCTAGCACAATTAGCGCAAAGACAATAAAATACAGAATACGATACAGCCCAATACATACGCGTGCGCACTGGTCCCAGCATACAGTCATCAGTCCAGAAGCCTGTGGTCATCCAAGAAAGAATGGCTGTATACTAGAACCAGCATGCAAGCTATATACCTCCCCAGAACAAAGAAAGTAGTTAACGGGTTTCCATTGGATCTTGCTCGTGGACATTCTGGTACGATGCAGTTCATTGGACAGTTCATATAGCATCACTAGGGGTATGTCCCAGTTCCTCAGATGTTGCTTTGTGTGGTTTTCCCGCCGAAGAACTGGTTTAAACTAGTAGAAAAAATCTTCATACATTTTCACATTCTAACCACTATTTTCATATAGTTCATATCTTGCGAACGCATGATGCGATTTCCCAGCAGGTCGAACCAGAAATCTGCAAACAAACAGTGCTTTAGAATGGTACCAAACATGATATGTTTACTGGCTTATGTACCTTAAATATCGTATACATTACATTTCACAACATAAGTATTTGCTAATATAACCTCTAATATTAAGCCTTTAATGTGGAGGAACCTTTTTATATGTTTCGGTATATCAAAGTGTGAGAATATTGCGTGGAGTCGCTAATATGCGTGGTGCGTTTATGTGTAGAGTGCTTTGATAAACAGCGCAACTGTGCGCTGTGCGTCTTGTATATTATATGTATGATTTAACGTGCGTATGGGGTATGGTAGGACTTTTAACAATATGCGGTAGCAATGCAGTCGCACGATGCTAATAATAGCATATTAGCATTGCACACAATGGTTTTATGCTGACGACGCAAAACGGCGTCGCCCGAAATTAATTAAGATCTGGTCTCAGCCAATCATCCGGCTTCGACAGTCCACCCTTTGATAGCAAACAATACACTATCACTCTGGTCTTAAATTTATTTAGTCATACACTATGTAATGTTATATTATGGGATGGCACAATGTGGTCATTAAACCATCAATAATGTGTCTCTGGGAGGGTGTCGAAGCTGAATAATTGGCTGAGACAAGTTCAGTTTAAAATTTAATCGCAGCGACGCCATCTTGCGAATGGCCGCAAGACTCCATTTTAGAAATGCGATCGCAACACGCCATTTTGCGAATGGCCGCCTAAAGCGCCATTTTAGGTGAACTCACAATATAGTACATGTGGCGATATTTTTATTAGCACTATGCGATCGCTTCTTTCACCATTTTTCATACGCACAATTATACCCACAAGGGCGCTATTAAATAATCGCATATTAGCGAATGCATGAGACTTAGTATGAAACCGCTGAAAAAGTAGCTTGATGCGCACACATCTGCCCCAAATTATCTAGCGTCCTTATATCAAACCCCGAATACTCACACACTACATATTCGCACACAAGGTTCCATTAGCATCAAATTGTAAGATTCAAGTTGGTTAAGTTAGTTTAAATGCTAAGAAATAGAGGTTTATGATAACTAAGGTATTATACATGATAAGCAAGGTGTGTTTGGTTTCGTTCTGATGCGTACGCTTTTTACAGCATCCCAGTGTTATCGGTGGAGAGATCGCATCATGCAAACTCAAGTTACGGATCGCAGAACTTACAAGCAACAAAATGTTTAGCTGATGGAATGTTACAGGAGGCGTTACTAGAAAGACCCCTGTTGTCGGAGGCAGGGAAAGTCTATTTGAAACAACCTGTTAAATGTGTCGTAACATATGCTTCTCCTCTGGGAACCAATGAGATCAGCAGGAAGTTTTCCCTTTGTCCTGTTTCAGTCTGGGGGGGAATAAATACATGTGTCCGAACACTGGTTTGCGAGTTCATGCTGAATTTTGGGTGTACTGAGGATATCTAGTCTGAGGTCTATCTCTGGGTCCAGAGGCGCAGCGTATGTATAACTGTACTTGGGTCTGTATTATTTCCTTTTACGCCTAACTTGTGTATGTATAGATTGCGTGTTACTGACTGTACTTTTACCTGAATAATACTTGTGCGTTGGAACCACAGATTCAACTCCTGTCTTTATTTGCGGTTATACTGCGTACGCAATTAGCGTTCTGTTTAGAGGTTATAGGCAGGTTTTTGTCTTAGAGGTTCTAGGCAGGTGAATCTTAGAGGTTTATAGGAAGGAATATACTAAAGGTTAATACGGACGATTCAACAGTTGGGGGCTCATAGGTTTATCACACTATCTGATACACGATAACACTCGGTCAGTCCTCTCTCAGCAAAAGGGTGGAGGCGCCTTTTGAGAGACGCATTAGTCTTTCATTACCACAGTGTTGCTGAGAGCGTACTGCCGGTTATTGTGTAGAGGAAGCGCTGATTAGAATCCAGGGACAAGAGAGGAAAAAAGTTTGTTTTTCCTCTGTTGATAGAACCTTGTGTTTAGAGGGGTGCTGCAGTATTGCATACGCAGCTAAAACGCATTTTTGCGTACACAGTTAAAAAAAGTAATTATACGCTTGTGTGGTAGTCGCATAATTGTGTATGCGGCCGATCGCACAATAGCGTATACGCACTTCCGGTTCTGCTGCCACGTGTTTGAACAAGGCCATTGAGGTTTACATTTTTTTTTCTATCTACCAATATCTGGGTTAACGTTTATTTTCTGCGCAGGAAAAAGTGTGTAATAGTGAGTGTATTGTTGGTAGGGGTAATTTATTCCCTAAAGTTAAGGGTACCGTATGATCCTTAAGGGCTAGGTGCAAGGGTTAGCCTAGTCGCTCGGTAAGCAGCTTTACCGTTCTAAACACAGTAGCAGGTGTACATGTTGTCTTTGTTGTATAGAGGTGCGTGAGAGTGACCGACATATAAACTCTCATAGGTCTGGAAGTTACCTTACTAAAGCTTATCCGGGTCTGGAAGTTGCCTGTTTCAAAACTTATCTAGGTGTGGAAGTTGCCTTATCAAATCTTATCCAGGTGTGTTGACGCCGCCGACTTAAATCGTTCACAGGTAAGTGAAAGTATCTTGATTGTCTTTCACCAGCTTACATTTTTTTTGAAAAGCGTAGGAGTTGTCTCAGAATGGGAGCCACGCAAACAGTAGAAATGTTAGGCAATGATGTGCTGCTAATGGAAGCGCCGATCGGGTCGGCCCGTCGTATCATGCATACCAAATACGGAACTTATGCAATAAGGTATTGTGATATATGGGTCAATATGACGAGAAAGAGTGTTAGACCGTTTCCCAGAATTGGTAGTTTTGACAAAAATGTGTTAGATAATGTCCAGGATCACATCAGTATGGTGCAATCCTGAGAGAAAAAAATTAAGTATTTTGAATGTTTAAAAATATGGCAGCATGAAGGGGATGCTTGGCTTAAAAATGTGCAAACGACGCAAACTAGCATTGCGAACGCATTGCCAGAAAATACATCCACGACGCTGAGTTGCAATACGGGAGAGCCGCAAATTGGCGCGCACGTGCGGCAAAGTAGCGTCGTGGAGAGTATTGCCAGCAGTTCACGCTCACCTCCCCCACCTTATGTGGATGGAGGTGCAAGTACAGTTACCAAAAATACCAATAAAAATGTAACAAGTAATTTGTACCCCCTCTTAAGTAACCATAAAGAAAATGTTTATGATGTAGAAGATGAGCCTATTGTAATGTCTGCCATTTCCCATGCTGTGCAAATGATAGATGCTGCATCACCACAATCACGGGTGGTGCCGCCATCTCCATCGGTAACAGCAAGGGAAGTGTTAATACACTCTGCACCCATTGAGGAAGTTGTTAATACCATACCTAGCAGCAGCAGATTAAACCCCCAGCCAGGTAACCAGGTCAGAGGTGGCAACGCTGCTGGTCTGCATCCCATTCGGACAATAACTGTTCCAAATGGAAATGCGGATGCAAACGGTATAGTACCCAGGAGGGAAGTAGTGATGCATTGTCCATGGACAAGGGCAGAACTAAATTCCATCATAAATGATTTCCCCGATCCAAAAAAAGAATTAGCCAAATGTCAAAAATTTTGGAGAAATTTGGGTAGTTCTCATTAGCCCACAAATAAAGATTGGCGTGTGGTGTTAAGGGCTTGCCTGCCACGCAATACCGACGTGACAAAATTTATCACGGGCTGTGTATTGGATGGCGACATTCCCTTAACAGACCAAGTAAACCAAGGTAACATTTCCCGCATTGTGACTCAATTGGGTGTATATTTTCCAGTAGTAGTTAACTGGAACAAAATCTTCACAATCAAACAAAAAGAGAGTGAAACTGCAGAAGAATATTGCGACCGGGCTCTGCAGGCTATCACCCAGTACACTGGGATAGAAGAGATTAAAGATAGCATTCACCACAGGGGAATGATAGTCACGATATTAATGGATGGGTTAAAAGAGAATTTAAAAACTCGGGTTCAGACCTCACAGCCTGGCTGGGACTTACAATAGATAACCTCATAGAGTCTGCCATAGAACATGACAAAAACATCTCAAAAAAGAGGGAGACCCAGAGCGAAAATTAATGGCTGTCAGTATACAAGCTCTGGAGAGAATGACGTTAACATCACAGCCAACAGACACGCTTGCACTTGCACACACACTCATGTCAGAACAAGTTGCTCTCACTAACCCCACTCAACAACAAACACAACTCTATCCCACTACCCAATGCAACCACAGGTCCCAGGATATCCACCCACTTCTTTTCCCCCACAATACCCTTACCCATATCCACCACCTTTGCCCTCTGCTCAAACTTCACAACAACACATGCTTTCACCTGAATCACGGACATGTTTTAATTGCAAACAAACAGGACACTTAAGTAGAAACTGCACAGTAAAAAGAGTATGGACCCCACACCAAGGGAAACCTGGATATCCCCATAAGGGATATGCACAGAGATCAGAAAATATTCAGCAAGCACCAGCTCCAATTGTAGCCGTAAATGCTTTATTGGGAGAATGGTAGCCAACACTAGGGGTCAGGTCATACCTGTAGTCTACAGATAGTCAGGTTAACGGGAAGTACTAGGGAAGAACTGGTCATGATGGTTGATGTAGCTGGTACTGAATATCCTTTTCTTGTAGACACAGGGGCGACCAAGTCAGTGATGAAATCTCCCGTTAATTTACAGGTGACCAACGAGACAATACCAACAATTGGTGTGACAGGTAAAGTGGAACGTTATCCTTTAACAAGGCCCGCAGAGGTTAGTATTGGGCCGTTGCATACCAGACATTCTTTTCTTCTGGCTGCCGCGGCTCCTACTAACCTGCTGGGCAGAGACTTGTCATTTAACATGGGATGTGTCATATATTGCACCCCTGATGGTGTATATTTAGATATCCCAGAGAGAATGGTATACAAGGTGCGGGATATGTTAGACACCCCTCAAAGGATAATGTATCACTCTACCGTTTTAAAAGAAAATCCATCACGAGTAGATGAAATGTTGTTCCAAATTCCAGATTCCCTTTGGACAAAAGATGGACAGGACACTGGATTAATGGCAAACGTAAGCCCGGTAATGGTAAACTTAAAAAGCGGTAGGCAAGCTCCAAAAATTCCCCAGTACCCACTAAAACAGGAAGTAGAACTAGGGGTGTTTCCAATAATCGAGCGATTATTGCAACAAGGAATTTTAGTTCATACAGCTAGAGTAGCCAACAGTCCCATCTTTCCAGTAAAGAGTGGTGGGAGGGGTTATAGGCTGGTGCAAGACCTTAGAGGTGTTAATAAGGTAGTAGAGAGCCAATTCCTTGTAGTGCCAAATCCAGCTGTCATCCTGATGCAGATCCCACCAAATGCAACCCATTTCACTGTCATTGACCTCTGTTCTGCTTTCTTCTCTGTGCCTCTCCACCCTGACTGTCAGTATCTATTCGCATTCACATACAGAGGTGTGCAATATACATGGACACAATTGCCCCAAGGTTTCATAGACAGCCCCAGTATTTTCTCCCAGGCATTGCATGACTGTTTGCAAGCTTTTCAACCTGCCAATGGATCAGTTCTAATTCAATATGTGGACGATTTATTGCTATGTTCTGACTCTTTAATGTCATGTGTGAATGATACTAAACTTTTGTTACTTCATCTCTCGCAAACAGGACACAAAGTGGCTAAGGACAAGTTACAGCCGTGCCAGCCCAGTGTAAAATATTTGGGACACTGCCTAACCCAGGAGTTACGACATCTCACAAATGATAGAATCCAGGCCATACAAAACATGACACTGCCGCAGAATCAACAGCAAATTCGTACCTTCTTGGGAATGTGTGGATATTGCCGAATGTGGATACCAGGTTTTTCTATGTTGGCCTTGCCTTTACAGGAACTAGTCTCTTCCTCAAAGCCCGATCGCGTCATACACACTGAGGAATCAGAACAGGCTTTTCTTAATCTTAAGGATAGTCTGACAAAAGCTCCCACATTGGGAATACCCGATTATGAAAAACCTTTTGATTTATATTGTACGGAAGCTGATGGTTGTGCTGCAGGTGTCCTTACACAAAAACATGGTGATGCCAGTAGGCCCGTAGCATACTACAGTGCCCAATTGGACACGGTAGCAAGATCACTCCCCACCTGTTTGAGAAGTGTAGCAGCTACCGCTTTACTGGTGAGTAAAAGTAAGGACGTAGTATTGGGCCATGATATGATTGTCTACACTTCCCATGCTTTATCTGCCCTGTTGAACTCAGCTCAAACCAGACACGTCTCCTCGGCTAGGTTCACCAAATGGGAACTAGCCCTAATCGCTCCTGCAAATATTAGTTAAACGTTGCAGTACGCTGAATCCAGCAACATACCTGCCATATGTACAACATGATGTACAAAGGGTGGAAGGAGAGGAGTTGCTGGCGGGAGGTGAGTTTGACAGACATGATGATACTCACGATTGTATGACATATCTGAATCTGACCTTTACTGCTAGACCTGACATACATGACACACCTTTAGAGAATGTGGATGTAACTTTCTATACGGATGGGAGTTGTCATAGACAAACAGACACAGGTGAATTATGTACAGATTATGCTGTTATAAATGACACAGACATCATGGAAGCTAAACCTCTCGGTCCTCCTCACTCAGCCCAGGTGGCAGAGTTAGTAGCACTGTCTAGAGCATGTGAACTGGCAGCAGGCAAATCTGCTAACATTTACACTGACTCGCGGTACGCGTTTGGGGTGGTGCACGATTTTGGGGCTCTATGGCGTCTGAGAAATTTTATGACAGCAGCAGGCACACCAGTTGCACACTCCCGACACATAAAACATCTCTTAGAAGCAATCCAACTGCCCAAAGCAGTGGCAGTAATTAAATGCAAAGCCCACACGTGAGGATGACCCAGTGTCACTGGGCAACAACAGAGCTGACGAAGCTGCAAAATGGGCAGCGGGGTTAAAAATGCCTTCTCCAATTGAAACAATTATGTCATTCCAAACCATTGATATGCTGAAATTAATTGAGATGAAAAATTTGTTTTCAATTCAGGAAAAATCCATTTGGAAGTCCAAGGGGTGTGGGCAAGAGTCCTCCGGGCTTTGGAGGGACGGACATGGTAAGCCAGTAGCCCCCAAGGCATATTACCCCAGCCTGGCTGAAGCAGCACACGGTCTGACTCATCTGGGTAAACAGGGCATGTGCAAGTTGGTGAGGGCATACTGGTGCGCACCAGGGTTTTCTTCACAAGCAGAGAAGATAGCAATGTCCTGTCTGACCTGCTTGAGAAAGAACATAGGGAAAGCGATCCAAAGCGAACCGTCCCACATTCCACCGACTGATGGACCTTTCCATGTGATACGAATTGATTTCATCCAATTACCACCCTGCAGGAACCTTAAGTATGTATTAGTGTGCACAGATGTATTCTCTAACTGGGTTGAGGCCTACCCAGCAGCCACTAATACTGCTGCGTTTACTGCCAAGAAAATAGTTCAGGAATTTGTATGCAGGTACGGTATCCCTAGAATCATCGAAAGTGATAAGGGTACCCATTTCACAGGTGATGTTTTCCAAAATATGTGTAAGCTGATGGGTATTAATAGCCGACTTCACACCCCCTACCAACCGCAAGCCAGTGCCAAGGTAGAGAGGATGAACGGGACTATTAAAAATAAGCTAAGTAAAATCATGGCGGAGACTGGACAAGGATGGCCAGAAGCTTTACCTTTGGTCCTACATAGTATAAGGACCACTCCTAGATTTCCTCTGAATCTGTCCCCATTTGAAATATTGTTTGGTAGATAACCTCATTTGATTATAAGTCCACAGGAAGATCTAAAGGGTAACAACGAGGTAACTGTGAAGTATCTTATATCAATGAGTAAGCAACAGCAGCAGAAACTGAAATTGTTGTCCCATGATATGCCTGAAATGAACAGCCATGATGTTGAACCAGGAGAATATGTAATGATCCGAAATTTCTTACGTTCAGGTTGTTTGACTGATCGGTGGAAAGGTCCGTACCAGGTGCTGCTGACAAGTACTACATCTTTGAAGATGGCCGAGAGAGATACCTGGGTCCATTCCACTCACTGCAAAAAGGTCAATCAACCGGTGGAGAAACAGGTCGGAGACAAAGCTGATAGTGTCGATCTGTCACTCGCGAGCTTGTGGCGGGAGGATTGAAAAGGTTGTAGTGAGATACCTGAACTGAGAGAAATTTGCAGGTCTTGTGACAATGGACGGGCCTGCTGTGTTCATTTTCATATTCTCTTTTAGAGTGTTCACCATCCTGGTCAGTTCGGGAATATCCAGTGTCTGTGATGGGGGACCTATTGAGGAAACAGGAGCTGATGGCAGTGCTGATGGAGTGGAGAAAGGAGGAGTGCAATGCCAATCAGGGGAGTGTCTGACCAATCTTAGCACTGTTATTGTTAAGAGAGCTGTCATTCCGGATACTCGGGGAAGGTGTGAAGGGTTATCGTCTGAAGATTCCTGTATTTGTGAGTTTTGTGGGTCCCTAGTTGATGAGAACTGTATTCAACGGTGCCAATCTAAATATAACCCGTACTGGGGAGGGTATCCTTTAGAGGATTATCACAGCATGGTAGGCAAAGTGTTAAATCAAACCGATTGCTGGGTGTGTTCACATGTGCCACAGGGACAGCATAATGTAGGGTTGGTGCCATTTCCGCTGAATATCACAGAAATTTTAGAATTACAAAAGGGGAAAACATTGGATGGAAAGTTCCTCTCATCCAAACCGCCTCATTTCAAACTCTATCAATTTCAAGTAGATAAATCACTTTTGTGTTTAAACATAACCAACCCCAATAAACCCGGAGGTTGGGAAGTGACGGGGAATAATCAGACGATGACCTTCTCACAAAGAGCTGATAATGAGTCCATAAACTATGATATGCTACGCTCAATTAAATCAAGTGGGAAATATTTTAGGTACCGGTATACATTGAGTTCCACCAAAGAAGTGATTGGTAAAGTACCAGATGGTTATTGTGCTAAAATAATACAACCAGAAACTTGCATATACCAGATGGAAGAGCCTGAGATAGGATTGTTTGCAAGAGAAATGTGTTTAATGATAATGATGCATACCATTCCTTATATTCTCCCTGATAATGTATATTTTATATGTGGAAGAAAAGCGTATAAATGGCTCTCCCCGAGTTCCGAAGGTTTGTGTTATCTGGGAGGATTAGTCCCAGAAGTTATGACCCTCACACATGTTGAAATGTTGGGAATACATAAAAACACACCGTTACCATATCTTCACACACAATATGAACACAGAGGCAAGAGAAATATGATACCTGGTGATATGCATAAAGCCGCTCAGTTAATCAGTGAGACAACTGGCTTCCAAGTTTTAGTCGCCCTGGATCCCACCAGAATTGCTAGGGGTACATTAAATTTTAGATATATCCAGGAACTTGCTAAATTAATAGATAATATCACCGAGATGTACGATGACACATTCAGGTACACAGGGAGAGAATTGCAAGCGTACAAGAAAGAACTAGTGCAACACAGGCTAGTGTTGAATTATTTAACTGCTGTTACTGGAGGGTATTGCGTAACGTTAGCCACCCAATTTGGAGTAAAGTGTTGCACTTATGTCACCAATGATACCAGCGACCCTAAGGAGGTGATAGACCAGAAGATGGATGAGATTCTGCAGCTAAAGTGGGAATTTCGTAAGAACCATAACGCATCAGTGGCTGAAGCAGGGGAAAAGATAGAAGGATGGGTGTCATGGCTGAACCCAGTGAAATGGTTCTCAGGTCTAGGAGAGTGGGTCCAGGAAGTGATCGCCAGCGTAGGCAAATTCTTGATCCTTATACTCATTGTCATCATAGTAATTGGCATATGCGTCCGGTGTGTTCCTATTGTGTTGAAGTGTGGAAAATGTGAAAACAGAGTGAAATGAAACTATGATGGTGGTCAGAAATGATAATATGTATACCGAGGTAGATACAGAACTGCACTACAACCCTGAGCTAGGAAGTACCATCATTTAAATGTATAATATTTAGACATGCATAGAAGATATTATTGAAATGTTATTTATAGAACACCCAATGTAAAGTCTCAAATTCCCCTTCAAAACTGCTGTTATAAGACTAGTGCATTCCCACATCTGTCACATGATCTCCCAAGATCCGCGGTGTGCGTATAATAGTAGTTTTATGCCCCCGCCTAGAGACACATTATTGATTGATTAAGAACCACCTTGTGCCATCCCATAATAACACTAAATAATATGTGAATGTAAGCCTAAAATAAATTTACAAAGCAGATTGTGATAGCATGTTGGTTGCTATCAAAGGGTGGACTGTCGAAGCTGAATAATTGGCTGAGACAAGTTCAGTTTAAAATTTAATCGCAGCGACGCCATCTTGCGAATGGCCGCAAGACTCCATTTTGGAAATGCGATCGCAAGACGCCATTTTGCGAATGGCCGCCTAAAGCGCCATTTTAGGTGAACTCACAATATAGTACATGTGGCGATATTTTTATTAGCACTATGCGGTCGCTTCTTTCACCATTTTTCATACGCACAATTATACCCACAAGGGCGCTATTAAATAATCGCATATTAGCGAATGCATGAGACTTAGTATGAAACCGCTGAAAAAGTAGCTTGATGCGCACGCATCTGCCCCAAATTATCTAGCGTCCTTATATCAAACCCCGAATACTCACACACTACATATTCGCACACAAGGTTCCATTAGCATCAAATTGTATGATTCAAGTTGGTTAAGTTAGTTTAAATGCTAAGAAATAGAGGTTTTTGATAACTAAGGTATTATACATGATAAGCAAGGTGTGTTTGGTTTCGTTCTGATGCGTACGCTTTTTACAGCATCCCAGTGTTATCGGTGGAGAGATCGCATCATGCAAACTCAAGTTACGGATTGCAGAACTTACAAGCAACAAAATGTTTAGCTGATGGAATGTTACAGGAGGCGTTACTAGAAAGACCCCTGTTGTCGGAGGCAGGGAAAGTCTATTTGAAACAACCTGTTAAATGTGTCGTAACATATGCTTCTCCTCTGGGAACCAATGAGATCAGCAGGAAGTTTTCCCTTTGTCCTGTTTCAGTCTGGGGGGGAATAAATACATGTGTCCGAACACTGGTTTGCGAGTTCATGCTGAATTTTGGGTGTACTGAGGATATCTAGTCTGAGGTCTATCTCTGGGTCCAGAGGCGCAGCGTATGTATAACTGTACTTGGGTCTGTATTATTTCCTTTTATGCCTAACTTGTGTATGTATAGATTGCGTGTAACTGACTGTACTTTTACCTGAATAATACTTGTGCGTTGGAAGCACAGATTCAACTCCTGTCTTTATTTGCGGTTATACTGCGTACGCAATTAGCGTTCTGTTTAGAGGTTATAGGCAGGTTTTTGTCTTAGAGGTTCTAGGCAGGTGAATCTTAGAGGTTTATAGGAAGGAATATACTAAAGGTTAATACGGACGATTCAACAAGGGACATAAAACTACCTTTATACGCACACCGTGGATCTTGGAAAATCATTGGAAAGATGTGGGGATGCACCTAACCTATAAAGGAAGTCTTAAAGGGGATAGGGACTTACATTATTTAGGATGTTTAAAAATATGAGATATGGTAAGATACCTTGGGGTATAGGTGTGACGTCAGTCATCGGGCACCATAGAGTTAAGCTTTCAGCCTCCCAGGATGCACTAGGGTCCCCCTCCTATACCCCGCCCCCGAGCCAAGGCACCTCAGTTAGTTACCAAGCCATAGGCCGGAGGAGGAGAAGGAAGAGAGAGAAAGAAGATCTGGATACACACAAGAATCACACTCTCACCAGAGGGAGACGGAAAAACCGGTGACCAGAACAAAGCCCATCTGCAGCACAGGTACGACAGGGCGGGAGTCCTGTGGAACCCTATGGACTTCGTAGAAATAGAGATAACAAGGGTAAGTTCTTACCATATCTCATATTTTCTACTTCAGGGTCCATAGGGTATCCACAGGATACCTTGGGGATGTCCCAAAGCAGTATCCTTTAAGGGTGGGGACGCTCCTGTGCTGAAAGGAGAATCCGCCGCCCGAAGGAAGCATCCTGAGAGGCGAAGGTGTCAAACCTGTAATACCTCACGAAGGTATGGACAGAGGACCACGTAGCAGCCTTGCAGATCTGGACTGCAGAGGCACCACGTCGAGCTGCCCACGAGGGACCCACAGACCTAGTGGAATGAGCCTTCAGAGAAGGAGGAACCGGCAGACCTTCATGAAGATAAGCTTCAGAAATAGCCATACGGATCCAGGCTGCCAAAGTTTGCTTTGAAGCAGGCCAACCCTTTTTACGGAAGCCATAGAGGACAAACAAGGCGTCCGACTTCCTAAACGAAGAGGTGCGGTCAACATAAGTCCTTAAGGCCCGCACAACAT
Organism: Taudactylus pleione; assembly: GCA_031769625.1. Lineage (NCBI taxonomy): Eukaryota > Metazoa > Chordata > Amphibia > Anura > Myobatrachidae > Taudactylus > Taudactylus pleione. The sequence continues at coordinate 8,801,259 of JAUIMM010000154.1, forward strand.
CCAAAGTGGCCTCACCCACTGAAAGACCAGTGGTTCAAACGGCGGTCCCTGGAGAGCCCTCAGGACCACAGCCAAATCCCAAGGCGCCACAGGTGGAACAAAGGGCGGCTGAATGCGGAGAACACCTTGCATAAAGGTGCGCACATCCGGGATTGTAGCAATCCTATGGTGAAACCAGACAGACAGGGCCGAAACCTGTACCTTCAAAGAAGCAAGGCGAAGCCCATGATCTAGTCCCGCTTGTAGGAAGGCAAGTATCCGAGACAGACGAAACTCCCGCGGTGCATAACCTCTCGGTCGACACCATTGGAAGAACGTATGCCACACGCGATGGTATATCCTCGCGGACGACGGTTTCCGAGCTCGCAACATGGTACGCACCACAGAGCTGGAAAACCCCCTGGACCTCAACATGGCTGTCTCAATAGCCACGCCGTCAAAGACAGCCGAGCCAGGTCCGGGTGAAGACAAGGACCCTGCGACAGAAGGTCCGGCCGTAGCGGCAACCGCAGAGGACTGTCCACGGACAGACCCTGAAGGTCTGAGAACCAGTGCCGTCTGGGCCACGCGAGAGCTATCAACAGGAGCGTCCCTCCTTCCTGTTTGAATGTCCGGATTATCCGTGGAAGAAGGGAAACCGGAGGAAACAGGTATGCAAACCGGAATGTCCACCGGACGGACAGAGCATCCACCAGAGACGCCTGTTCGTCTCTTGTGCGAGACCCGTATACCGGCAACTTGTTGTGCCGGGACGCCATGAGGTCGATTTCTGGAAGACCCCACCTGTCCACCAGCAGTTGAAAAACGTCCGGGTGCAGGGACCATTCCCCCGGATGAACGTCCTGGCGACTTAGAAAGTCCGCCTCCCAATTTAGCACTCCCGGGATGAAGACCGCTGATATGGGCGGAAGATTGCGCTCCGCCCATACCAGGATCCGAGACACCTCTACGAGAGCCGCCCGACTTCGGGTTTCTCCTTGCCTGTTTATGTAGGCCACGGTGGTAGCGTTGTCCGACTGGACCTGCACCGGGTGACCCTGGAGAACCCGATGTGCCTGCTGGAGAGCATTGAAGACCGCACGGAGTTCCAAGATATTTATTGGAAGCTCCGCTTCTGTCGGCGTCCACCTGCCCTGGAACAAGTGTGCACCCGAAACTGCTCCCCAGCCCCGAAGACTGGCGTCCGTTGTCAACAGGACCCAATTTGGAACCCAGAACGGACGTCCCTTGCTGATATGGGTCGTCTGCAACCACCAGGCAAGGGACAGGCGAACCTCCGGGGGGAGCACTATCGTCTGGGACTTTAGAGACTGAGGCAGCCCGTTCCACTTGGACAGGATCAGGTGCTGCAGAGGTCTGGAGTGAAACTGGGCATATACCACCATGTCGAACACCGACACCATGGAGCCCAGTAACCTCATCGCCGAGTGTAGAGACACCCGGCGGCTGTGCAGACAACTGCGCACCCTCGACTGTAAAGCAGAGATCTTTTCCTCCGTCACAAAGATCCTTTGCTGTCCCGAGTCCAGTAAGGCTCCGAGGTGCAGAATCCGCCGAGACGGGATTAGAGTGGACTTCTGCCAGTTGATTAACCAGCCGTGCCGTTGCAGCAGCGCAATGGTCAGGTCCAAGTGGCGTAGAAGGAGCTCTGGAGATCCTGCCACTAAAAACAGGTCGTCCAAGTACGGCAACATGCGGAGTCCCTGCAGCCGCAGAGAAGCCGCCATGACCGCCATCACCTTGGTGAACACACACGGTGCTGTCGCCAGGCCAAAAGGTAACGCCCGAAACTGAAAGTGGTCGCTGCGGATTGCAAACCTGAGGAACTGTTGATGGCGCAAAAGAATAGGAAATGCAGGTAAGCGTCCTGTATGTCCAATGACACCATGTAGTCCCCAGGTTCCAGCGCCAGAATGATGGACCGTAGGGTCTCCATCAGAAACTTCGGCACCCTCAAAAACTTGTTGAGAGCTTTGAGGTTGAGAATCGGACGATACGACCCATTGGGTTTCTGCACCAAAAAAAGATTTGAATAGAAACCCTGGCCCCTCTGGGAGAATGGAACAGGCACTATAACTCCAGCCTGGAGCATAGTGTACAAGACCTTCCACAGCTCCGTGGCCTTGTTCCGGTCTGATGGTAGACCCGTGGTGAAGAATCGAGCCGGGGGTCTGTGCCGGAAAGAGAGGGCGTACCCGTGGTAGACCACCTCGAGAACCCAAGTGTCTGTCGTAGTGACCGACCAACACCTGGCGAACTGCAGCAGGCGGCCTCCCACTTTGGGATCCCCCAACGGGAGGCCTGGACCGTCAGGCCGCAGGCTTGTCATCAGGCTTAGGGGCCGGACGTCTGGTACTCCATGCCTGCTTCCGGGGCTTGGCCGATTTTTTGGGACCAGCCTGTCGGGGAAAAGACTGTGGTTTGGGCCTGCCCTGGGCCCTATAAGACCGAAAGGACGATGGTCCTGAACCAGAAGGAGCCGCGGCCAACGGGAGACATGCCGATTTGGCTGCCGCCAGCGTGGCCACAATCTTGTCCAGATCTGGACCTAAGAGAACTTCTCCGTTAAAGGGCAACGCCTCCAAACCCTTTTTGGAGTCAGCGTCCGCCTTCCAGGATCGCAACCACAAGGTGCGACGAGCAGCCACCGCTGCTGAAGAAATTCGAGACACCAGTGTACTAATGTCTAAGGCCGCCTCGTTGATATGTGGCCGAATCACGGAGATTACCAATCAACTCCGTTTGTTCGGCCGGACAGTCGGAATCAAAGGACGCCTCCAATGAATCCGCCCAGCACTCCTTCGCTCTGGCAACCCAGCAAATGGCCATAGCCGGCCGCGCTGCCCCCCGCGAGGGAATAAGCGGACTTCAGGCAGATCTTCACCTTGCGGTCCGTAGCATCCTTAAGGGAGGACATGGATGGCATCGGCAATGTGGCACTACGGACAAGACGTGTCACATGAGAATCCACCTGTGGAGGGGATTCCCACTTAGCAAAATAATTATCCGCGAACGGATAAGCCACCGCCAGGCGCCTCTGCGGCTGGTATCGCTTGCCAGGCTGTTTCCACGCCTCCTCTAAATGGTCCATTAACTGACCCGAAAGAGGAAAGACTGTGGGCGTCACCCTTCACATCCTTGAAAAAGGCATACTTGGATTTAGCAGCTGGGGGAACTTCGTCCTCAATCACCAAGGCTGTGCGGACTGCTCGAATAAGTCCAGGAATATATACCTTGGACCTAGCGTCAGCGTCCTTAGTATGGAGAGGTTCCTGATCGTAAGGATCCAGAATCTCCCCATTATCATACGTCCCTTCGTCATCCTCATAAGGAGCCGACAGAGACGCCACCGGCCGTTTATGTGGCCGCATCACAGTCTCCCCCTGCAACACATCCGATAAGTGCTGTACAGAACTCGTCAGGGAGTTAACCCACGCCGGCTCCTGAGAAACCGGGAGAGGGGAAATAGGGAGACTGCGGGGTACCACCAATTGTCTTGGGAAACCCTGCATGGGTGACGACACCACTGACTGCTGGGACAAACCCATCTGTGTAAATGCGGGCTGCGGAGCTAACTGGCCCACTAAGGTTGCAAGCGCCTGAGCGAAACAAGCATACAATGCAAAGAAAATCAATTCCTGCACTAACCAGCGCTGATCACTCAACTACGCAGACACAGGGTCTGGTAGGACACAGCGCTGCATACACAGACCTGACCACAGCGGAGGAGAGGTATGCGGGGGGACCCAGACCAAGATGCTTCCTTCCAGGCTTCCAGCAGCGTTCAAGGAAGATGGCCGCCGAGGAGCAGAGAGGAGGCTGGCCTGGGGGAGGAGCGCTGCCACAGGGCCAGTCGGCAGAGTGCAGAGAGGGCTGTGTGCAGCGGGGGAGGCGCCGGCGGTGCGACAGGGAAGGCGCGCTCCCCTGGCATGCATTTAACCCCCGGGACGCCGCAGCGCTACCGCTCTGCTGCGGTCCGCTGTCCCAGGGGGGTAGTGGAAGCGCAGGTTCTTACCTGGCTCCACGCTGCAGCCAGTCCCCAGGGAGCCCCCTGCCTGGGGACTCTGGACCATGTAACAGCGGGGACCCACCACGGGACCCCGCTGCTTACCATGCTGTCCTCCTTGAATCCGGCCATTGTCCGGAACATCTGGGGTCACCGCTAGCTGTGACCCCAGATGCTCACCAGCGTCCCCGGATCGGTACCGGCGGGGGTGTAGGGAAGACAGCATGGACGTCACGACTGACTGTCCATGCTGTACATCCAGATGTGCAGCCACAGCTGCATACAGGAAAGCTTCAGGGGCTCTTCTTAGCCCCCACTCCAACAGGTGCAACCGACTCCGGCCGGACACCAAACTAAACTGAGGTGCCTTGGCTCGGGGGCGGGGTATAGGAGGGGGACCCTAGTGCATCCTGGGAGGCTGAAAGCTTAACTCTATGGTGCCCGATGACTGACGTCACACCTATACCCCAAGGTATCCTGTGGATACCCTATGGACCCTGAAGTAGAAATAACATTTAATAATACATTTTCATGCATGGCTAAATCTATACATCATCTGATGGTACATTCCAGTTAAGGATTGTAATGTAGTTCTTTATTTACCTTAGTATGCATATTATTACTACTAATCACCATCATAATTTAATTCTCCCAGTTTACCTTAGCATTACATTTTCCACACTTCAACACAGCAGGAACACATCTGACACATAAGCCAATTACTAAGATGACAACCAATATGAGGATCAGGAGTTTACCTACACTAGCAACCATTTCCTGGACCCACTCTCCTAGACCGGAGAACCATTTTACAGGGTTCAACCAAGAGAACCACTCTTCTACCTTTTCCTCTACCTCAGTCTATGAGGCATTATGGTTCTTTCGAAATTCCCATTTCAGCTGCAGAATTTCTTACATCTTCCTGTCTATCACCTCCTTGGGATCGCCAGTATTATTGTGATGTAAGTGCAGGGGCGTATCTACCCATTGGCCAGGATGGCAGTCGCCGGGGGCGCCGACCAAAGGGGGGGCGCCATCCGGCAGTGCCAGCAGCCAAGGGGTGGACTACCCCCGCCCCACAAGTGTAGGGCAGACCATAAATGAGAGTGGTCTGCCCTACACAGTTTACAAACACACAGCCACCAGCGGCGGCTGTTTGTTATAGCAGCCAGCCAATGAGAGTCAGACAGACTCTCATTGGCTGCTGCGTTGTCCATGGAGGGAGCCGGCTGGAGCTCATGAGTGAGCTCCGTCTTCCGGCTCCCCCCACAGCGGATGATGGGAGAGACGTCATGACGTCTCTCCCACAGTACAAGAAGAGCCGGGACTCGGAGCGGACAGGGGCGGTCGCGTCAGGAGCAGGGATCAGGTAAGTTGTATTTTTTTTTCTTCTGTGTGTGTGTAAGCCTGGCACAGCAGGGGGGGCACTGCATAGGGGATGGCCGCTACTGGGGGCACTTTATGGGTGGTGTCTGCTACTGGGGGCACTGTATAGGGGGGCCACTACTGGGGGCACTGTATAGGGGGGGACTACTACTACTGGGGGCACTGTATAGGCGGACTACTACAAGGTGCACTGTATAGGGGGGACTACCATTTGGGGCAACGCAGCATATGGGGTACTACTACTGGGGGCACTGTTTAGGGGGAGCTATTACTGGGGGCACTGTATAGGGGGGACTACTACTGGGGGCAATGCAGCATAGGGAGACTACTGGGGGCACTGTATAGGGGGACTACTACTGGAGCAATGCAGCATTGGGGGGGACTACTACTAGGGGCACTCTATAGAGGGGACTACTACTGGGGGCAATGTATAGGGGGGACTACTACTGGGGGCACTGTATAGGGGGACTAATACTGGGGGCAATGCAGCATAGGGGGATTACTACTGGGGGCACTGCATAGGGGGGGGGGGGGGGGGGGGCGCCAGTCCATTACATTGCCAGGGGTGCTTGGATCCCTAGATACACCCCTGTGTAAGTGCAACACTTGACACCAATTTGGGTGGCCAGAGTCACACAGTATCCACCAGTAACAGCTGCTAAATAATTTAATACTAGTCTATGTTGCACAAGTTCTTTCTTATAGGCCTGTAGCTCCTTACCAGTGTACCTAAACGTGTCATCATACATCTTGGTGATATCTATTAATTTAGCAAGGTCTTGGATGTATTTAAAACTTATAGTACCCCGAGCGATCCTGGTGGGATCTAATGCTACCAAAATTTGGAAGCCAGTTGTTTTGCTAATCAACTGTGTGGCTGTATGTACATCACCAGGTATCATATTTGTTTTGTCTCTGTGTTCATACTGTGTGTGAAGATATGGTGATGGTGTGTTTTTATGTATACCAAGCATTTCACCATGTGAAAGGGTCATAACCTCTGGGAGTACCCTTCCCAGATAACAAACCTTCAGAACTCGGAGTGAGCCACTTGTACACTTTCCTTCCACATCGTCTGGGAGTACATAAGGGATAGAATGCATCATTATCATCAGGCACAATTCTCTAACATATAATCCTAACCCAGATTTTCTCATCTGACTGATACACGTTTTAGGTTGTACAATAACTGCACAGTACACTTCTGGTACTCTGCCAACCATTACCTTGGTAGAACTAAGTGTATAATTATACTGGAAGTGTCTTCCACTAGTAATTTACATACAAGTCCACCATCTATTGGTTCATTATCAGCTCTGTGTGAGGTCATTGGAATTGGTGATGTTTAAACAGAATAGGGATCTATCCACTTGGTACTAACGGAGCTTAAAATGTGGAGGCTTAACGAATTTCCCGTGCAGCGTTTTACCCTTAAGTAATCCAAGAACCTCAGAGACATTTAACGGGAGTGGTACTAAACCTACATTATGTTGTCCCTGAAGCATATGAGTGCAAACCCAACACTCCGTCTAGTTTAAAACCTTACCCACTAAGGAATGGTAATCCTCTAAAGCACTGGTCGGGGAACAGGGTTAAATTACCCTAAATGGGGTAAAAATGAAATTCATGGGGGTAATGGATGGACGGACAACCGGGCATGCATATTAATCATTGCATGCCCTTCTGTCCGTCCATTACCCCCAGGAATGGTGGTAACTGGCGCTGGGTGCGGCGCCAGTGTCCTCCAGCCCGGCGCCACAGGGAGGCTCTAAGCCGGACGCCTGCTGAGATGTTATTACCAGCGGGCGCCCGGCGCATTCCATGCAGCGCCGCGTTAGCCGGAGTTCTCTTCTGAACTCCAGCTTCCGGCTCTCCCCATATGCACAATGGGAGAGACGTCATGGCGTTTCTCCCATAGTTCCGAGGAGCAGCCGGACGGACAGGATGGCGGCGTATGCAGGAGCGTGGATTAAGGTAAGTGTTTGGTTTTTTTTCTTTGTACAAGCGGCAATACAGGGGCACTACTAAAGGGGCATTATATGGGGGCACTGCTACAGGGGCATTATATGGTGGCTCTACTACAGGATCCCTATGAGGGCACTACTATAGGGGTCCTATATGGGGGCACTACTACAGGGGCCTTATATGGGTGCACTACTACAGGGGCATAACTATGGGGGCACTACTACAGGGGCATAACTATGGGGGCACTACTATATGATTTTCTTCCCTTCAAATCAAGGGGGTAACATCGGCGTATCTAAATATATTTTGGGGTAAAAGGTAAAAAAGTTCCCTGACCCCTGCTCTAAAGGATGCTCCCTTAAATACAGCTTACTCTTGGACTGGCATCGCTGAATGCACTTTTCATCAATTAGAGATCCACAGTTTGCACACATACAGTATTCCTCAGACAATAGACCTTCACACTGACTCAGAGTTTCTAGAATGACAGATCTCTTAATTACTGTACTGAGTTTGGTCAGATACCACCCTTGTGACTGTATTGCTCCTTCTCCCGACTCTACTCCATCGGTATCGCCATCGACCTCTCCCTCCATCATCTGTCCACCATTACAGAAACAAGACATCCCGAACCAAACAAGGATGATGAGAACTCTGGAAGAAAATAGGAACGCAACCACAGCCCGCCATTCCATTACTGGAATAATGGGCTATAAATTTCCCTAGCTCAGGTTTCTCACTGCAGTTTTTAACTCTACGGGAACAAGCTCACAATCGACAGGTCCACATTATCTGCCTCGACTCCGCCTTGTATCTCCACCGGATAGTTGACCTTTCTGCAGTGAGTGGAATGGACCCAGGTATCTCCCTCTGCCACTTTCAAGGATGTTGTTATTGTCAGCAACACTTGATACGGACCTTCCCACCGATCTGTCAGACAACCTGAACATAAGAAATTTCTGATCATAACAAATTCTCCAGGTTCAACATCATGACAGTTTGTTTCTGGCATATCAGGTGACAACAATTTCAGTTTCTGCTGCTGCTTCAACTGTTTACTCATTGTTATAAGATACTTTACAGTAACCTTGTTGTTACTCTTCAAATATTCCTGTGGACTTATAATCAAATGAGGTTGTCTCCCAAACAGTATCTCAAAGGGGGACAGATTAAGAGGGGGTCTAGGAGTTGTCCTGATGCTATGAAGGACTAGCGGCCATCCTAGTCCAGTTTCTGCCATGATCTTGCTCAGTTTATCGTTAATAGTACCGTTCATCCTCTCCACCTTGGCGCTGGCTTGCGGTCTGTAAAGGGGTGTGAAGTCTACTATTAATACCCATCAACTTACACATGTTCTGGAAGACATCTCTGGTGAAATGAGTACCCTTATCACTTTCTATGATTCTAGGGATACCGTACCTGCATACAAATTCCTGAACAATCTTTTTAACAGTAAATGCAGCAGTATTAGTGGCAGCTGGATATGCCTCTACCCAATTAGAAAACACATTGGTACAAACTAATACATACTTGAGATTCCTGCAGGGTGGTAACTGGATGAAATCAATTTGTATTACCTGAAAAGGTCTGTCGGAGGGATGTGATATGGCTCGGTTGGTATTGTTTTTCCAACGTTCTTCCTCAAGCATGTCAAGCAGGACATTGCCCTCTTTTCGGCTTGGGAAGAGAAACCTGGTGCACACCAATACGCCCTGACCAACTTGCACATACCTTCCTTTCCCAGGTGAGTCAGACCGTGCACTGCCTCAGCCAAGCTTGGGTAGTATGCCTTGGGTGCCACCGGCTTACCTTGTCCATCTCTCCAGAGTTCAGAGGACTCTTGTCCACATCCCTTGGATCTCCAGACTGCCTTTTCCTGAATGGAACACAAATTTTGTATCCCAATTAATTTCTGCATATCAATAGTTTGAAACATCATTTGATCAGTTGGTATATTAACTCTTAACCCTGATGCCCATTTGGCAACTTCGTCTGCTCTATTATTGCCCAGTGACACCGTATCGTCCTCACATGTATGGGCTTTACAATTAATGACGGACACTGCGTTTGGCATTTGAATTGCTGTCAACAGTCCTGTTATGTGGTATGAGTGTGCTACTGGTGTGCCTGCTGCTATTAATAACATTTCTCAGATGCCAAAGAGCTCCAAAATCATGCACTACCCCTAAGGCATACCTGGAGTCAGTGTAGATATTAGCTGACTTACCTTCTGCCAGTTCACACGCTCTCCTTAATGCCACCAGTTCAGCCACTTGGGCCAAGTGAGGTGGACCAAGGGGTTCGGCTTCTATAACGTCCTTGTCATTTACAACAGCATAACCTGTACATAACTCTCCAGTGTCAGTTTGTCTATGACAACTCCCATCCGTGTAAAATGTTACATCTACATTTTCTAAAGGTGTATCACGTATGTCAGGTCTTGCAGTAAAGGTCTGATTTAAATATTCCATGCAATCATGTGCATCAGTATACCTGCAGAACTCACCTTCCACCAGCGACTCACCTCTCTCCACCATTTGTGCATCCTGAGGCACATATGGTAAATACGTTGCTGGGTTTAACATACTGCACCATTTAATGTGATATTTGCAGGTGCTATTAGAGCTAGTTCCCATTTCGTAAACCTAGCTGAGGAAACATGTCTTGTTTGGGCAGATTTCAGCAAAGCGCATACAGCATGAGGTGTATAAACAATCATATCATGGCCTAATACTACATTCTCACTCTTACTGACCAATAGAGCAGTCGCTGCTACACTTCTTAAACACGTTGGAAGTGATCTTGCCACAGTGTCCAATTGTGCACTATAGTATGCTACGGGCCTACTAGCATCACCATGTTTTTGTGTGAGGACACCTGCTGCACAACCATTAGCCTCCGTACAATATTAATCAAAAGGTTTTTCGTAATCTGGAATTCCCAATGCAGGTGCTCTTGTCAGACTGTCCTTAAGGAAAGCCTGCTCTATTTCCTCAGTGTGTGTGACACGGTCGGGTTTTGAGGAAGAAACTAAGTCCTGCAATGGTAAAACCAAAATAGAAAAACCTGGGATCCATGATCTGCAGTATCCACACATGCTCAAGAAGGTACGGATTTGCTGTTGGTTTTGCGGCAGTTTCATGGTCTGTATGGCCTGTATTCTGTTAGTAGTCAGATGTCGTAGTCCCTGGGTTAGGCAGTGCACCAAGTATTTAACCCTGGTCTGGCATGGGTGTAATTTGTCCTTAGCAACCTTGTGTCCTGCCTGTGAGAGATGAAGCAACAGTAGTTTAGTATCATTTAAACATCGGTCTTTTTGGGGCCTGAAGGTCTCGGAAAGGACTGCACCTTAGGTTTTCCCGGAGGGCGATAGGGCTGAAAGGAAGGGTTTTTAGACCCAGGCAGAGTCGGGGCTGAAGGTAGACATGCAGATTTGGCAGCCGCCAGTGTGTCCACTATCTTGTCCAAAGCTGGCCCAAACAGGACCTGCCTATTATAAGGTAAGCATTCCAAGCCTTTCTTGGATTCAGCGTCCGCCCTCCAAGAACGTAACCACAAGGAGCGTCGAGCGGCAACAGCCGCTGCGGAAATCCTAGAAGTATGAAGGCTCAAATCCAATGCTGATTCGTTAATGTACGTAATGGAATCCCGAAGGTTACCCACTAACACAACCTGTTCGCTGGTACCCCCTGAAGCAAAAGATGCTTCCAAAGCGTCCGCCCATCTTTCCATAGCCTGGGCCACCCAGCAGACCGCCATAGCTGGTCTAGATGCGCTTCCAGCGAGGGAATAGAATTAAGGCACACCTCCACCTTACGGTCTGTAGCATCTGTCAGAGAAGACATAGACGGCATAGGCAGAGTTGCGCTCTTTACGAAGCACGTCACATGAGAATCCACCTGAGGAGACTCCCATTTAGTGAAAAAATCTTCCGCAAAGGGGTATGCACGGGCTAAACGCTTGAGAGGTTGAAATCTTTTTCCCGGAGATTTCCACGCCTCCTCCATGTGATCAACTAGTTGACCAGATAGAGGAAAAACTGCTGCAGCTCCTCTAACCTCCTTAAAATAAGCATGGGTAGGTGCTGCAGGCAGATTGTCGTCAGTAATCACCATGGCTGCACGGACCGCCCGTATGAGACCTGGAATATAAATTCTAGACTTCACCTCTGCCCCTGCTTGTGTCCGACAAATCTAGAATTTCACCCTCATAAGACGACCAGTCATCCTCATCATCATGTGTGGATGGATATGACAATAATGGTCTTTTAGCAGGTCTAGACTGATCCTGCACCCCATTAGTCCAACCAGGGTCTGACGGAGTAAGAACCTGTTGCGGGGGGCACTGCGCCATTACCATCGGCCCCAGAACCCCTAGTACTGGAGACTGGACTACCACCAGTTGTGCGAACCCCAATTGGGGAAACGCAGGAGGGACTGTCAACCTATTTACAAGGACAGTCAAGGCTTGCATAAAACAAGCCCAAGGTGGTTCCTGAGAGGTGCTGGGTACAGCAGAGGTACCAGGAATGGCCAAACATGCAGTACATAAACCATCCTGAACTACCGCCCCCTCCCCCACACCGGCTTTACATCTAGAGCAGAAAAATAGGAGAGGTGCTCCCCTAACACCCCTCACTGGACATAGTGGTATGTGACTCTCTCACAGTATAAATCTTAAACTGTGAGGCAGATTCCCACCCTGACAGTACTGGCACTGAGAGGGCTGATCAGTAAGAAGAAATAGGGATAGCTAAAATGGCTGACAGGAGGAATATTCAGTCACACAGCGCTAGCATAAAGTCAAATACAATGCATAAATCCTGCACTAAATGCACTATCACATACACAGACTTACAGCCTGGCAGTGTTAGCGCTACATCCGCTGACCTATCTGGAGGAGAGGTATGTAAGGGGCACCCAGGCATCGCACCCTGCACCACAGCGTCTTGCACATAAGATGGCTGCCGGAGGATGAAGAGAGGCGGGCCTTGGGGGGATCACTGCCTCAGCCCGCCAAAACTACCTGTAAGGCGCCGGAGAGTAGTGATGGGGAGCCTCCTGTGCGCTACAGGGAAGGCGTCCTCCCCTGGCAGGCCATTAACCACCGGGATGCTGGAGCGTGTTCTGCAACACTCCCGCCCCGCATCCCTGGTGGTCTAGTGTGAGCACAGGCATCCGCCTGGCTCAACTATACTGCCGTCCCCAGAGAGCCCCCAGCTCTGTGAACGCCGGACTGTGAAACAGCGGGCGCCTACCGCAGACGCCCGCTGCTTACCTTTGCTGCCCCCCCCCGTATATCCGGCCACAGTTCACGGCCCTCGAGGGTTCCGCTAGATAGAACTCCCAAGAGCCCGCAGAGTTCCCCGGATTGCTGACGGTGGTCGGCGTCGTAGCATGGACGTCCACTGGACTGTCCATGCTACCGCTCTTGAAGATCTTCAGGGGCTGTGAACACACAGCCCCCCTGTGTGTGATGACCCAGCTCCAGCCAGGCACCTACTGAAACTGAGGTGCCTTGGCCTGGGGGTGGGGTATAGGAGGGGGCCCGGTGCATCCTGGGATGGAAATCTTTAACTGTGTGGTGCCCATGGCAGGGGCCAAGCCTATACCCCAAGGTATCCCTGTGGATCCCTAAGGACCCTGGAGTAGAAAGGGACAGATATACACTGACAGGTGAGAGAAAAAAGCACAGACAGTCAGCACTAGCATAAGTCACATAAAATGCAGAAATAAATAAATAAAATAAATATATAGTCAGGTGCATAAATATTGGGAAATTGACAGAATTTTCCTATTTTGGCCTCTATTCACCACCACAATGGCTTTGAAATTAAACAAACAAGACGTGCTTTAACTGCAGACTTTCAGATTTAATTTGAGGGTAATTACATCCAAATCAGGTGAACGGTGTAGGAATTACAACGGTTTCTATATGTGCCTCCCACTTTTTAAGGGGCCCAAAGTAATGGGAATAACTAAACAATCCTAAATCTAACTTTCACTTTTTAATACTTTGTTGCAAATCCTTTGCAGGCAATTACAGCCTGAAGTCTGGAATGCATAGATATCACCAGACACTGGGTTTCATCCCTGGTGATGCTCTGCGAGGCTTCTACTGCAAATGTCTTCAGTTCCTGCTTGTTCTTGGGGCATTTTCCCTTCAGTTTTCTCTTCATCAAGTGAAATGCATGCTCAATCGGATTCAGGTCAGGGGATTGACTTGGCCATTGCATAACATTCCACTTTTTAGCCTTAAAAAACTCTTTGGTTGTTTTTGCAGTATGCTTCGGGTCATTGTCCATCTGCACTGTGAAGCGTCGTCCAATGAGTTCGGAAGCATTTGAATGAATATGAGCATATATTGACCGAAACACTTCAGAATTCATTCTTCTGCTCTCGTCAGCAGTCACATCATCAATAAATACAAGGGGGACCAATTCCATTGGCAGGCATACATGTCCACGCCATGACACTACCACCACCATGCTTCACTGATGAGGTGGTATGTTTTGGATCATGAGCAGTTCCTTTCCTTCTCCATACTCTTCTCTTCCCATCCCATCCCAAGTTGATCTTTGTCTCAATCTGTCCATAGGATGTTGTTCCAGAACTGTAATGGTTTTTTAGATGTTGTTTGGCAAACTCTAATCTGGTCTTCCTGTTTTTGCGGCTCACCAATGGTTTACATCTTGTGGTGAACCCTCTATATTCACTCTTGTGAAGTCTTCTCTTGATTGTTGACTTTGACACATATACACCTACCTCCTGGAGAGTGTTCTTGATTTGGCCAACTGTTGTGAAGGGGTTTTCTTCACCAGGGAAATAATTCTTCTGTCATCCACCAGTTGTTTTCCGTGGTCTTCCGGGTCTTTTGGTGTTGCTGAGCTCTCTGGTGCGTTCTTTCTTTTTAAGAATGTTCCAAACAGTTGATTTGGCCACACCTAATGTTTTTGCTATCTCTCTAATGGGTTTGTTTTGATTTTCAGCCTAATGATGGCTTGCTTCACTGATAGTGACAGCTCTTTGGATCTCATATTGAGAGTCAACAGCAACTGATTCCAAATGCAAATGTCACACCTAGAATCAACTCCAGACCTTTTACCTGCTTAACTGATAATGAAATAACGAGGGAATAGCCCACACCTGTCCATGAAATAGCTTTTGAGTTGATCGTCCCATTAATTTTGGCCCCTTAAAAAGTGGGAGGCACATATAGAAACCATTGTAATTCCTACACCGTTCACCTGATTTGGATGTAATTACCCTCAAATTAAATCTGAAAGTCTGCAGTTAAAGCACATCTTGTTTGTTTAATTTCAAAGCCATTGTGGTGGTGAATAGAGGCCAAAATATGAAAATTCTGTCAATTTCCCAATATTTATGCACCTGACTGTGTGTGTGTGTGTGTGTGTGTGTGTGTGTGTGTGTGTGTGTATATATATATATATATAAACACACACACCATATAATATACTGCAAATGTCACTACATTCAACTGCCCAGATTCAGTATCTGGGAAGGCTGTAGCGCTGTGTACACCAACCTAAATGGTGAGGTACGCAGGGGACTGGACTCACTGTCATCCTAGGAGTTCTCTGCTGCACCATAGAGGAAATGGCCGCCTGGAGACCTCAGAGGAAGCGGCTCAGGGACGGCAGACCGCGCGCTGAGCTGAGGAGCCGCTAGACAGGGAAGGCCGTCTCCCCTGGCTAGCAATTAACCCCCAGGATGCTGGCTCCCGCTGCCGGCATAACTCCCTGGTGGTCTAGCGGTCACACGGGGTATGCTTCCGCAGAGGGGGAGACAGCCGCCGCTGCTAGCGCCTCCGGTCTATCCCCAGAGACTGCAGTATATACACACACGGTGACCCGCGATCTTACCTGTCCCCGTCGATCCGGCTGCAGCCTCGGGATACCTCCAGAGTCTGGCTAGTACAGACTCTGGGGTCCCGCCGTGATCCCCAGATCTGTACTGACATTGCGGCGCTGGCGGGGTGTAGGAGCTGCAGCTTCGACTTCCAATGGACAGTCTGATGCTGCCGCTCTGAAGAGTTCCAAAATAAATATAATTTATCAAAACTCCAATAAATGAAACCGTAGGGGCTGTTAATCAGCCCCCCTGCGCATAAAGGTGACCCGACTCCGGCCAGGCACAAAGTAAAAACTGAGGTGCCTCTGGCTTGAAGTTATAGGGAGAGTGGACCCAGTGCACCCTGGGAGCTGAAAGCTTTAACAGCGTGGTGCCAGGATTTGGTTCCCAACCTATACCCCAAGGTCAATCCTGTGGACCCCCTATGGACCTGAAGTAGAAAAAGGAAATACGATTTTTTACTCACTGTAAAATCTCTTCCTTGAGTACATCTGGGGGATGCCAAGATCCCTCCCTTGTTTGGTTTCATGCTAGATACTTGTTGGTCTCTGGTTTCTCAGTTCTTCCGTGGGTCTTGCTCCGGCTTTGTTAAACATAGACTGAGCTTAGGGTGGAAGGGGAGGGTTTATATAGGGGGTGGGAGACAGTTTTCAATTAGCTAGTGTCCAACTCCACTCCTCACTACACATAACCCAGTAGTAACAGCATCCCCAGATGGACTCCAAGTTAGAGATTTTACGGTGAGTAAAAATAGTATTTCTTTTTTTTTTTTTTTTATAAATTCTTTATTTTCAGAGAAAAACATTTTATTATATCAAATAACAGTGGTACATAATCTATATATTTTTCTTTTTTCCAACATTAGTGCATATAAACCTTGCAGATTGAAATCAGGAACAAAACATACACTGAAAATCAGCAAGGAAAAAAAAAAATTGATATCCAGATAATTAAATCTTCTGCAGATAATTGTATAAAGAAAAATCCTGCAATTTCTCAATTAAAACAAAAATACAACAAATTACACCAGAAAAATAAAAAGAGGAGAGGAATAATAATAATATGGGGAAAGAGGGCAGGGGGGGGGGGGGGGGGGGAAGAGAGAGAGAGAAGGAGCGGCAGACAACCAACGCTGAGCATACAGCTTCAGGGACCTAGCATCAGTAACATCAATAAACTAGGGTCGTGGAATGAGGGCTGCGTAAGAAGCAGAGGATTTGAATTCAATCCAATTAAACCAGAGTTGTAAACTCCCAAGGTTGTTCAGGGGCTGAGTAAAGAATATCATCCATGGTCATGTAGAAATCAAGACGTTGGCACCATTCCCACACTGAGGGGGGAACCTGAGAGCGCCAGTGGACTGGGAGCACTGCCCTTGAGGCGTTATGTCTAAGGAGTGATTTTTTATTTGTAGAGACAGACGTATGAGATAGCAACCAGAAATTCGGACCAGCTGGTACAGTAAAGCCTAATATCTCAGTAGCCAAGGCTATATCTTACACCAAAAGGGAGAAATGAATGTACAATCCCACCAAATATGTATCATTGTACCCGTTTCCTGAAGACATCTCCAGCAGAGAGGGGACACAGAGGGGCATCTATGTAGGATGACAGGACAGCTATACCATCTTGTCAACACTTTGTATTGTGTTTCCCGAACCTCCAGACTATCTGAGCACACTTTGGAAAACATTATCCCAATTAATTTGAATACACTTATGTAAAATCCCTGTTCCAGGCCTCAACAAAAAGAGGGTCAGATGTAAACATATCGTGTAGCAAGATCTTATAAATACCTGAAATAATGTGTGGGAGGAACACAGATTCAAAGGGCGTCATGTCTCTGGAAAATACTGAAGGACCCCCAAGGGATGAAGCAAAATATCGTACCTGAATGTAGGCCCAAAAACATTCCTCTGTAAGGGAGGTATTAGCACATAGGTTTGGAAATGACACAAATCGACCATCAGCCAGCAAGTGACTTATTCTAACAATCCCAGACCCCGACCACTTAGAGATAAAAGGTCCTGAAGTCCCAGGGGGGAAAAAGGGGATAGTGGAGGATAGGGGTAAGGGGAGAGATCACAGAAGATATCCCAGGTTTAGTACGCATTCGTTTCCATAGTAGGGACTACTGTTGGGTGTGAAGAGCGGGCATTTTAGAATACCATGGAAGTGTGCTCAAATGGAGTCTGGATGATTCCGCCTCTAAATCAACCCACTGCTTGCCTATAGTACCTGGGGTCCAATCCAGCACTTTACTAAGCACTATGGCCTGATAATAAGTGGATATCATGGGCAATTGCTGCTCCCCCCAGCATCTGTCTAAATAACACCTCATGTTTGAATCTGGGTTTTCTGCCCCCCCCAAATGAAGTTTCGTATAAGAGTATGTGTTTCGGACAAAAACCCTGGAGGGAGACCTATTGGAGTTGTCTGTAATAGATACAAAAGACGCGGGAGGATATTCATCTTAATGTTTAGATGACCCAACCATGAAAACTTTTTCAGGAGCCACTGATCTAATTCCTTACAAATGGAACTTAGCAAAGGTGTATGATTAAGAGTAAACAAATCCTGTAAACCTCTACTTATAAGTATACCCAAATATCTAAGATAGGAAGTCTGGAATTTAAATGGGAAAGAAGCGCCAAGTGCAGATGTAGTCTCAGCCGAAGCGGTGACATTTAATGCGACAGATTTACTGTAATTAATTTTAAAATTCGAGATTGCCGAATCGCTGAAATTCTTTCATTAAGAGAGGTGGGAAGAGGTGACTGGGTTTGTGACTATTGCTAATAGATCATCCGCAAAGAGGGCAAGGCGATAGTCCTGTGAACCTACCGTAAGACCTGTGACGTTTGGATTGGCCCTAATTGCTCTCGCCAGGGCCTCCATACATCGTACAAAAACCAGTGGAGAGAGAGGGCAGCCCTGGCGAGTACCACTGGCTATATGAACTGGATCCGATAAAAGTCCCGTTTATACATATCTGGGCTGAAGGGGCTCTATATAAGGCCAAAATTTGTGATAGAAAATTAGCGCCCACACCCAACCGCCTTAGTACTGACGTCATGAAACTCCAATCCACCCGATCAAAAGCTTTTTCAGCATCGGTGGAGAGTATCATCATGGGGACATCCAAGGAAACTGCATGGTGTATCAAATCAATGACTTTGGTGGTATTGTCCTTAGCCTCTCTACCTGGGACAAAGCCCACTTGGTCAGAGTGAATGACAGTCGTGAGAAATAGTTTGATACGGTTGGCTATAGCTTAAAATCCACAATCAGGAGAGAGATCGGGCGATATCTCGCTGGCAAGGACGGATCCTTGCCCTCCTTGGGAATTACTGTGATGTGTGCTCAGAGCAACTGATCAGAAAAAGGGGTATGCGCTGATACAGCATTACATGCCCGTAATAACAATGGCAAAAGGGTTTCTTGATATGTTTTAAAGTAGGACACCGTAAACCCATCAGGGCCAGGACTTTTCCCAGATGGGGAGATTTTAATAGCTACGGATAGTTCTGCTTCTGTAGATGGGGAGTCAAGAGACTGTCAACGCTTCAGGGAGAGTGCGGAAAGCTATTTCCCTTAAATAATTCTGGATTTCTAATTCTCGGTCTGCCGGATCCAAGCCCGAACATGCCGAACCTAAAATTATACAGCCCAGAATAGAAACTCTGAAACACTGCTGCAATAGCTTTGTCTGTCTGTCTCTGATATTCTGAAGGTAAGTCAAAGGTCTCTGGGCTCTAAGTGCCCTTGCCAACATTTTACCTGGTTTAATCCCCCAACGGTAATATTTATGGCGGCATCTCCGAAATCCTCTCCGGGCACCCTCATTGAAGAGATTATCAAGATCAGATATAGCCGTTTGAAGTTCCACATAAACATCAGAGGCCATATTAAGTTTATGAGTAAGTTCTAATACCTGAATTCTAGATAATAAAGCATCGCTACTTTCATTTCTTTTTTTTGAGATATGACCCTAGTTGAATATTTACCCCTTACGACACATTTATGGGCCTCCCAGATTGTAACAGGGGATACATCATCAGCGATATTGTGAGAAATGTAGTCTTCCAGGGTTTCCCCAATTTGAGCTTTACAGTAGGGATCTCGAAGGAATTGCTCATTAAGCTTCCAGTGCCACTGGCGCAGGGGAGGGTCACGTAGATGTCAAAAATATTGGGGCATGGTCAGAGCTAGTAATCTGCCCAATAGTAGCTTCCACCAAAAGATCTAAATGGGAGTGAACTATGTGGAGAAGAATAGAAGGTGTAATCCCTCTCTGCTGGATGTAATAGTCTCCAAGTATCTACTAATTGAAAATCGTGTAAGGTCAGCCTAAACTTCCTAGTCTCTTTAATGGAGGTGCGGAGGGTCCCAGAGGAAGTATCAAGAGAAGGCTCCAAGGCCCAATTGAAATCTCCACCAATTACTCTGATCCCCTCCAATTGATCCTCTATTAATTCTAACGACTTACGCAGAAAGCCAGACTGACCCTGATTAGGTACATAGAGAATGACTAGGGAAATTTTTTGATCATCTATGGTAACCTTGACCAACAATCCCCTACCATTTCCAATAGGGACGGCTGAAATATTGGAAAGCCTCAAATGTTTAGCAAACAAAATGGCTACGCCCCTAACCTTGGCTTCAGAGAAATTATTGAAGTAACCCACTGGAAAGTATCGAGATCTAAGGGACGGGGCCACACCCTTTTTAAAAGTGTCTCTCCTGAAGAAAAACTATATCCACCCTCTCCATATGCAGTGTATGTAAAAGACTGGATCTTTTCTCAGGTATATTAAGGCTCTTTACATTATTAAAAAAAATAGATAGTTTAGCCATAGTCGATATTTGAAAAAAGGAAAGGATACTTGTATCGTTGGATGCCGTGGTCATTTACCTGAATGCGTACGGTGTCCGCCTGCAGGTAGAGGAGGGAGAGTGAGCCGGATGACAAAAAAAAAAATAAGGGAAAGAAGAAAAGGAAAGTAAAAAGACAGACATGGAACAAACCATATCTAACAAAATACATGTTAACATCAGATTATGCTCCCAATTCGAAATGGATATAGTAAAATAGCAAAACTCCGTAAAAAAGGCCATGGAAACCCCTAAAGGGTCCATGGACATTGTATATACAACGGAGTTAGGGGGAATGGGAGGGAAATAGTGAACATGACATCTAAGCAGGTCCACAAATAATTGGGACCCACCTAATAATATTATAGAAACAGTGTTTGCCTAAATCAGCAAAATATTTTTAATAGGTAGACAGAAAGATCAAAAGAGCTCCTACACCAAAAACAGAATAGCTGCTCAAAATTTAGTGGAACATATATATAAACAAATAATCTCAAAGGGGTATAGTAACCATTCGCAACCGGGATAAAGTAGCAAATAACATAGGATTAGCAAATATTCCACTTATAAAATGCGAGCATAAAAAGGATATTCAAGACAGCATTCGAGACCGTGATCAAGTAATTTCCTCGCCCTCAGCTGCAGAGTCCCTGCCGGGTCTACGTCTGTAATCTCCTTGCGAAGCGGTTGAGGGACGTGCGTATCAAAAGGGACTAACCAATTAGGTACCGAAACAGCAGACACATTGAGAGAGGAACAAAACTGAGGTACGTCGTCGGGTTCCCAGAGTATATGAAGCTGCCCCTCATGCATAACTTGAATGCTTAGTAGAAAACCCCAACAAAATTTAATGTCTCACTTGTGAAGTTCCTCTGAGTGGACGGAGCAGGTGCCTCTGTTGGAGGGTGTTCCAGGAAAGGTCTTGGAAAATCTGCACAGGACTGCCGTTAAATTAATTTTCCTTTACTTGTCTAGCTTTTCTCAAAATCTCCTCTTTCACAGTATAATAGTGTAATCGACAGATGATGTCTCTGGGTCTTTGAGGGCATACCTTTAGGGCTCAAAGCTCTATGTGCCCGATCAAATTGGATCCAGACGTCTGGATCAGTATGCAGAAGTTCATTAAATATTTTAGTGAGGGCATCTTCAATTTCAGACTGATTAATATCTTCAGGAATCCCATGTACCCGCAGGTTATTTCGTCGGCCCCTATTGTCGACATCGTCCAGACGTCGTTGCATCTCTATCATCATACGAGAGTGACGTGAAAGTAACACGTTGATAACTCCAAGCTGAGTATCGACAACCTCCACGTGTTCCTCCAACGAGACCACCCTCTCCGCCACCTGGGTAAGATCCGACCGAATAGAGGAGATATGAGTCTGGACTGTTTCCTGTATGCTTTTTTCCAGTGATTGTAGATCTTGCTGAATGTCCTGTCTAGTCGGTAAGGACTTTAAATGTTGCAATATCTCACCCATATCGGAGGAACTGGCAGGGATAGACTGAGTCAAATGTGGCGAGCGAGATTCTGCGGTAGAGCCGCCATTCGAACTCCCAGAAGCCAAAATGTGGAGAGGTAGGTCCCGAAGAGACACCAGCGGCCGACGTAGAAACACCAAATAAAAGTTTTAAATACAGTATTAGATAAGGATTTAGCTGGGGTGGCTGCGGGTCGTTTGGTTGTGCTCCGTTTACCCATGAAGGAACATATTAGAAGAGATCTACACAGAAAGCAATAGACTACTAGGCATTGTATAGTATGGGTGTCATAATTCACATTCCCCTCACCATTATGTAGCTATCTCATGGCAGCAGCTGTGAACTTCTTCTTCCAGCATCCACAAGGTTTAAGACAGCCACCCATCCAACTTCAGCAATTGTGCCAGGGTGATGTAGCTGCAGCAGACCTATTTGTTTACAGCACAAGACAGAGGCCACCAAGGACCAACAGCAGACCTGGCAAGGCAGCCAGAGAAGCAGTGATCATGGAGCAGAGCAGGATAAGTAGACAGCGCCCTGCACAATTATAGCCAGTCTCCACTTGACCAGCAGCACAGCGACAGGAAGGGCGCTGTATATATAGTTACAAACTGGCACCTCCCGCGATTCACGGCTCCGTTCACCGCCGCCTTCCAGGGGTTGTTTAGTGGTCCCCCTATGCCCCCAGTCAGGCAGCAGGAGACTGCAGTGAGTAGTAGTCCCGCCGTGATGTCCAGCGGCAGTCACGACAACGTCGATCAGCGGCGCGGCTGCAGGACCGCAACTTGAGGCCGTGGCTTCCGGATGTTATGTAGGCCGCAATGTGGCAATGGCCTCTGAAGTGCTCCCGGAAGAGAGACCAGCGGAATCTCGGGGCAGCTGGCTACCCAGGGCAGATCAGAGGGGACGGTCAAAGGCTGTGATAGCCGGGTCCAAAGAAGTTTAAGCTGGGAGCTGCTCTGACCCACGTCTACCTCACTTAGCAAGCAGTACACGCCCCCCCCCCCCCAAAGAAAATAGTATTTATAACAAAACAAAAAAAGAGGTACCCACAGTCCTTCTGGCTCAGTGAAGTATAGAATCAAAATGAAACAATTAGCACCTAATACAATCATAGGAATTTTCTTGGCTTATGATGTGGTAGTCTGAAAACAAGTGGAGGAACTAGCAAATTTTACTGCTTAACAATTCTATCCATATTTATAGGATTCCAACAGCATACTGCAGATTCTCACTTCAGCAATAATGACAAAGAAATGTTCTTTGAAGGTCTTTATTCCAAATAGTAAAGAAAAGTGACAGACAAATATATACAGTCAGAACAGACAACACAGAAATAAATGCAGGTGACAGTCTATGTACATCAGATGTTAAAAATTACAAGATAATCTAAAAATAACCTTACACAACAGGTGGTCTGGTTGGTCAGAAATGGCTTAAACCTATAAACTTCAATGGAAAAAATGGTCCAGTCAAATTAACACACACTGGCATAACTGCAACAACTAAAGGGTCAAAGTAAAATCGAATAAAATTCATTCTGCCCTACAGTATTTATAGAATGATAAAACATTTGATGTTAATAAATAATCAAAAAGGTAAAAAACCCCAGCAAGTTTAGAACTATATGTAAATGTTAAGATCCACAAATGCCATTTCCTGTAGCTAATACAGGTCCTCATCAGACTCCTCTACATATGCAACGGTCTTCTTTACGCGGCCCGTCCTGGAGCGCACTGGTGCGCTGCTAGCACCATTATCTGAATCCGCAGAGAGATCTATGTTGAAACCATCGTCATCCACGGCCTTTGATTTCTAGTGTAAAATAGTATGCATTAAAAACTTCAAGGATCAGACATTCACACTTAAAACATGGCAAAAATAAAAGTTAATTACAATAAGATTAAGTTGAAACCCATTTCTCAAGGGGTTCATGTGACTTCCTGAATTAAAAACAAAACAAAAACCACATGCCTGTAAACAAAGCATAACCATCAAATTTCAAAGGCTACTTACTTTGGCTGGTCTGTTTTTTCGTTTTGGACCAAAATCTGAGCCAGAGTCTGAATCAGAGTTTTTCCTTTTGCGTGGCTTTGTCACTTTCTTGCGAGGTGGAATATCATCACAATCGTCATTAGCTTTGACGGCAGCAGTGGACTTGGATGGTTGTGGCTTAGACAGAGCTTCTAGGATGGATGGCTGCTTATCTGGAGAGTAACAGAAGTGCATTATAACAATGAAATATTAGCAAATATGCTGCCCTGCATGGGAAATATGAATGACTCTTAAGATGGAAACCTAGCCCACCTCAATAATGAAAATTGAGTTTTTACCTTTCTTTGCTGCAGTAGATCCAGGTTTCTTGGTACGTTTTTTGGGTGCAGCTTTCTCCGGTGCAGGCTGCAGAGTCTTCTTAGTGGCGGTGGGGGCAGGTGGAGCTTCATCCTCACTCCCTATTACAACTAACTCCACTAGAAAATATAAAAAAAAACCAAAAACTATCAAACCATTTATGTTGTGCCAGCAGGTCTAAAACTGTTTAAGCACAACACATTTCAAAATTCAACATATACTACAAAGACTAGGAAAACAATGAGAAAACCGTGCTTAAAGCCCAAAGTCTTTACACCTATATATAAAGAAGTACCAGACCGAACCAATTAGTTAATAGTAGCACAAAGCTTGGTATTAGCAGGCCCATTAATATTAGCAAATATTGTTAACTTTCTGCTTTCAATCTTACAAACCTGATGGAGCGGGTTCAGGTACGCTTTCTGGACTGGGATCTTTTTTAACTTTTCTATAAATGAAAAAAAAAAAAATCCATCAAGAAAGAGTCATGTAGCTTCTAAAGCAAACCAAAAAATGTAAACTTAATATTATCAAAAGTATATGGAGTTTTAAGTTTAGATAATTGAGAATGCACAGAAACAACAAGAGATATGGTAAGAACTTACCTTTGTTATCTCTGTTTCTACGAAGTCCATAGGGTCCACAGGGTGACCTTGGGGTATAGCTGGATCCTGGATCCTCGGGCACCACGGAGTTAAAGCTTTTAGCTGCTCCCAGGATGCACTTGGGTCCAACCTCCCCTATACCCCGCCCCCGAGCCACAGGCACCTCAGTTGGTAAGCAGCCCAGGCCGGAGGAGGAGACGAAACAGAGAGAAGGAAGACTGGAACACACAAGAACCATACTCACAGAAATGGGAGACGGAAAACCGGTGACCAGTCACAGAGCCCTTATGAAGCCAGGTGCGTCAGGGCGGGTGCCCTGTGGACCCTATGGACTTCGTAGAAACAGAGATAACAAAGGTAAGTTCTTACCATATCTCTTGTTTTCTACTTCAGGGTCCATAGGGGTCCACAGGGTGACCTTGGGGATGTCCCAAAGCAGTCCAACTAAGGGCGGGGACGCTCCTGTGCTGATAGGAGAACCCGGCGCCCAAAGGATGCATCCTGAGAGGCAAAGGTGTCAAACGCATAGAACCTCAAAAAGGTCTGAATGGAAGACCAGGTGGCCGCCTTACAGAGCTGAACAGCAGAGGCGCCACGGCTAGCAGCCCAAGAAGGGCCCACGGACCGAGTGGAATGAGCCTTAACAGAGGCTGGAACAGCTAAACCCTCCTGCATATAAGCCTCAATAATAACAGAACGAAGCCAACGGGCTAGAGTCTGTTTGTTGGCAGGCCAACCCCTCTTGTGAAAACCAAAGAGGATAAACAAAGAATCCGACCTCCTCACAGAACTAGTCCGGTCCACATAAACCTGGAGTGCCCTTACAACGTCTAAGGAAGTCTCCCCAGCCGAAAGATCAGGTGACTGAAAGGCTGGTACAACAATTTCCTGATTAATGTGGAACCTGGAAACCACCTTAGGCAGGAAATCAGGACGAGTGCGAAGCACCGCTCTGTCCTGATGAAAAATCAGAAAAGGGGGACGACAAGAAAGCGCCCCCAAATCTGAAACCCTCCTGGCAGAAGCAATTGCCAAGAGGAAAACAGTTTTAAAAGTTAGCCACTTGAGCTCCACTGACTCCAAGGGCTCAAAAGGAGGACCCTGTAAGGCCCTAAGAACCACCGCCAAATCCCACGGGGCCACAGGTGGCACAAAGGGAGGCTGGATTCTCAAAACACCCTGGAAAAAGGTGTGTACGTCCGGCATAGCAGCGATCCTGCGCTGGAACCACACCGACAGACCAGACACGTGTACCTTCAGTGAAGAAAGACGTAATCCTAAGTCCAAACCGGACTGAAGGAAAGCCAGAATACGCGAAACTCGGAACACCTGGGGATCATAGTTTCTGGCCTCGCACCACTGAAAGTAAGTGTGCCACACTCTGTGATAGATCCTCGCGGAAGTAGGCTTGCGCGCCCTCAGCATGGTGGTAATAACGGAGCTAGAAAAGCCCCGAGACCTCAGGACGGCTGTCTCAAGAGCCACGCCGTCAAAGATAGTCGACCCAGATCCGGGTGAAGACAGGGCCCCTGAGACAACAGGTCCCGCCGTTGAGGTAGGAGGTACGGAGCGTCGATGGACAGGCTCCGCAGATCGGAGTACCACGGCCTTCTGGGCCACGCTGGGGCCACCAGGATCAGTGTGCCTCCGTCCTGTTTGAACTTGCGCAGGACCCGAGGCAGCAGAGATATCGGAGGGAACAAGTAAGCCAGTTGAAACAGCCATTTCACCGACAGCGCGTCTATCAGACTTGCGCCTGCGTCCCTTGTCCTTGACCCGTACACAGGCAGCTTGTGATTGTAACGGGACGCCATCAGGTCCAGCTCTGGCAGCCCCCACTTGTCCACGAGTAGTTGGAATACCTCTGGATGAAGCGACCATTCCCCGGGATGCACATCGTAACGGCTGAGGAAGTCTGCCTCCCAATTGAGGACTCCTGGGATGAAAACTGCCGAGAGAGCTGGAAGATAGCGCTCCGCCCAAGCCAGGACGCGGGACACCTCCGACATCGCAGCTCGACTGCGAGTCCCTCCCTGGTGATTGATGTACGCCACCGTGGTGGCGTTGTCTGACTGCACCTGAACGGCCCTTCCGTGAAGAGCGGTGCCGGACGACTGCAGGGCTCTGTATACTGCCCGCAGTTCCAGGATGTTGATGGGAAGAATCGCTTCCTCCGCCGACCAACGACCCTGAAGTGACAAGGAGCCTATCACCGCCCCCCAACCCCGGAGACTGGCATCTGTCGTGAGCAGAACCCATTCCGGGATCCAAAAGGGGCGCCCCTCCAGGAGATGCGCTGTCTGCAGCCACCAGGCTAGGGACAGACGCACCTCCGAGGACAACACCAGCATCTGAGAGCGGATCCTGTGTGGCAATCCGTTCCATTCTGAAAGAATCAGCCCCTGCAGGGGCCTGGAATGGAACTGGGCAAACTCCACCATGTCGAATGCCGACACCATGGACCCCAAAACTCTCATCGCTGAGTGCACCGACACTCTGCCACTGCTCAGACAACTGTGAATCCGCAGCTGTAAGGAGGAGACCTTCTCTGGAGTCAGAAAAATCCGTTGCTGACGAGAGTCCAGCAGGGCCCCCAAATGAACCATCCGTTGTGATGGGATGAGGGAGGATTTCTTCCAGTTGATCAACCAGCCGTGCGCCTGTAGACAAGCGACCGTCAGGTGGAGATGCTGGATCAGTACCTCCGGGGAGCTTGCCAGCAAGAGGAGGTCGTCTAGATACGGTAGCAACCGTATCCCCTGGCTCCGAAGGTGAGCCGCCATGACCGCCATCACCTTGGTAAATACCCTTGGTGCCGTGGAGAGACCAAAGGGTCGAGCCCTGAATTGGTAGTGGTTGTGGAGAATAGCAAACCGCAGAAACCTTTGGTGCGATGTTGCTATAGGCACATGGAGGTAGGCGTCCTGGATATCCAGGGAGACCATATAATCCCCCGGTTCCATCGCCAGTATGATGGAACGCAAAGTTTCCATCCTGAATTTGGGAACCCTGAGAAACCTGTTCAGGGACTTCAAATTGAGGATGGGGCGATGAGAGCCATTGGGTTTCTGCACCAGAAACAGCGTAGAGTAATACCCCATCCCACGTTGAGACTGTGGTACGGGTATAATGACCCCCGCCGTCAGCAAGGCCTCTATGGCTTCCTGAACCTGCAAGGCCTTGGTTTTGTCCTGAGAAGGACTTGTGCAAAAAAACTGGCAAGGCGGCCTGTGCCGAAAAGACAGGGCGTACCCCTGGGAGACCACTTCTCGCACCCAGGCATCCGTGGTGGTATTGTGCCAGCACTGGGCGAATTGAAGAAGTCGGCCTCCCACTCTGGGGTCCCCCAGAGGGAGGCCCGTCCCATCACGCAGAAGGCTTATCTTCTGGCTTGGAAGAAGGGCGCCTAGCACTCCAGGCTTGCTTCTTTGGCTTTGTGGCGGTCTTGGGTGCGGACTGCCTCGGGAAGGACTGACCCTTTGCCTTGCCCTGAACCCGAAAGGAACGAAACGCCGAGCTCCGGACCTTAGCAGGTGTAGTAGCTGAAGGGAGGAAGGCTGACTTGGATTTTGCCAGGGTATCTACTATTTTGTCCAGGTCCGGACCAAATAGTAATTCCCCATTAAAAGGGAAGGCCTCCAAGCCTTTCTTTGAATCCGCGTCTGCTCTCCAAGACCGCAACCACAAGGATCTACGAGCAGACACTGCTGCCGCCGAAACCCTAGAGGTCAACAGGCTAGCATCCAAAGATGCTTCTCCAATGTAGGAGGCGGCATCTCTCATCTGTCCTAACAACGCCCCCTGGACGTCCGGAGATTCATCCGTAAACGTGTCCTCCAAGGCGTTGGCCCACCCCTCAATGGCCTTGGCCACCCAGGAGATGGCCATGGACGGCCGGGCTACAGCCCCTGAGAGAGAATAAATAGACTTTAGACAAGTCTCCACCTTCCTGTCCGTAGGATCCTTCAGCGAGGATATAGACGGCAATGGCAAAGTAGCACTCCTGATGAGGCGTGTTACATGGGAATCGACTGCAGGCGGAGTTTCCCATTTCTTACAATGCGCTTCCGGGAATGGATAATTGGACGCCAAGCGTTTCTGTGGCAGGAAACGCTTACTGGGCGTCTGCCAGGCCACCGCCATGTGATCAGTCAACTGATCAGACAAGGGGAACGCTGTAGAAGTAACCTTAGCTTTTTTAAAACTAGGATACCTTGACTTGGGAGCGGGTGCCTCATCCTCAATCAGAAGAATAGCCCGCACCGCCTTAACCAGAGCCCGCACATTGATGGAAGACTTAGTGTCTACCTCCTGGACTGAGGCATCTGAGGCTGAGTCATCCTGTACCTCACCATCATCCGAGAACCCCTCAGAATCCGAAAGATGCGCAGCCTGTGCCATGACTGAGCGTTTAGACGCCCTGGAGGGCACGTCACTGCGCAACATCGACTGAAAAGCCGAAGATGCTTGTGGGAAAGCGCATCCACCCAGGGTGGAGGAGCTGTCACAGGAGCCTGAAACGGCACCACAGCCGGCTGTGCCACAGGGGTGGACTGAATATACATTGGCAACCCCGCATAGGGACCAACAGGCTGAGACCCCGGGGGAGTCTGCAATAATTGTGGGACACCCGGGGAATGGGGGATGGCAGGCTGGGGCAACGCCCTAGTAGGGGCGGCAGTCGGGACCGACAGACGGTCCGCGATGGACACCAGCACCTGGGAAAACATCGCCCATGGTGGCTCCTGCGAAATGGGAGGTTTAGACGTACCAGGGACCGCCTGGCACCGTCCGCACAGGCCGTCCTGTGACAAATCCTCCCTATCCACTCCTGCAGAACAGCGCCTGCAGGAGAACAATGCTGGAGCCCCGGAGTGCTCAATCTCCTCCTCAGACATGACTTAGGAAGAAAACGTGCGCACTCACCAATGTGCTGAACAACAGCCCACAATATGGTACTGTGTAGCACACAACTGTATGTGACGGACCTCACAAATACGTGATCTATATAGGTGAGGTCAGTAGAAACACCCTTCCCCCGCACACCTGTAGGGCTTGTAGGAGAAGGAAAGGGATAGGTACAGGCTGACAGTAAGTAGAAAAAAGACACAGACAGGCAGCACTAGCAAAAGTCACATACCATGCAGGAAGATATACTCACTGCACCTTTCCACTACAATCAACCTCCCAGATTCAGTGTCTGGGAGGGCTATAGTGCTGTGTACACTGTCCTTCTGCAGGGGAGAGGTACACAGGGGGACCGGTCCGCGTGCTCCCTGAGAGTATCCACGCTGCCAGTAAGAAAATGGCCGCTGGAGACCTCAGAGGAGGAGTGGCCGAGTATCTGCAGCTCAGCGACGCCAGACTCCGAGCTGAAAGGCGCGCTGAGCTGAGGGGAGGAGCCGCTAGACAGGGAAGGCTTCCTCCCCTGGCTAGCATATTAACCCCCGGGTTGCCGGCATCCCGCTTGCCGCGATATTAACCCTGGTGGTCTAGTGGTCTGGCGGGGTATGCCTCCGCTGGAGGGGGGGCCCGCCGCCACCGCTAGCGCCCCCGGTCTGTCCCCTAGACCGGGGGCATGGGACTGCATTTACAAGGAACCCGCGCACCGCCGCTAATCAGCGGTGCGCGGCTTACCTGATCTCCCCGGCGTCTTCCGGCAGCAGTCCCGGGGGAAGCCAGAGTCCGGCTAGTACAGACTCTGGCTTCCCCCGCCGCGATCCCCAGTTCAGTGCTGGCGTCGCGGCGCCAGCAGGGAGAAGGAGCGGCAGCGTGGGCGTCTGTACAGACAGCCCAGCGCTGCTGCTCTAGAGAAAAAACTAATAGTAAAAAATAAATAAATTTAACTAAGTTCAATAAAAAATTAAAAGCTTTAGGGGGCTGCTCCTGCAGCCCACCCCGCAGGGTGACCCGACTCCGGCCGGGCACCATCTAAAACTGAGGTGCCTGTGGCTCGGGGGCGGGGTATAGGGGAGGTTGGACCCAAGTGCATCCTGGGAGCAGCTAAAAGCTTTAACTCCGTGGTGCCCGAGGATCCAGGATCCAGCTATACCCCAAGGTCACCCTGTGGACCCCTATGGACCCTGAAGTAGAAACTTACCACAGTAGTAATGCACCTTGTGGTTCAGCAGAAAGGGCAGCATGTCGAACTATGGCCGTGGGAATCGTGTTGTTCCCACCTATCTGCTTTAAGATGTTAAACTGGTAGAGGAACCTTCGCCTGGGTAAATTTTCTGACTTAGGAAGTCAGCCATCCAATTGTTGACGTCCCAAGCATGATGGCTTAAAATGGCTGTGACATGTCATTACGCTCAGCACATTATCTTGGGGGTTTACAGCATGGCCAGTGGACCACTGGTTACCCTCTAGTGGTTTAAGTAACCAAAGTCATTTGTGACTAAATCATTACAGGCCTGACTCTCAAGAAGGCCTGGCCCAATGGAGAGCATATACTGTAGAACTGCCCTTAACTGAACAACATTGATAGAGCGTGAAATCTCCTCCAGGGACCAGAGTCCCTGGAGACATGGGATAAGGTCACTACCTAGCAACAGTGTAGGCAGGAGCTCGTGTTGACAACTATCCACAATTGAAGTCAGCCAGCTACAGAATTTGTATAATTCATATCTGTCCCGAATTAAAGGGATATGGCTAGCCTATTTATGGCATATCGTAACATCAATTACAAAGCTTTACATTTTTGCGAATGTTGTGATGTGTATTGGAGTGTACACACAAAGGAAAGCCATCAACTAATACCTGAATGCAACAAAAACGCTTTTCTTGTGTGATCTACCCATAGGAGAAACTACTGTAGAGCCATATATGGAATCTTCGCTCACCTGGGGGCAGCTTTGGGCTTGCGCGCTGGCTTGGGGATTTCAAATGATTCATCGTTTGAATCTAAACATGGCTCAAACTGAGCATCGCTGTCAATGTCACTCTCATTATTAGGCTTTTGAGCACTGCATTCATCCTCAGAGTCCAATACATACTTTATGTTTGCTACACAAAGAGATAAAAGTAGTCAAGTTAGTCCATGAGTTCAGTATATCTCTCATATCCGTATAATGTGAAGTGCCCCTCTCCTTCAGTTAGAGGGTGAGGTGTATAAAGCAGTACTTACTCAATCCGAGCAAGTACTAAGCATTTAATTAAAATTTGCAACCACTTGCTGCAATGTAATCAGCATTGGGCACATACAGTGTGGTATTTAATTGCTACATGAAAGTTATAACAGAAATGTTTATTCATTTTACCTGCAGCTCTGCGTGGCTGAACAGCACGTGGCACCACTTCATCTGGCTCAGAGTCACTTTCTGAATCCATCATTTGGCTTTCAGGCTCTCTCTTTACAGGTTTGAATGGAAGGGTTGCCTGCTTTTTACCTTTAGCTGCCTTTGCTTTTGTACCTGTTAAATACAAAATTGCAAATGAATAGTGCAGTACTTATCACTTCTCCATAAACTGAAGATTGATTTAACTATACACAAAGACAAACCTGGTTCTGCTTTCAACTTCTTGCTCAGTCTTTCAGCAAGAGACAAGCTTTCATTACTAGACTCAGGACTGTTCTGTGGACTCATTTGTGGGCCATCCTCTCCAAACTCCATCCTCTTCACAATATCCTCAGACTAAAACAGACAACTCATTATATAATCAAGTTCAGTAGGACACCTGGCTATTGGCTATATGTTCAGAGCTACTTAGAAACACTGCCTGATCTGCTGATTTAAGTAACTGAAGAGACAGTCTTTAGAGTCCTTATAGAGAAATTGACAAGAAACCAGTTGAAAGAACACACTGCAGGGAAAATAATTTAAACTCCAAAACAGCAAGTTTATGCAAAGTATAACTGGAAAAAGTTACTGATGTATAACCCTAATTCAATTACTTGCTGCCAAAGTGACCTGACTCACCTTCACCCGCTTTCTGACTTTCTTTGAGGCCTCTGCTTTCATGGCTGATGTGACCCTGGGAATGATGCGCCTTCCATGGGGGGATGGTAAGATCTCTTGCAACTGCATCTTTTTCACCTGTACTCTTCCAGTCTTGCCTTTCACCGCTTTGCCCTGTAAAGAAGCCCGTTCCTCAAGTTGCTCCTTTTCTTCCACACGCTGCCAGGTCAAACAAAAAATGTCAGCTGCATTTCATGAATAGGAAACAATTAATGTGAGCCTGAACTGCTTATTACGAAAATAGGGGGTGGAGCATTTGGAGAATCAAATGCATCAACAGGAGAAATTAAAGTTCTATACACTGTGCTGGCAAATGAACAGGGTTAAGAGAGAGTCCGAAACATGACTTACATCCAATTCTTCAATAAAGGCAGCAAGGTCTGCTTTCCACAAGTCGGATGGAGATTTCCTCTGTAGATCTTGGAGCTCTGAAAGCTAAGAAAGACCAAACAAATAAAATAAACAAGGGGATACAATTGAAAATACTTTACACTAGATGATTATGAAGCGTGACAAGTGATAACTGTATAGCGGTCAAGAAAAAGACTAGATAGTGCTATCTAAACATGGTCAACTAATACCTTGTTTAATTGTAGTTTAAATGCATATAGACTTAATATGTGCTGAAATTAGTGAAACTATTTAAATATAATGGCACATTTAAATGGAAAGCCTCGTTCATATAACTGTAGCAGACCTTAGTATCTCTTTGTTTGCAAAGCTCATCTTTCTTCTCTTTGGTCAAGTACCACATAGGCATATTGAGTAGGTAGTTGAAATCTGGTCCACTGCTTGCAACTTCAGATTCTTCCTCTTCAATTAGCTCCCCGGCTTCTTCCTGTTATATGAAACATGCAATAAGGGAATTACAGGAAGATTTACCATCCATGTGGAATCAAAGAATCAGCAGAGGTTTCACAATGGTACCAATTCTGCAAACATATATACTCCTGTGTTCAAAGGTGAAGATACCTTGCAAGAGAGAAGTCATTTTCAAACAAATTACCTTTTCTTGAGTTTGTTTCCAGGTTTTCAGTGGGTCAGAGTCATATCCTCTGTCGACCAACATCTGAATAAGTTCTTTCTTTGGCTTGTTTTCTAAACAAAGATATTTATAACTGGATTAAGATCCAGTCACACATACAATCAGCCAAGTATAATAACTCTTCTTTCTTACCTATGACTATTTTGCCCTCAATTTTTTCCAGTATAAAACGGGCTTGGTTGCTCAACTTGGAGGCCTCAGCAGTAAACAAGCCCAACAGCCAGTCCTTCCTTAGAGTATAATAGCGAAGACGCAATTCAAAGAACTCCCGCAGAATATCCATAACGGTTTCATATTTCTTCAGGCATCCAGTGTGATCAAAGAGCACCTGAAAAGTGTGCCGTGTTACTTCAAACACAACAGTTCGTATAACGAGAATAAAAAAAATACACCACACTGGCTACTAAACTCTGTTCTTTGGCAACATAGGTGCTCTTGGAAAGCAGCTAAGGCAGTGCGAATCCACAAACTGTTATACAGATATTTTTCAGCTATACGAATGGTATGAACCCGTTATATCATACAAAGCCTACAGGATTACAGAACACTTACCATTGAATTACATGTAAGAGGTGTTTGCAACTTAAACACTTTGTGCAGCCCAGCAGCCTCAGCCTCTGCCAGTTTTTCCTCTGTCATCTTTATGATGAATCTGACTGTGGTATCTGTGTGATATTCCTTGTAGTCCGTAATCAGAGGTGGAGTCTTATCTGTCCCATTCAGCATGGGCTCCAGTACCTGCTCCTTGTAATTCTGGTCAGCACAGGAAACAAAAATTAAGTTGGTGTGGGGATAGGTATTAGAGAAGAAATTGAGCCATTCAAGTACTTTGGTTGGTAGTTACCTGTGTCCAAGTTCTGACTGGCAGCTCTGAGATTTCAATAGTGGTTGTATCAAGTACAGAAACTTCCCCAATAAGAATGTACTGGTTTGGACCAAGCTCCTGTATAACACCCTTGAAATTCTTGTAACTTGGGAGCTAAGAGTAAAGTTTTCAGTATACATGGTTAGATATTACAAAATAGCCTCATAATGCAAATCATTCAATGATGTGTTTCAATGCTACGGTGTGACAAGGTTTTCTTAAGAAACTTGAATATGTCAATTTAAAAACAAATAACCTCACCATTGTCTGGGGTTCTTCACCACTTAGCATTTTCTGGATATTATTCACAATCTCCCGGACATCGTAATTTGGGATTTTACATGACCAACCGGTGCCAATGCCTTCGGCGCCATTTACTAGCACTGTGGGTATGATGGGAATGTACCACTCTGGTTCAACCTTCTGGTTGTCATCATATATAAACTTCAGGACATTGTCATCCGTCGAGGGAAAGAGAAGGCGTGATAGTGTGCTGGAAGCAAAAGGTACACAAATTAATTGAACATTACATTTAGAGCTAGAAAATAATGCCAATTAACAACTGGCTAGAAAAGTGCAGCCAGTGAAGTGGAGTTAAAATGCAAAATACGTATTGTTTATATAGGACTTGACAGTAAATGACAAGTGTACAAAAAAAACAGAGACTTCATAAACTATTAATTTACAGTTTTTGGCACGCCTCCCAGGAATCAAAATTTATTGTATATATAATTTTAGACATACCTAAGCATAGTAAAGATATATCGAGGGCTGGCAGCATCTTTACCACCATGCAGCCTGGTGCCAAACTGACCAATTGGTTGTAATAGGTTGATATTGTTGCTACCCATAAAGTTCTGTGCCAAGTTAATAATGGTCATCATCAGGGAAGTCTACAAGAGAGAAGATAAGAAGGTACATATGCAGCACACTGATCATTATCTCACACTACAAATTATGAAAAAAATGGTATAAAGAACAAGTTAAAATGGAATAATGGAGACTGGGAGAACTCACAATAACATCAGTAAAAACTGATTTAAAGGCAGGAGTGGGGGTGCTGTCAGTTTTTAATTAACGGGTATTTGCAGGCAAAAAATATATATTGTTTTGTTAAATTAAATTTATTATGCCAGGTACCATAACTTAAATCCCTAAACTATAAAAGGAAACAGCTTTCCTATAACAGCAGTACTGATACTTGATCGCTGTTATTTGGAAGACATGCTGCTAATATCAGACAGACACTCAAAAACGCCCCTAACACTTATGGATACAAAAACGTGTCTGGCAATGACTATTCCATATTTAGAAAGGTTGCTAATCAATGTCAGATACTCAAAATGTCTGCCAATCAGCAGCAACCGCCATTAAGCTGTAATACATATTTCATGTTGCAGAAGTGATCCCACTAAATTGTGGTACCCTGGCAGATACGGTCTTAATTTTAAATCATTCGATTATTAAACTAAAAAAAGTCTGTATCCTCCGTTCAGAACATAGAAAGAGGGCAGCCTGTGGAACAGGTTACATACATGTACTTCGCAAAAGGTATCAGAAACCAATGGAGAATGTGAATTATATTACATTTAAGCTTAACTAAAGCTTTAGTAAAAATTGACTATTAGCAGAAAAGATGCAAAAAGTATTTACCTCACCGTGATGATATGCAGACATCTCAGCCACAGACCCAGCCAGCTGAGCAACTTTCACTTCTCTCTTATCATTTCTCTTAAAACAAGTAAATAAGACTTTCCTCTGGCCTGGCTTCAAACCTATAGCCAGACACAGTATCAGTTAAAGCCATTATTAATAACCGAACACAAGAAAAAAAAAAAAAAAAAAAAACCCACAAGCAATTACTATCCACCCAAAGCTAAACCCCAATTGCCACAATTATGATACCTACCATCAACTAAGGATGGGATGGAACGTTCATTGTCAGAGTTGGAAAAAAGAATCAGCTCTTTATTAATAAAGTCATTGTAGGTCAAGTACTTAGTGGTCTTCCCATACAAGAACTCCTAGAGGGAAAACACATGGTCAAATATAGAGTACAGTAATTGTTGTTTTCAGAATAGAGGAAAAACGTTTCAGAGAACCAAAGAAAACCAACACACATTTAGAGGAGTACGCATTATACATCAGTATCTCACCTCTGGCAAACCGTGCAGTCTCCTCTCCCTTCTGTCCTGCATAAAGTTGGTCAGCCATTCCTTACGGTCATCCACTTTCTTCTTGCTAAAGGCCTGGATGTTTTAGAGTAAAACATTACTATAGTGTAAGCTCTACACAGGGAAATATAAAGTAGTGTTGGTTTTCCACCTCAGAACAGAATAGATACAACAGTTGCGAGCATCCACACCTGATTGACTAGCGTTCCAGCTAGGCTGTTTTAGTGGGGCGCCATGCCCTGCCCAATTTCAAGAGAGCAAAATGCGTTCTGCCCTTTTGGCGGCGCCCCACTAAAACATGGGGCATGCCGTCCCTGCCTGCGGGTGGCAGAAAGAGCGGTGCAACATTCATCTGTGGAGAATAGCACGCCATCTATTTATACAGAGGAGAGCTTGGGGAGCAGCCCGGCATATCCATATCCGGATATGCCGGGCACACCCTCAAGAGTGATTAAAGGTTTTTCGCGTGGCGACGCCCCCTTTTCGGAGCATTCTAGAAGTGCTCTTTCTAGGTTCGGCGCCAAACCTAGAATGAACACTATTGACTGTTTTATACAAATCAAGTAGGAGAGGACTACAATAAGAGTATTTTTGAACTATAAAATTAAATTTCCTGTAATCCATCTGGGGGACAATGCCGACTGTGTATAGAGGCTGGGCACCAAAACATGCCCTTAATTAAATAACTAAAGCTCATCCCCAGCATACACTCTAATCTCTAACAGAGCTTCCATTTTATTAAAAAAGCCTGAATGGAGAGAATGCCACATGCATACACAAGATAAGAACACAGGGAAACAACACCACAGAGGAGGGAACGCAGTGTTCTCAAAATAGATTACAAGATATGAATTTACAGTAAGTATAAAGATCTTTTCTCTTATATCCACTCTGGGACTTCACGTAAGCAAGCCTTAGAGTAGTGGGTACACTACGATAAAACAGTGCGCAACACTTTTCCACTAAAACTGGTAACTATACAAACAAAAGCGTGAAATCAATTGAAATTTGTAAAATGTGTGCACAGACGACCAGCTTGCCTCTTGCACAACTGATTTGCAGGACAGGGCTGCCAATTCCAAAGCACAGCTAGCCAACTCCACCTTCCAGATAAGGAAGTGCAGCTCCACTGTCTCCAGTTGTTCAGATGGGGACCTCTGGGGAGCCACAAAGACCAAATTAAAATCCAAAAGGTGGCACAGGCAGGAAATACGGTGGTTGACTGCAGAGTACTCCCTGTATAAAGGTCTGCATCTCCGAAATCAAGACCAATTTTTGCAGGAATAGAATGGAAAGTGCCAAACTCTGACCCTTAATGGAAGATAACTACAAGTTCCATACCAGTCAAATTGGGGTAAAGGAACAGATCTTGGCTTGGAAAGTCTCTTCTTAGAGGAAGACTCCAATGTGGCTTCCATAGCATGTCTCAAATATCTGCATACAATGTTCTTATGGGCCAAACGGGCACAATGAGAATCACACAAAATCTATCTATGCATTTGAGCACTCGTGGAAGGATGGAAATCAAGGTATACAAGTACTCCAGGCAAACCTAGATGTCAAGGCGTGCACCATGAATGCCTGAGATTCCCTGTATCTAGCGCCATACATGGGCAGCTTCTTGCGCTGACGAGGTGTCATAAGAGCTCTGGTCATCCCCAGCATTAGACAAATCAGGTTTAAGATCTCCTGATGTAACACCCAACCACCTAGGTGAAGTGTGATGACAAACATTGTGTGTACTAGTGTACTAGTTGACCACCACAGACCGCCAAGATTGTAGAGACTAATTTCTCCACCCACAACATGATCAGGGAGGTATCTGTCAGGGCTATGTGACAGTTTCTCCCTGACATTTGATGCAAGTATGCCATGGCATTGTCCAGTCTGACCATCCTCAGCTACAAGATTTTCATGAGAATGGAGTACTTTTCCTTGGACCACAAAATCACTGCTCACTCAGCAGATAGAATGCAATCATTTGTCAGCAGTGCACATTCCCAGACTGAGAAAGGGCAACGCTTGAGCAGGTAGGGTGATGGAAGCCACTACAACATTGTGTGAGTGCAGACAATTGAAAGCTCTGCCTGTCCAGCAAAGGATTGGACAAGGACCACCGTTGTCAGGATCTGCAGCTGAAGAGGCCTCAATTAGAATTTACTCAATTTTAGACTTCAACGAACAACTGTTTATTAATTTTAGGATTGGCCGGAGATCTGGTCTTTGTATCAGAAAGCAATTGTACAAGAACCCCAAACCCATTGTTATCTTTGGGAACTAGAATTATGACTAATGAACTAGAGTCTGAGTCAGCTGTTTTAATGCCTACCTCATGAACGGAACTCTTGAAAGGGAATAGCAAATAAAGGCTGGATTGTACACCTACTAGATCCAGAAAGAACCCTCTGCACAGAATACCCTGAACAAACTGATTCAAAACAAGTTGAAACCACACATCATGGAACAGGAAAAGATGGGCCCGACCAGACGTAACTGGAAAGGGCCCCAAACCATCATGTGGTCTGTTTAGCAGCATTTTTAACACCCTGGATGTCTCACTGCAGAGGACAGCTGATCCCCTTGAAGATTCCCACCTGCCAAACTACAAATGAAACTGAAGCTCTGCTAGAGGTGGGGAGAGTTTGTTTAGTTAATTATTTAAGTGCTTACTTCAATTACCTGAATCTATACCCAGAATCAGCATTGTCCCCCAGAGTAAAGCACTAATTTTTTTTTTTTTAATATAAATACATATTAAAAATGCTTACCCTTCCTCTGCACCCAAAAAAATAAAACAAAAACCTACCAAGGTGATCGCAGCATCATCTATTGGTCCGCTGTATTTGAAAGGAATTCTATGTCTCTCCATATCTGCAAAATATTCCTTAGCTTCTTTAGATGTGCTGGTCCCCAGACCTAATAAGTGAGATACAGACATCAGAACAGCAGATATTATACTTTATTTCTATGGCACCACAAAGTACATAAACAATTGCGCAGAACAAGAGAACAGTGACTTGCAGTACAGGACATGTACATAACATCCAATATTAGTAATAATTTTGGTTTTCTTATGGGGTCATATATTTTACTTTGAATAGGTTATAAATATAATTTTACAAAATAAAAAAAAATAAAAAAACACCAAGAAAAGTCTTATGCATATACAGGTGTCCTCATACATCTAGCCTCCTAGCTTCAGTGAAACAGCCCTTCTAGTCACGCCATGCCTCAGTGATGCAGAGCGTCTTTTAGTGCAACTTTTTACCTTCAAAAATATCTAATTCTCACAGCGATGCGCTACCAAGTCACATGGTTCACGTATTGTGTAACGCAACTTTTAGCGCACGGAGGATAGATGTATGTGGACACATCTGTATTTATGGTCTCCAGATAGAACAGAAGCTTCTCTGCCCATCCCCAGCATATGCAAGCAATCATTCGCTTGACAGCGACATTAGGGGCAGATTTAGGAATCGGAATGAAGAACACATTTTAGGCTGTCATAAAAAAATGGCACGGAAAATCTTTTTCACATTAGGCTAGGAGACAGAGGGGGGAGTGGTTACAATTCTGAAACAGACTTCATATCCCTGTGGTGCCAGTGACAACTAACTGGATGTATAAGATATATTTACTGACCACAATGCATTATGTTGAATTTTAACTCAACAAGAACACCAAGTGAAGATTTTAATGTACAATACATATCAGTATTAGCGTTATTCAGTCAGATCACCAGGTGACTTCTGCTCCACACTGTACATTGCCTTACTGCTACACACCACAAGTGTGACTCTCCTTCCACCACAAGAGTGTACAAAATAAGTCCTTACTTGCCTTGCAAGCACTACCACACAGGGTTTTAGAACAAACCTTTGTAGTACTTTATTTTCCAGGACTTGTGACTGTCATTGCCGTTCTTCCACTCCTCAAACTCAGGGATACTATAAAAGGATAGCTCCTGCTTGTTTTTAGAGACCTGCACAGATAGAAGGGAGAGATGAGGTAAGCTGTATATATGAATAAGAAAAACTGAATGCAAAGACAACAAGCAGATGATCCTCTCACCTTTATAAGAGGTGTAATAAACTCCTCTAGAAAGCGGTGTTTGAGCAGAGACGGCCAGTTGTGATGGATGAAGTTGATCAGCAAGCCTTTAATGTGAGATCCATCCTGATCCTACAAAAAAAAAATAATAAAAAAAATTATTGGTTAAATGATTTTTATAAAGGAAAGATTTTTGGGCACTGCCTACCACGTACATCCTAGGTTTGCCGCAGTCCTGAATGGCAGGCAACAGAAGATCATTTCAGCAGTCTTATACATGAACGTGACAGTGCTAGTATGCACATCTGCTTAACTAGTCCTTTAGCTACACTAGTGGAAGCACTTCCTTTCAATTTGCTTAATCTCTCTCATTTACTGAGGTATTTTAGTTTTTCCACCATGTGCATACACACACAAAAAGTATACTCAACAGGCTCAGATTAGCATTCCATCCCTCTTTGGCCCCAGTCTACCCATCTTCTAACAGCTCCTTCCAGTAGGATAACTAGCCATGTCACAAACCATACGTCATCTCAAGCAGACAGCTAAGAGGGGTCCTTCCCAATACTAGCAAGGTGTATGCCTTATAAGCTACAAAGTATATATACTTAAACACAGACTACGCTCAACAATATTTATTCAACATTTTTCCCCTTATATTTTTTATTCACTTTACAAAAAGTCATTCTACCAAAACTAAGTTATTTAAATTAGCTCATAGCTGAACATTCTCTGTTAACAGGAAGATCTCACCTGATCTGTCATGATCATGAGCTTTCCATAACGAAGGCTTTTCAGGGACTCTGCATCTTCATAATCTCTCTTATACTGCAGACCCACAATTTTGATTATGTTGTTTATCTCTACATTTTCCATAATCTGCAAAGGAACATGAGCTTATGATCAAGACAAAAACTTACAGTAAACTCTGCAAAAAGCACTAAATCAATAAACCACATTAAAGATGCCAGTACGTAAGAAATACGTAACAATAGTCTTCTCACTAAAATTCATAATGTAGTTGATTGGAAGCTGGTTGAATTTTTCTGCTGATCATCATCTGAAAGACTTATTGAACAAATGTATTTAATCAACTCACCTGCTTGTGTGAAGCTTCCCTGACATTGAGAAGTTTGCCCCTCAATGGGAACACACCATAACGATCTCTTCCAACCACACCAAGGCCAGAAACAGCCAATGTCTTGGCCGAGTCTCCTTCAGTGAGAATTAGAGTGCAATCTGTGGAGTGTTTACTGCCTGAAACAGAAAAAAAGACATAGGCTTTACAAGTACTCCTATCTAGTCCTCTAATTTTAGGAAATAAGTGGCAGACAAGTATTTAGTCCTGCAGTCTTAAATATGGCTTAGATAAAATAAAAATATATGTTCTGCATAAATGAAAGATCAGATATGGGCATGCTGTAACAGGGACTTACAAAAAAAATATCAGACCAGAGGAAGACTGCCCGAGACCTAAGCAACTCTGAGAAACTAGTCCAAAGCTGAGATTTTTATGTCCACACCATTTACAGATGCCTACAAAAATAGGATTCTTAATACTTGCGTTGAATCCATTTCAAATGGAGGACACTGCTACCGTGGGGTTGTGGTGAGTGCAAGAGCTGGGCATGTAAAAGGTTAACCTCACAAAAGGGATATGGCAAATAAAACAGAACAGACATTTCAAACAGAACTGAACAATGAGAAGAAGTGGGAACAAAGCCAATCCTTCCTCTGTCAGAACTAGCAGAGTGTTGGCCCATAGATCACTAAATCCTAAAACGGGTACGTTTTAAGCAGTCCTTGGTCACTTAAAGTACCATCCATTTAAAAGAAGGAATGACTACTTCCTAATTAAGATGGAAACCTGAAACCACCTTTGGCATGACACTCTTGCGAAGAACACCTTTTCATTAAGGGATGTCAAGATGGGATAAGTGTAGGTCTAAGCCCCCAATTCTGAAACCCATCTTGCTGGAGAAATTCCTAGGATAGAGGTACATAACACTTAACTCAAATAATCTTCTAAGGTTACAAATGGTGGGGAACCTGTGGACCTTCAGCTGCTGTGGAAGTACATACCCCAGCATGCCCTGCCAGAGTTTTGCTGTTAGGGCTTGTTGGGATGTGTTGTTCCACTGAAGATGACTAGATTAAAGAACCAAATTTAAGATACCATGGTGCTGTTAGATGAAACATATGAAAATTGTATGTGTAAACAACCCTGCAAGGTGGTCTGAACCTCAAGAATCAGTGTTAACTTCTTTCGAAAATACATCAAAAGAGCCAAACTCGGAACATTAAGAGAACCATGTCTGAAGTCACCAGGTCTGTTTTGAAGAAAGGAAACAAAATATGAAATGGAAGTGTGTAACCCAGAGTTAACACCGATCACCATAAATTCTCCCATACACTATGACAGCTTCATGAAAAACTGAATTTCTTGCATAGTCTCTATTGAATCTTCAGACAATATCTTGGATCCTGGCTTCAACAGCCTCTCCTAACTAATAAAGGCAGTTGATGAAGTTCCTAGTAAAAAACAAAACTTGCGGAAAAAGAAGAACTTCCTGCAGTGTGTCAGCAACCTGGGCCTGCCCAATCCATAAAATGTGGTGTGCCAGGCCAATCTGGGACAAAGGATCACCAGAATCCCTTCCCACCCTACTCTCTTGAGGATCTGAGGAAGCATTGTAATTCAAGTGCATAGAAATAAACCAAACTGAAATTCCAAGGAACAGTTAATATTCACTAGTGATGCCAATAGATCGCTGGTCCTAAAGAGGAAAGTGGGCACCTTATTGTTGTGCTAAAAGGCCATCCAAGCAACCTCTGGCTGACCGCATCTCTTCACTAGCAGACTGAATACCTGATGAAGAGTCTATTGATTAACCCAGGTGAATAGTGTGCCTGGTTCAAAAGTCCACCTCTGTTTTCCACGCCTGTAATGTACACTGTCTACATTACAGGCACTCAGACTTCAGTCCATATAAAAAAAACTGGAAAGATTTTCTCATGTGGGCACTGCTGGTACACCCTTGATGATTCATATGGGCCTTTCACTCATTGTTTACTATAGTTTGTCCTCATCACCAACTAAGAGACAGAAGCATCAGTGATCTTATGCTGAGACGATGACCAAAGAATTAACATCTTGAGAAAGTAGTCATGTCTAGTTGAAACATTCAAGAGTGGAAGTTTGAGTATTGAACTGCCAAGAATGAGGTGATTATCCTCTGTAGTTTCAAACATTTAGAACCTGAGGGTTCTGGATTATTATCCTCTGGAAGAAAGACATTCTTCTCCTTGATATCAATAGCCAGGCCATAATACACCATCCTTAATTGGGAACCAAGCTGGAGTTTTGAGAACTAAAAATCACCCATGCAATTCCAGAACCTGCCTGTCTAGATTAGACTGCAGTAACAGCTGAATGGGCTTTGAAAAGGAGACCATCCAAATAAAAGTACAATGGTGAAACTGTCAGATGGCAGTAGAGCAGCCATTAACTTTCTGAAGACATGTGAAGCCATGACCAGCACCCTAAAGGAAAGGGTCATTCTATGAATCTTAAGTAGGCAGTGATACCTATCCAAGATCAAAAAAAAAAAAAAAAAAACCAAAACAAAATAAAACAGGCATCCTTGCTGTCTGTGTACACTAAACATTTGATGCACCCCATGCCGCTGATGATGGATCTTAAGAGGCTCAATCTTGAACAAGTTTACCCATAATTATGGCATTCAAGGACTTCATTTTCTATATGGGCAGCAATTAGTGCAGTCCCCTGGACAAGAAAAAGATCTGAATAAATCCCTGAGTCTTCTGCTCCTCTAGGATGGGGTTGAACACTCCTGAAGGCAACACGTGCCTGCCTGTGATCCAACTGTTTAGCATTCTTTCAAAAGGCGCTGGAAGAAAATCTTTTGGACAGCAGTCTCCAGGAGGACTAGGACGTAAACACTCAATAAACATCTGTAACCAACAGAACTTGAGAGGATCCATACCACATGATCGGGAACTGGGCGAGTGGAAAAGCCTGTCTGGTACTTTGATTGTCATGCGGGTTTAGGCTCTGGAGATTGGCTTTAAAGGTCTGCCTTCCCTTTCCTGTTTGCAGAGAGGACCAACACCTTTTAGATCTTATTGGATAAAAGGAGGCACTAGAGGTATGGAATCTTGGTCCCTCAGGCT
Source organism: Taudactylus pleione (assembly GCA_031769625.1). Classification (NCBI taxonomy): domain Eukaryota; kingdom Metazoa; phylum Chordata; class Amphibia; order Anura; family Myobatrachidae; genus Taudactylus; species Taudactylus pleione. The sequence continues at coordinate 8,846,087 of JAUIMM010000154.1, forward strand.
TGGACGCATTAACAAAGATGAAAGAGCTAATTTGTCAAGCTCAGATCCAAAGAATACTGCTCCGTTAAACAAAAGGGCTTTTGGACTCCACATCTGTGTCTCAGGGCCAGAGCCAATATTTTCGCCTGCCAACTATTGGCGAGTCAGTAAAAGCCACGACACCAAGGGGGAGATTTTAAAATTTTGGAGAGAAAGTGGAGAAGTTGTTCATAGCAACCAGCTTCTGTCATTTTACAGGCTGTGCTAGAAAAAACAAGAGATATGGTAAGAACTTACCTTTGTTATCTGTTTCTACGAAGTCCATAGGGTCCACAGGGTGACCTTTGGGGGTATAGCTGGATCCTAGGGCACCACGGAGTTAAAGCTTGTAGCTGCTCCCAAGATGCACTTAGGTACCTGTGGCTCGGGGGCGAGGTATAGAGAAGGATGGACCCCAGTTGGTAAGCAGCCAAGGCCGGAGGAGGAGACGAAACAGAGAGAAGGAAGACTGGAACACACAAGAACCATACTCACAGAAATGGGAGACGGACAACCGGTCACCAGTCACAGAGCCCATATGAAGCCAGGTGCGTCAGGGCGGGTGCCCTGTGGACCCTATGGACTTCGTAGAAACAGAGATAACAAAGGTAAGTTCTTACCATATCTCTTGTTTTCTACTTCAGGGTCCATAGGGGTCCACAGGGTGACCTTGGGGATGTCCCAAAGCAGTCCAACTAAGGGCAGGGACGCTCCTGTGCTGATAAGAGAACCCGGCGCCCAAAGGATGCATCCTGAGAGGCAAAGGTGTCAAACGCATAGAACCTCAAAAAGGTGTGAATGGAAGACCAGGTGGCCGCCTTACACAGCTGAACAGCAGAGGCGCCACGGCTAGCAGCCCAAGAAGGGCCCACAGACGGAGTGGAATGAGCCTTAACAGAGGCTGGAACAGGTAAACCCTCCTGCATATAAGCCTCAATAATAACAGAACGAAGCCAACGGACTAGAGTCTGTTTGGTTTTCACAAGAGGGGTTGGCCTGCCAACAAAGAGGATAAACAAAGAATCCGACTTCCTCACAGAACTAGTCCGGTCCACATAAACCTGGAGTGCACGGACAACGTCTAAGGAAGCTTCCCCAGCCGAAAGATCAGGCGACTGAAAGGCTGGTACAACAATTTCCTGATTAATGTGGAACCTGGAAACCACCTTAGGCAGCAAATAAGGACAAGTGCGAAGCACCGCTCTGTCCTGATGAAAAACCAGAAAAGGGGGACGACAGGAAAGCGCCCCCAAATCCAGAATACGCGAAACCCGGAACACCTGGGGATCATATTTTCTGGCCTCGCACCACTGAAAGTAAGTGTGCCACACTCTGTGGTAGATACTCGCGGAAGCAGGCTTGCGCGCATGGTGGTAATAACGGAGCTAGAAAAGCCCCGAGACCTCAGGACGGCTGTCTCAAGAGCCACGCCGTCAAAGATAGTCGACCCAGATCCGGGTGAAGACAGGGCACCTGAGACAACAGGTCCCGCCGTTGAGGTAGGAGGTACGGAGCGTCAATGGACAGGCTCCGCAGATCAGAGTACCACGGCCTTCTGGGCCACCAGGATCAGTGTGCCTCCGTCCTTGTTGAACTTGCGCAGGACCCGAGGCAGCAGAGATATCGGAGGGAACAAGTAAGCCAGCTGAAACAGCTATTTCACCGACAGCACGTCTATCAGACTTGCGCCTGTGTCCCTAGTCCTTGACCCGTACACGGGCAGCTTGTGATTGTGACGGGACGCCATCAGGTCCAGCTCTGGCAGCCCCCACTTGTCCACGAGTAGTTGGAATACCTCTGGAGGAAGCGACCATTCCCCGGGATGCACTTCGTAACGGCTGAGGAAGTCTGCCTCCCAACTGAGGACTCCCGGGATGAAGACTGCCGAGAGAGCTGGAAGACAGCGCTCTGCCCAAGCCAGGACGCGGGACACCTCCGACATCGCAGCTCGACTGCGAGTCCCTCCCTGGTGATTGATGTACGCCACCGTGGTGGCGTTGTCTGACTGCACCTCAACGGCCCTTCCGTGAAGAGTGGTGCCGGACGACTGCAGGGCTCTGTACACTGCCCGCAGTTCCAGGATGTTGATGGGAAGAATCGCTTCCTCCGCCGACCAAAGACCCTGAAGTGACAAGGAGCCTGTCACCGCCCCCCAACCCCGGAGACTGGCATCTGTGGTGAGCAGAACCCATTAAGGGATCCAAAAGGGGCGCCCCTCGAGGAGATGAGCCGTCTGTAGCCACCAGGCCAGGGACAGACGCACCTCCGAGGACAACACCAGCATCTGAGAGCGGATCCTGTGTGACAATCCGTTCCATTCCGAAAGAATCAGCCTCTGCAGGGGCCTGGAATGGAACTGGGCAAACTCCACCATGTCGAATGCTGACACCATGGACCCCAAAACTCTCATCGCTGAGTGCACCGACACTCTGCCACTGCTCAGACAACTGTGAATCTGCAGCTGTAAGGAGGAGACCTTCTCTGGAGTCAGAAAAATCCGTTGCCGACGAGAGTCCAGCAGGGCCCCCAAATGAACCATCCGCTGTGATGGGATGAGGGAGGACTTCTTCCAGTTGATCAACCACCCGTGCGCCTGTAGACAAGCGACCGTCAGGTGGAGATGTTGGATCAGTACCTCCGGGGAGCTTGCCAGCAAGAGGAGGTCGTCTAGATACGGTAGCAACCATATCCCCTGGCTCGAAGGTGAGCCGCCATCACCTTGGTAAATACCCTTGGTGCCGTGGAGAGGCCAAAGGGTAGAGCCCTGAATTGGTAGTGGTTGTGGAGAATAGCAAACCGCAGAAACAGTTGGTGCGATGTTGCTATAGGCACATGGAGGTAGGCGTCCTGGATATCCAGGGAGACCATATAATCCCCCGGTTCCATCGCCAGAATGATGGAACGCAAAGTTTCCATCCTGAAATTGGGAACCCTGAGAAACCTGTTCAGGGACTTCAAAATTGAGGATGGGGCGATGAGAGCCATTGGGTTTCTGCACCAGAAACAGCGTAGAGTAATACCCCATCCCACGTTGAGATTGTGGTACGGGTATAATGACCCCCACCGTCAGCAAGGCCTCTATGGCTTCCTGAACCGGCAAGGCCTTGGTTTTTTCCTGAGAAGGACTCGTGCAAAAAAACTGGCGAGGCGGCCTGTGCCGAAAAGACAGGGCGTACCCCTGGGAGACCACTTCTCACACCCAGGCATCCGTGGTGGTATTGTGCCAGCACTGGGCAAATTGAAGAAGACGGCCTCCCACTTTGGGGTCCCCCAGAGGGAGGCCCGTCCCATCATGCAGAAGGCTTATCTTCTTGCTTGGAAGAAGGGCGCCTAGCACTCCAGGCTTGCTTCTTTGGCTTTGAGGCGGTCTTGGTTGCGGACTGCCTCGGGAAGGACTGACCCTTTGCCTTGCCCTAAACCCGAAAGGAGCGAAAGGCCGAGCTCCGGACCTTAGCAGGTGTCGTAGCTGAAGGGAGGAAGGCTGACTTGGATTTTGCCAGGGTATCTACTATTTTGTCCAGGTCCGGACCAAATAGTAACTCTCCATTAAAAGGTAAGGCCTCAAAGCCTTTCTTTGAATCAGCGTCTGCTCTCCAAGACCTCAACCACAAGGATCTGCGAGCAGACACTGCTGCCGCCGAAACCCTAGAGGTCAGCAGGCTAGCATCCAAAGATGCTTCTCCAATGTAGGAAGCGGCATCTCTCATCTGTCCTAACAACGCCCTCTGGACATCTGGAGCTTCATCCGTAAACGTATCCTCCAAGGCGTTGGCCCAACCCTCAATGGCCTTGGTCACTTAGGAGATGGCCATGGACAGCCGGGCTACAGCCCGAGAGAGTGTAAATAGACTTTAGACAAGTCTCCACCTTCCTGTCCGTAGGATCCTTCAGCGAGGATATAGACGGCAATGGCAAAGTAGCACTCCTGATGAGGCGTGTTACATGGGAATCGACCGCAGGCGGAGTTTCCCATTTCTTATAATGCGCCTCTGGAAATGGATAATTGGACGCCAACCGCTTCTGTGGCAGGAATCGCTTACTGGGCGTCTGCCAGTCCACCGCCATGTGATTCGTCAACTGATCAGACAAGGGGAACGCTGCAGAAGTAACCTTAGCTTTTTTAAAACTAGGATACCTCATCCTCAATCAGAAGAATGGCCCGCACCGCCCTAACCAGAGCCCGCACATTGATGGAAGACTTAGTGTCTACCTCCTGTACTGAGGCATCTGACGCATCCTGCACCTCACCATCATCCGAGGACCCCTCAGAGTCCAAAAAATGCGCAGCCTGCGCCATAACTGTGCGTTTAGACGCCCTGGAGGGCACGTCACTGCGCAACATCGACTGAAAAGCTGCTGCCACCAAATCTTGGACAGTGTGGGAAAGTGCATCCACCCAGGGTGGAGGAGCTGCCACAGGAGCCTGAAACGGTACCACAGCCTGCTGCGCCACAGGGGTGGACTGTATATACATTGGCAACCCCGCATAGGGACCAACAGGCTGAGACCCCGGGGGAGTCTGCAATAATTGTGGGACACCCAGGGAATGGGGGATGGTAGGCTGGGGCAACGCCCTAGTAGGGACGGCAGTCGGGACCGACAGACGGTCCGCGATGGACACCAGCACCTGGGAAAACATCGCCCATGGTGGATCCTGCGACATAGGAGGTTTAGACGTACCAGGGACCGCCTGGCACCGTCCGCACAGGCCGTCCTGTGACAAATCTCCTCCTCAGACATGACAGACTATATAATTAAAACAAGAGATATGGTAAGAACTTACCTTTGTTATCTCTGTTTCTACGAAGTCCATAGGGTCCACAGGGTTGACCTTGGGGTTATAGCTGGAACAGGATCCATGGGCACCACACAGTTAAGCTTTTAGCTCCCAGGATGCACTTGGGTCCTCCTCTATACCCCGCCCCCGAGCCACAGGCACCTCAGTTGGTAAGCAGCCTAGGCCGGAGGAGAATATGGAACAGAGAGAAGGAAGACTGGAACACACAAGAAACCATACTCTCAGCAATAGGAGACGGAAAACCGGTGACCAGCCACACAGCCCATTTGAAGCCAGGTGCGTCAGGGCGGGCGCCCTGTGGACCCTATGGACTTCGTAGAAAAAGAGATAACAAAGGTAAGTTCTTACCATATCTCTTGTTTTCTACTTCAGGGTCCATAGGGGGTCCACAGGGTTGACCTTGGGGATGTCCCAAAGCAGTACAACTAAGGGCGGGGACGCTCCTGTGCTGAAAGGAGTACCCGGCGCCCAAAGGATGCATCCTGAGAGGCAAAGGTGTCAAACGCATAGAACCTCAAAAACGTTTGAATTGAAGACCAAGTGGCCGCCCTACACAGCTGAACAGCAGAAGCGCCACGTCTAGCAGCCCAAGAGGGACCAACAGAACGAGTGGAATGAGCCTTAACAGAGGCTGGCACAGGTAAGCCCTCCTGTGCATAAGCCTCACAAATAACGGAACGAAGCCAACGGGCTAACGTTTGTTTGTTGGCAGGCCAACCCCTCTTGTGAAAACCAAAGAGGATAAACAAGGAATCAGACTTCCTAACCGAAGCCGTCCGGTCTACATAAATTCTAAGCGCCCGGACCACATCTAAGGAAGTCTCACCAGCTGAAAGATCAGGGGACTGAAAAGCTGGCACAACAAGTTCCTGATTAATATGGAACTTCGAGACCACTTTGGGCAAAAACTCAGGACGAGTGCGGAGCACCGCTCTGTCCTGGTGAAAAATCAGGAAAGGAGGGCGACAGGAAAGCGCCCCCAATTCAGACACCCTCCTGGCCGAAGCAATTGCCAGGAGAAAAACAGTCTTAAATGTCAGCCACTTGAGCTCCACCGCCTCAAGAGGCTCAAACGGAGGACCCTGCAGGACCCGTAGCACCACCGCCAAGTCCCAAGGAGCCACAGGAGGCACAAAGGGAGGCTGGATCCTGAGAACACCTTGGAAAAAGGTGTGAACGTCTGGTAGTATTGCAATCCGCCGTTGAAACCACACGGACAAGGCGGACACATGAACCTTCAGAGATGCAAGGCGTAAGCCGAGATCCAATCCTGACTGAAGAAATTCCAAGATCCTAGAAACTCGGAACACCTGAGGATCATAAAGTCTGGACTCACACCACTGAAAGTAAGTGTGCCACACTCTGTGATAAATCCGTGCTGAAGCAGGCTTGCGTGCCCTGAGCATGGTACAAATAACCGAACTGGAGAAGCCCTGAGACCTCAAGACGGCTGTCTCAAGAGCCACGCCATCAAAGACAGCCAACCCAGATCCGGGTAAAGGCAGGGCCCCTGAGACAACAGGTCCCGACGTTGAGGAAGAAGGTACGGAGCGTCGATGGAGAGGCTCCTCAGATCGGAGTACCAAGGACGTCTGGGCCACGCCGGAGCTACCAGCACGAGCATGCCGCCGTCCTGCTTGAATTTCCGCAGAACCCGAGGAAGCAGGGATATCGGAGGAAACAGATACGCCAGGTGAAACGTCCATGTCACCGACAGCGCGTCCACCAGACTTGCACCTGCGTCTCTTGTCCTTGACCCGTAAACGGGCAACTTGTGATTGTGACGGGAGGCCATCAAGTCCAGCTCCGGCAGTCCCCACCTGTCCACGAGTAGCTGAAACACCTCTGGGTGAAGCGACCATTCCCCGGGATGCACGTCGTGACGGCTGAGGAAGTCCGCCTCCCAATTGAGGACTCCGGGGATGAAGACCGCCGAGATCGCTGGAATGTGACCCTCCGCCCAAGACAGGATACGAGACACCTCCGACATCGCTGCCTGACTGCGAGTTCCGCCTTGGTGATTGATATACGCCACCGTGGTGGCGTTGTCGGACTGCACCTGTACCGCCCTTCCGTGAAGAGCGGGGCAGGACGACTGCAGGGCCTTGTATACTGCCCGCAGTTCCAGGATGTTGATGGGGAGAAGTGCTTCTTCCGCTAACCAACGACCCTGAAGCGACAAAGAGCCGGTCACTGCCCCCCAACCCCGGAGACTGGCATCCGTCGTGAGCAGAACCCAGTCCGGGATCCAAAATGGGCGCCCCTCGACCAGATGAGCTGTCTGAAGCCACCAAGCCAAAGATAGCCGAACGTCCGGAGACAACACCAGCACCTGAGAGCGGATCCGGTGAGGTAACCCGTTCCATTCTGATAGAATCAGCCCCTGCAGGGGCCGGGAATGGAACTGGGCAAATTCCACCATGTCGAATGTCGACACCATGGACCCCAGAACTCTCATAGCCGAATGGACCGACAGGCGGCAACGGCTCAGGCAACTGCGTATCCGCAGCTGTAGTGAGGCGACCTTCTCCGGAGTCAGGAAGATCCTTTGCTGACGCGAATCCAGCAGGGCTCCCAAATGAACCATCCGCTGTGATGGAATCAGAGAGGACTTTTTCCAATTTATCAACCACCCGTGTGCTTGCAGGCAAGCGATCGTCAGGTGGAGATGTTGAAGCAGTACCTCCGGGGAGCTCGCCAGCAACAGGAGGTCGTCCAGGTACGGCAGCAGCCGTACATTCTGGTTCCGAAGATGTGCGGCCATGACCGCCATAATCTTCGTGAACACCCTCGGTGCCGTGGAGAGACCAAAGGGTAGCGCCCGGAACTGATAGTGGTGTTGAAGGATAGCGAACCTCAGATACCGCTGGTGTGAAGATGCTATCGGAACATGGAGGTAGGCGTCCTGGATGTCCAGGGACACCATGTAATCCCCCGGTTCCATCGCCAGAATGATGGAACGTAACGTTTCCATCCTGAACTTGGGAACTCTGAGGAATTTGTTCAGAGACTTCAAGTTGAGGATAGGGCGATGAGAACCATTGGGTTTCTGCACCAGAAACAGAGACGAATAATACCCCGTCCCTCGTTGTGATAGAGGAACGGGAACAATGACCCCTGCTTTCAGCAAGGACTCTATAGCCTCCTGAACCTGTAACGCCTTGGTCTTGTTCTGAGAAGGACTTGTGCAGAAAAACTGGTGGGGTGCTCTGTGCCGAAAAGACAGGGCGTACCCCTGGGAGACCACTTCTCGAACCCAGGCATCCGTGGTGGTATTGTGCCAGCACTGGGCAAATAGAAGAAGTCGGCCTCCCACTCTGAGGTCCCCCAGAGGGAGGCCCGTCCCATCAGGCCGCAGGTTTATCTTCCTGCTTGGAAGAAGGGCGCCGAGCACTCCAGGCTTGCTTCTTGGGTTTAGAGGCCGTCTTACTCGCAGACTGTCTCGGGAAGGACTGACCTTTCGCCTTACCCTGAACCCGAAAGGAACGAAAAGCCGAACTCCGAACCTTAGCAGGCAGTGCCGCCGAAGGGAGGAAGGCCGACTTGGATTTAGCCAGGGTGTCCACTATTTTGTCCAAGTCCGGACCAAATAGTAATTCCCCATTGAAAGGTAAGGCCTCCAGACCTTTCTTTGAATCAGAGTCCGCTCTCCAGGACCGCAACCATAAGGATCGGCGGGCAGACACCGCTGCAGCCGATACCCGCGAGGTCAGCAGACTAGCATGTAAAGAAGCTTCTCCAATGTAAGAAGCGGCGTCCCTCATTTGTCCCAACAACGCCCGCTGGACATCCGGAGCGTCGTCCGGGAAGGTATCTTCCAATGCATTGGCCCACCCCTCAATGGCCTTGGCCACCCAGGAAATGGCCATGGACGGTCGGGCCACCGCCCCGGAGAGGGAGTAAATAGACTTTAAGCAAGTCTCAACTTTCCTGTCCGTGGGATCCTTCAGTGAGGATATCGACGGTAATGGTAAGGTGGCGCCCCGAGTTAAACGGGTGACATGGGAATCCACCGCCGGTGGAGTTTCCCATTTTTTACAATGTGCCTCAGGGAAGGGGTAATTAGAAGCCAACCGCTTCTGAGGAAGGAATCTCTTACTGGGCGCCTGCCAAGCTACCGCCACATGATCCGTCAACTGATCCGACAGGGGAAACACAGCAGAAGCCACCTTAGTTTTTTTGAAACTAGGAAACTTCGACCTAGGAACCGGTGCCTCATCCTCTATAAGAAGAATAGCTCGCACCGCCCTAACTAGTGCTCGCACATTAATGGACGACTTGGTATCCATTTCCTGGACCGAGGCGTCCGAGTCAGTGTCATCAGGGACCTCCCCATCATCTGAGGAACCCTCTGAGTCAGATACCTGAGCAGCCCGTGTCATGAGTGGGCGTTTTGAAATCCTAGAAGGCATGTCAGTCTGCAACATTGACTGAAAAGCCGAGGAAGCGGCCGCCAAATTTTGCACGGAGTTGGAGAGCACATCCACCCATGGTGGAGGCGTCGCCATAGGGGCCTGAAAAGGTACCACAGGCTGCTGCGGCACAGGGGAAGCCTGTATATACATAGGCAACCCCGCATAGGGACCAACTGATTGAGACCCAGGAGGACTCCGCAATAACTGCGGGACACCCGGGGAATGGGGGATGGTCGGCTGGGGCACCGCCCTAGTAGGGAGAGCAGTCGGGACCGACAAACGGTCCGCAATAGACACCAGCACTTGAGAAAACATCGCCCACGGTGGTTCCTGCGCCAGAGAAGGTCTGGATGGGCCAGGAGCCACCTGGCATCGACTACACAGGCCATCCTGTGACAAATCCTCCCTATCTACTCCTGCAGAACAGCGTCCGCAGGAGGCCAACACCGGAGCCACTGAGCGCTCAACCTCCTCGTCTGACATGACAGAATATATTATATATCTGGCACCAGGGTAGAAGTAAAACGCACTCACCAGTGTGCTGAACAACAGCCCACAATATGGCACTGAGTAGCACACAACTGTATGTGACGGACCTCACAAATACGTGATCTATATAAGTGAGGTCAGTAGAAACGCCCCTCCCCCACACACCTGCAGGGCTTGTAGGAGAAGTAAAGGGATAGGTATAAGCTGACAGTAAGCGGAAAATAAGCACAGACAGGCAGCACTAGCAAAAAGTCACATACCATGCAGGAAGATATACTCACTGCACCTTTCCACTACAATCAACCTGCCCAGATTCAGTGTCTGGGAGGGCTATAGTTGCTGTGTACGCTGTCCTTAATCAGGGGAGAGGTACACAGGGGGACCGGTCCGCGTGCTCCCTGAGATCTGCGCTGCCACTGGGAAAATGGCCGCTGGAGACCTCAGAGGAGGAGTGGCCGAGGAATCTGCAGCTCAGCGACGCCAGACTGCGTGCTGAAAGGCGCGCTGAGCTGAGGGGAGGAGCCGCTGACAGGGAAGGCTTCCTCCCCTGGCTGGCCATTAACCCCAGGGATGCTGGCTTCCCGGTTATCCCTGGTGGTCTAGTGGTCCCACGGGTTATGGGGGGGGCCCGCCGCCACTGCCAGCAGCCTCCGGTCTGTCCCCAGGACCGGAGGCTAAAGGACTGCATTTAAGGCATTCCGCGTGCCGCCGCTAGCCAGTGACGCGCGGCTTACCTGAATCCCCGGCGACTCCGGCAGCAGTCCTGGGAGGTAGACAGAGTCCGGCTAGTACGGACTCTGTCCTCCCGCCGCGATCCCCAGATCAGTACTGGCGTCGCGGCGCCAGTCGGGGATCAGAGCGGCAGCGTGGGCATCTGTACAGACAGCCCTTCGCTGCCGTCTGTAGTAAAAAGAGATTAAAAATAAATAAAATTTAACTTAAAATAAAAAGCTTCTGGGGGCTGCTCCTGCAGCCCCCCTGCGCGGTGACCGACTCCGGCCGGGCACCAGCTTACACTGAGGTGCCTGTGGCTCGGGGGCGGGGTATAGAGGAGGACCCAAGTGCATCCTGGGAGCTAAAAGCTTAACTGTGTGGTGCCCATGGATCCTGTTCCAGCTATAACCCCAAGGTCAACCCTGTGGACCCCCTATGGACCCTGAAGTAGAAATATAAAACGTGCGCACTCACCAGTGTGCTGGACAACAGCCCACAATATGGCCCGGTGTAGCACACAACTGTATGTGACGGACCTCACAAATACGTGATCTATATAAGTGAGGTCAGTAGAAACACCCTTCCCCCGCACACCTGTAGGGCTTGCAGGAGAAGGAAAGGGATAGGTATAGGCTGACAGTAAGTAGAAATTAGGACAGACAGGCAGCACTAGCAAAAGTCACATACCATGCAGGAAGATATACTCACTGCACCTTTCCACTACAATCAACCTGCCCAGATTCAGTGTCTGGGAGGGCTATAGTGCTGTGTACACTGTCCTTTTGCAGGGGAGAGGTACACAGGGGGACCGGTCCGCGTGCTCCCTGAGAGTATCTGCGCTGCCACTGGAGAAAATGGCTGCTGGAGACCTCAGAGGAGTGGCAGAATATCTGCAACGCCAGACTACTAGCTGAAACGCGCGCTGAGCTGAGAAGCCGCTAGACAGGGAATGCTTCCTCCCCTGGCTAGCATATTAACCCCCAGGTTGCCGGCATCCCGCTTGCCGAGTTATTTACCCTGGTGGTCTGGCGGGGTATGCCTCCAATGGAGGGGGAGCCCACCGCCACCGGTCTGTCCCCTAGACGGGGGCATGGGACTGCGTTTAAAAGGAACCCGCGCACCGCCGCTAATCAGCGGCACGCAGCTTACCTTGATCTCCCCGGCGTCTCCGGCAGCAGTCCTGGGGGAAACCAGAGTCCGGCTTACACAGACTCCGGCATCCCCCGCCGCGATCCCCAGTTCAGAACTGGCGTCGCGGCGCCAGCAGGGAGAAGGAGCGGCAGCGTGGGCGTCTGTACAGACAGCCCATCGCTGCCGCTCTGCAGAAAAAAAACTGTAGTAAAAAATAAATTTAACGACCCGACTCCGGCCGGGCACCAGCTTAAACTGAGGTGCCTGTGGCTCGGGGGCGGGGTATAGAGGAGGATGGACCCAAGTGCATCCTGGAAGCAGCTAAAAGCTTTAACTCTGTGGTGCCCGAGGATCCAGCTATACCCCCAAAAGGTCACCCTGTGGACCCTGAAGTAGAAATAGTCTACAATGGGAATCTACTCCTGTGCATGTACTAGGGAGCTGCTGACACTAAAAGATCATCCAAATCTCTTACAATATAGATTTAGTTACAATGTGTCTGCGCTCAGCTCTTGTGGCACCTTGTTAGACTCCATAGCAATAGGGTAAACAGTATGAAGGTATACGCCCTTACAGGCCCTATTGAGTGATAGAGTTAATAGACTCTTCCCTCAGATACTAGTACAGGCTGTTAAGCTTTGGAGGGCGGTCTCTGATATCACGCAATTCACTAGGTTAGATCCTGACACCCAGTTATGGAATTCTAGGGCATTGCCTGAACTGAGATCACTTCAAACTAGACAAGTGTGGGGTCCCAAGGGTATCCACTCCCTGGGACAATTATATGTTAGTTCTACATTTAAATCCTTCTCTCAATTGCAAGAGGAATTTTCTTTGCCAAGCTCATTTTTATAGATTTCTGCAACTTAGGCATGCCCTGAATATTCAGTTTACTAATGGCCCTCCTGCCCCTCAATCTTTTCCTATGAAGGCAGCACTTCTCTCACTAGGCCCCCGCAGATCTGTGTCTTTTATTTACGCATACCTTATGTCTCATTATCACAAATCCAAATTACTTTATCTTAAAGAGAAATTGGAGGCAGATGTAGGTTCTATAGTTGATAGTGGCTGGGACATCGCTTTAGAGTGTTCCTCGCAGCTCCACTGCCTCTGTGAAATTTCAGCTATTTATATAGTTTATTTAGCCCCGGTTAGGTTGGTTAAGTTTGGTTGCCGTACTTCTACTGCTTGCCCAAAGTGTCAAACGGCTGCTGGAACTTTTTGCCATTTGTTATGGGAGTGTCTCTTAGTTCAAACCTTTTGGATTAAGGTCATAAATGTTATAACTAGTACTCCTCTTCTTACGCCGGTGGTGTGGGGGTCTTGGAGGATACCGTTCGATAAATAAGCTAGACAATATACCATTAATATATGTACTCTGGCTAAGGTTAGCATTGCCTGGACCTGGATGGCCTCTCAGGGACCAGATTATTGTGCATGGCTACCCTTGGTACGCACCTCAGTTCGGCATGAAAAATACCTTTATCTTACCCGAAAGGCAGTTCAAATTTAACCGTATTTGGAGTAGATGGCAGAATTCCAGATATGCTCTTCCTGATAAATAATGATGTGGTTATATTTTGGGCTCAGCTGTATCTATTTTAATATTATTGTCACACTGTTTAATTTTTGCTTCATATGCATGTGTGGCATCAGTGCAGGTTTGGGAGAAGCTTCTCCTTTTTCAATATTTATTTTTTGTTATTTGACAATATACTGTAACTTTTTTGGTATATATGTTTTGTGTTAATGTGTAATAGATGTCCTGATCAATATATATTTATCAGTACATTGTAATGGCTATAGGTTTGTGTTGAAGTATACATGATTTATATGTCTATGATATTCAAACGCTTTTTTATAGCATTTTATTGTATGGATATAAATGTTTAATTAGAAGATGTACCACAGTGCCTTGTGTCCATATATACTTGTCAAGATTTTTTTTTAAATTAATATTGTATTCTATTTTTGTCTGTTATTTTGAAGTTCCAATAAAAAAAAATTACTCAAATTTTTTAAAAAAAACAACAACAAAAAAAACACAGTATGAAGGTGCACCGTAAAATGATCTCCCACAATTATGTATATTAAGTAATGTGTATTTATTAAACAATTAATAAATACACATTATTTACTAAATATACATTATTGTGTGAGATTATACACTTCTAGAAAAATTACAAGAGCTGGCTGCTATGGGCAAAGTCACCACCTTATATCTAATAGATTTCATAAATCTCCAAGGGGAGGAGGGAAAGAGGCTGCACAGAGTCTTGCACTTTATTGAAAAAAATGATGAATAAACGTTATACATCAGTCATGAGGTAAATCATTTCTCGATGATGTAAAGATTATATGTATAATCAATACCCTGTCAAAATCAGATAGGGAGGGGGGTGGGGGCTCTGTGCTTGAGGCAATAACCTAAATTATTCAAATGTAAACTTTTATTAAGATAATGTTAAAAAGTTTAGCACAAATGGACCATAACTACATAGGCATAACTATGGTGGCAGTGCTACAGGGGCATAACTATGGAGAGCACTACTACAGGGGCATTATTTGGGGGCACTGCTACAGGGGCATTATATAGGGCACTACTACAAGATTTCCTTCCTTTCAAATCAAGGGGGTAACGTCTGCGTATCTAAATATATTTTGGGTTAAAAGGTAAAAAAGTTCCCTGACCCCTGCCCTAAGTGTACCACTTGACCAAAGTTTAAACCCCAACAGAGAGGGTATTCCACCCAGTGGGCAAATGAATGGCATAATCGTGCATGGCAGGAAACCTTCCACAGAAAACACCCCCTAGAGCACAATACCCCTGAACATGGGCTGAGGAGAGAGGTGGACATCAGAACAGCAGCATTTACAATAGGAAAGTAGGAAAATATAAAAACAGAAGCTGTCATCAGGAGCTTCATATATAAAAAAAAAAAAAACCCTGCTAACTTTTGCTATGAAAATTACCAGCATCATTAGCATCATCCAGTTTCGGGATTCCCTTGATCTTTGTGTGCTTCACCGCAGAGCATTTCTTATTCAGCTGGGACTGAGCCTTAAACTTCACCCAGTTTAAGATGCTTTCCACAATGCCACAACCTGTTGCCTGAAACAAAATAATGCACTCATAAGCAATAGGTACATAAACTTAATTTTTCAAGTTAAAAGTCAAAGTTACAAACCAAAATGTATCCATAGGTTACTAGTCACCTGCTTAACAATTCTGGGTATAGCACTGACAGCAAAAGGAAATACAAGAAATACCTAAATCCCAGCAGTGTTAAAAAAAAAAAAAAATTAAACCTACAGTATAAAATTGCCTGTTATACAAAATACTAATAAAAATCAAAGAAGAACGAAAACACTGCAGGATCTAATCAGTACCCAAAATTTGACAGAACTTCGATCATGAAAACAGGATTTTTATGAGTGTTAAACCATGTTTGCAGAATTGAGAGGAACAGGAACATTGAGCCAAAAACAGGTTTTAGTAATCCGTGCGCTTCACACTTACGAGTGTAAATGCAGCAATAGGTTAATATGGTGTACACCCACAATTCACCAAAAAAGATTCAACAAATAAAAAACAGGGTAAACCTTGCGCATAAACCTCAATGGGGAATTACTCTTCAATAACAATGTTTTGGAATTGCCATAAAGTCAACATAAAAAATCCTTATATTGAGTGTTGTTGTATTAGTTCATCCGGGTTAAAACAGTACATATATGTGTCCTCTTCTTAAAAATATACACTGGTCTGCTTCACACAACACACTGGTCACTTGCTAACTTCTTCAAAACACCCTGGAGAGCTTCTTGTTCCTCAGAAACAGATAAGGGAAACAAGAGAAGGACCACAATGGTGTAATAAAGTTTTATTATAGTGACAATGTGTTAAAAAATAAGGTAGAGGCTGCGTACCAGACATCCAGGTGTATAATAACACCATAAAGCATACGAATAATATTTACAGGGTACCTCCTGGGCTCAAGAATCCACCCTCTCTGCTTGGGTCTGGGACCGCTGTTCCTCCAATGTCCACCAACGCGTTTCAGCTTACTAAGAGCCTTTCTCAAGGTGTGTAAAGCTAGACCAGATATCCTTGTTTATATCCCCCCTCCCCCAATATGATTGGTTCACAACTTTTAATATTGGTTTAGTGGGGAGAAATGCGTGTTTCTTAATTGTCATACAAATAGGTACTTTCTACAATATTGGTACCTGTTTTAGGTGAATCCCAAGATCTCAGTTATTTAGAATTAGATAGAAGAACTGGCGTGCGTTCCACCGCAATCTCCACGTGGAACGCAAAGTACTTCCGGTATTAGTGCTCGGAAGTGGACCTCTCATGTATCACGCTGCGTTCCACAATCAACACGCGTGGAGCGCACACACTTCCGCTCATTCTCTCATGGCTCCTTTGGGGAATTTGAGTGTGCTCCACCGCCTTCTCCCCGTGGAACGCATGCACTTTCGGCGCATGAACTGTGTCAACGCTTGTGGCCGGTTGCGCTCTACAGCTCGTCTGTGTGGAGCGCATGCACTTCCAGAGGTGGCTGTAATGCCATGACCTCCTGGTTGGAATGCTTGCGGATTTGCGCATCACCCTATTAGTTGCCTGGTGCGCAGAAAATTCCGGTGATCTCCACCGGGAGTTCATACTATAATAGAATTGTTAATAAGTCTCTATTTTAATGGTCACGTGAAACGTGGTCCTTAATGAGACATATCCACAAATATATAACGAATAGTTCTCATTATATAGAAAAAACGGGTAGGGTGGGAATTGCATTTACAAAAAAGATTTTTCATAAACATATGACTTAAAAATCACATGAAGTGAACATAAATATATAATTATAAGAATATATACCTATAAATGACCTTAAAATGAGAAGAGATTAAAAACCTAAAATGACCTTGTAAACATATAGATGACCATCAATTAAGAGAAGCAGAATAAAACCATATACAATAAAACGAATATGTAGAAAAAAAAGTTCCAGTATTAAAAAGACCCTCTGTTAAAATATATTTTTATAAAAACCATTTTAGCTCAAAATCCATACTCATCCCTTTGGGGTGAAGGGTCCCCATTTCATAAATCATCCTCATTTCAGTCTGTGCTAAATTGTTATCAATTTTCTTTTTTCTCCAGTTTTTCTCCACTACCTTTATCCCTATTACTCTATTAATCCCCTTGGTGGAGCTGTTGTGATGTTCTTTAAAGTGATTGGACACTGAATGTTTGTCATACCCCTTCTTTATATTCCTCACGTGCTCTGACCATCTTTCCTTCAGGGAACGGGTGGTGCGCCCAATATACTGGAGACCACATTTGCACTCAATTAAGTATATACAGTTGATGCTGTTACAAGTTATGAACTGCGTAATATCATGTGTTACACCTGTAGTTTTTGAATGGTATTGTTCTAGTTTATTTGGTTGTGCTAGATGATTTTTGCACATCTGGCACAGCCCACAGCGATAGAATCCTTTGGATTTAATTCTGTTCATTCTTTTCAAAGGAACTGCACTTTTAACCAATCTAATCTTCAAATTATCAGCTTTTCTATATATAAATGAGGGTTTTTCTGGTATAGTCCGCTTCCCAATTGAGGACTCCGGGGATGAAGACCGCCGAGATCGCTGGAATGTGACACTCCGCCCAAGTCAGGATGCGAGACACCTCCGACATCGCTGCCCGACTGAGAGTTCCTCCTTGGTGGTTGATATACGCCACCGTGGTGGCGTTGTCGGACTGCACCTGTACCGCCCTTCCGTGAAGAGCGGGACCGGACGACTGCAGGGCCCTGTATACTGCCCGCAGTTCGAGGATGTTGATGGGGAGAAGTGCTTCTTCCGCAGACCAACGACCCTGGAGAGACAATGAGCCGGTCACTGCCCCCCAACCCCGGAGACTGGCATCCGTCGTGAGCAAAACCCAGTCCGGGATCCAAAAGGGGCGCCCCTCGACCAGATGAGCTGTCTGAAGCCACCAAGCCAAAGATTGCCGAACGTCCGGAGACAACACTAGCACCTGAGAGCGGATCCGGTGAGGTAACCCGTTCCATTCCGATAGAATCAGCCCCTGCAGGGGCCGGGAATGGAACTGGGCAAATTCCACCATGTCGAATGTCGACACCATGGACCCCAATACTCTCATAGCCGAATGGACCGACAGGCGGCAACTGCGTATACGCAGCTGTAGGGAGGTGACCTTCTCCGGAGTCAGGAAGATCCTTTGCTGACGCGAATCCAGCAGGGCTCCCAAATGAACCATCCGCTGTGATGGAATCAGGGAGGACATTTTCCAATTTATCAACCACCCGTGTGCTTGCAGGCAAGCGATCGTCAGGTGGAGATGTTGAAGCAGTACCTCCGGGGAGCTCGCCAGCAACAGGAGGTCGTCCAGATACGGCAGCAGCCGTACATTCTGGTTCCGAAGATGTGCGGCCATGACCGCCATAATCTTCATGAACACCCTCGGTGCCGTGGAGAGACCAAAGGGTAGCGCCCGGAACTGATCGTGGTGTTGAAGGATAGCGAACCTCAGATACCACTAGTGCGAAGGTGCTATCGGAACATGGAGGTAGGCGTCCTGGATATCCAGGGACACCATGTAATCCCCCGGTTCCATTGCCAGAATGATGGAACGTAACGTTTCCATCCTGAACTTGGAAACTCTGAGGAATTTGTTCAAAGACTTCAAGTTGAGGATAGGGCGATGAGAACCATTGGGTTTCTGCACCAGAAACAGAGACGAATAATACCCCGTCCCTCGTTGTGACTGAGGAACGGGAACAATGACCCCTGCTTTCAGCAAGGAGTCTGTAGCCTCCTGGATCTGTCTTGTCCTGAGAAGGACTCGTGCAGAAAAACTGGTGGGGCGGTCTGTGCCGAAAAGACAGGGCGTACCCCTGGGAGACCACTTCTCGAACCCAGACATCCGTGGTGGTATTGTGCCAACACTGGGCAAATAGAAGAAATCGGCCTCCCACTCTGAGGTCCCCCAGAGGGAGGCCCGTCCCATCAGGCCGCAGGTTTATCTTCCTGCTTGGAAGAAGGGCGCCGTGCACTCCAGGCTTGCTTCTTGGGTTTAGAGGCAGTCTTACTCGCCGACTGTCTCGGGAAGGACTGACCTTTTGCCTTACCCTAAACGGAACGAAAAGCCGAACTCCGAACCTTAGCAGGCAGTGCCGCCGAAGGGAGGAAAGCCGACTTGGATTTAGCCAGGGTATCCACTATTTTGTCCAAGTCCGGACCAAATAGTAATTCCCCATTGAAAGGTAAAGCCTCCAGGCCTTAATTTGAATCAGAGTCCGCTCTCCAGGACCGAAACCATAAGGATCGGCGGGCAGACACCGCTGCAGCCGATACCCGCAAAGTCAGCAGACTAGCATCTAAAGAGGCTTCCCCAATGTAAGAAGCAGCGTCCCTCATCTGTCCCAACAACGCCCTCTGGACATCCGGAGCGTCGTCCGGGAAGGTATCTTCCAATGCATTGGCCCACCCCTCAATGGCCTTGGCCACCCAGGAGATGGCCATGGACGGTCGGGCCACCGCCCCGGAGAGGGAGTAAATAGACTTTAAGCAAGTCTCAACTTTCCTGTCCGTGGGATCCTTCAGCGAGGATATAGATGGTAATGGTAAGGTAGCGCCCCGAGTTAAATGGGTGACATGGGAATCCACCGCCGGTAGAGTTTCCCATTTTTTACAATGTGCCTCAGGGAAGGGATAATTAGAAGCCAACCGCTTCTGAGGAAGAAATCTCTTACTGGGCGTCTGCCAAGCTACCGCCATATGATCCGTCAACTGATCCGACAGGGGAAACACCGCAGAAGCCACCTTAGTTTTTTTGAAACTAGGATACTTCGACTTAGGAACCGGTGACTCATCCTCTATAAGAAGAATGGCTCGCACCGCCCTAACCAGTGCTCGCACATTAATGGACGACTTGGTATCCATTTCCTGGACCGAGGCGTCCGAGTCAGTGTCATCAGGGACCTCCCCATCATCTGAGGATCCCTCTGAGTCCGATACCTGAGCCGCCCGCGCCATGAGTGGGCGTTTTGAAACCCTAGAAGGCATGTCAGTCTGCAACATTGACTGAAAAGCAGAGGATGCGGCCGCCAAATTTTGCACAGAGTTGGAGAGCACATCCACCCAGGGTGGAGGAGTCGCCATAGGGGCCTGAAAAGGTACCACAGGCTGCTGCGGCACAGGGGAAGCCTGTACATACATAGGCAACCCCGTATATGGACCCACAGACTGAGACCCAGGAGGACTCCGCAATAACTGCGGGCACCTGGGGAATGGTCGGCTGGGGTAGCGCCCTAAGTAGGGAGAGCAGTCTGGACCGACAGACTGTCCGCAATAAACACAAACACTTGAGAAAACATCGCCCACGGTGGCTCCTGCGTCAGAGAAGGTCTGGATGGGCCAGGAGCCACCTGGCACCGACTACACAAGCCATCCTGTGACAAATCCTCCCTATCCACTCCTGCAGAACAGCGTCCGCAGGAGGCCAACACCGGAGCCACTGAGCGCTCAACCTCCTCGTCTGACATGACAGAATATATTATATAGACAAAAATATATCTGGCAACAGGGCAGAAATAAACGCACTCACCGGTGTGCTGAACAACAGCCCACAATATGGCACTGTGTAGCACACAAGTGTATGTGACGAACCTCACAAATCCGTGATTTATATAGGTGAGGTCTGTAGAAACGCCCCTCCCCCACACACCTGTAGGGCTTGTAGGAGAAGTAAAGGGACAGGTATAAGCTGACAGTAAGCGGAAAATAAGCACAGACAGGCAGCACTAGCAAAAGTGACATACCATGCAGAGAAGATATACTCACTGCACCTTTCCACCACAATCAACCTGCCCAGATTCAGTGTCTGGGAGGGCAATAGTGCTGTGTACGCTGTCCTTAAATCGGGGGAGAGGTACACAGGGGGACCGGTCCGCGTGCTCCCTGAGATCTGCGTTGCCACAGAGAAAATGGCCACCAGAGACCTCAGAGGAGGAGTGGCCGAAGAGTCTGCAGCTCAGCGACGCCAGACTGCGTGCGGAAAGGCGCGCTGAGCTGAGGAGCCGCAAGACAGGGAAGGCTTCCTCCCCTGGCTAGCCTATTAACCCCAGGGCTTGCCGGCTTCCCAATATATCCCTGGTGGTCTAGTGGTCCCACGGGGTATTCCTCCTCAGAGGGGGAGCCCGCCGCCACCACTAGCAGCCCCCGGTCTGTCCCCTAGGACCGAGGGCAAAGGACTGCATTTGCAAGCAATACCCGCGAGCCGCCGCTAATCGGCGAATCGCGGCTTACCTTGTCCCCGGCGACTCCGGCAGCAGTCCAGGGAGGTACCCAGAGTCTGGACTCTGGCCCCCCCCCGCCGCGATCCCCAGTGCAGTACTGGCGTCGCCAGCGGGGAAGGAGAGCGGCAGCGTGGGCGTCTGCATAGACAGCCCGTCGCTGCCACACTAGAGAGCCTCTGTTTAAAAAAAAATCTAACAGGCTCTTTTTTTTTTTTAAATAAAAAGCTTTTGGGGGCTGCTCCCGACTCCGGCCAGGCACCAACTCAAGTTGCTGTGGCTCGGGGGCGGGGTATAGAGGAGGACGGACCAAAGTGCATCCTGGGTGCAGCTAAAGCTTTAACTCCGTGGTGCCCATGGATCCAGATCCAGCTATACCCCAAGGTCAACCCTGTGGACCCCCCTATGGACCCTGAAGTAGAAACAACAGGCCTCCGTTTGTGCAGCCACCCCTCCTACAAAATGGGGCGAGCTGTCAATCAACATCGACAGCCGCCCCTTTTGTAGCGAGCTCCGGAGCGAGATTCTCTCTTGCTCCGGAACTTGCGCACGCGCAGTGCGGCCGCTTGCTCAGCGCTTGCGACCGGGACTGAATGAGGTCCTTAGACTGAAAGAAGTGATTGACCCAGAGAACCCTGTCTTTATGAAAAACAAGATGGACTTCCAAGACAGAGCCACAAGCTCCAAATCTATCCTCGCTGAGATCACTAATAGAAATGCAAACTATCAGATAATTAACTTCAACTCCAGCTAGTCAAACTGATCAAATGACATGCTGAAAAGTGTGCGTGCGGTGGAGCTATATGTAATAGTCTCCACACGCATCTATCACTGTAAGAAGGTCTGTATTGCAGGTGCAAGCCAAGTTTCTCTGAGAAAACAAAACAAAAAACAGTACAAGTGAAAAGAGGTGGGAAGTCAGGAAACCACTCCACACCAGGCAAAGTATGTATTCCAAACACTGTTCTCATTCTTGGCCAAACCAGTATAGAAAAAAGAAAAAGGGAATGGCTACGTTGTGCCCATGTGTGTCAGGGTGCTGGAAGTACATGGTCCTCACTTGATTAAACTGGAAGCATACCTGTCACTTTGCAAATTAGCTTATATGTCCTAAAGAGGTCAGAAAGCAATAATAATGGATAATAAAGGTTAACGTTCTGTCAAAGGGTTCGTGTTACAATATTATGTACAGGATACCATTGCTTAGTGGGGACATTAGATATAGAGTGCATTTGAAATAAAAACAAAATACTTACGGCTTTATAGAATTTCTCTGACAATGCACATTTAGATCCAAAACTTTTTGATTGCAACGTCATGTTTTCCTTGGTCTGAGAATCAAAGGTCGGGTTCTCTATCAATGAGTTCACAAAAAGCCACATGTGATTTTTTACCTGGGAAGATAGTTTATTTTAAAAAACAAATTTCTAAAGATTTTATTATAAACGATTAAAAGCATATGACACTGCTAGAGAAATCAAAGTATGGTTCTCCAACGCTTGGCAAGATCAATTTTCTAGCATTGTGACCCAGTCTTTTGCTCATGGTCTTAATGCTTTATTATATCACTAAACAAGTCAATGACTTTAGTGCTGTAACAGGCAGGTTTAGAGAAAAGGGGGAAAAAGGGACTTAGAAATTATAAAAAGTAGCAGAAAAAGTATGTTAAGGTACAATTTAAACTTAGTAGTACATACCTGGAAAGGCTTAACTGAAACACCACCCTTATTCCTTCTCTTCACAACATCAATTAGTTTAGTAATAATCTGATCAGCCACATGGTCAACATGCCTACCACCCTGGGGAGAAACAAAACAAGCACATAGAATGCTCGTGTCTGCACAAAGTATTCACAACACCAATAAAACCATACTAAACATTCTGGTGGGCTACCATAATGCAGCCATTAAACCAAAATATACTGACTGTGGAGAGACAAGCAAGAGGAAACATACTGTACCTTTGTGGTAGCAATGCTGTTGACAAAGCTGATTTGCTGGAAGCCCTTTTCACTCATGGTCAAACACACTTCCCATCGATCGTTTACTACCTCATGAATGATTTTCAAGGGATTACCAGTCTCATCCAACTTGTCTTTAACATGTACATCCACATAACTGCGAAATCCAGTTACCTGGAAGACAGCATTAAATCATAATGAAACAACAAAACCATTAACAAAAATTAAAAACAATTTAAAGAGAATATATTTAGTACTTACAGGAAGTCTCTTGCCATTTAGAAAGACTTTCACCCCCTTGGAAGATCCAGCAACATCATAAGCTCTCCGAGACATGAGAGCCACAATGTCCTTGTCTAAAATTTGCATTTTAAATTTGCTTAGATCTGGTTGAAAAGTGATTGAAGTGTAATCTTCACCATCAAAGGATTTAATTTTTGAGTCCCCAGTATTTGACATGTTATTGGTCCAGGTCTGTGAAAAAGAATAGTATGTTAGTTACTCTATTACATGTTGAAGTTGCATAACATACTAAAAAATTAAAAGACGGAGGACACGAGTGAGTTGTGCCACGCATCATTGTGCTTAATCTGCAACTTTATATCAATCACAAAAATACTAATCATAAGTGACTAGGACACTATAAGCGACTTTGTAAGCAATGGTGACGTTAAATTCAGGAAAAGTACGAGAGTTCCTGGAATCGATAGCGGTGGTGTAGCATCTAAGTCGCGACAGGTGTCTTGCGCCATGTGGCGCAAAGAGGATAGGTGTATGAGGACACATCTGTATGCATGTTATGAAATATTCTTTTACAGGTTTCTGATAATTATGATGCATGGATGGAGAGTCAGCCTCTAGGGAGCAAGTCCAATAAATGCCCTAATCAGATTGAGACATTCAAGTTCTGTCACTACTAGTCTGGAATTCTATAAGCAGGCATGTTATGTCTGTCTGACTGAATCTGGTTGCAATACATACCTGTTTAAACACCTTTCTGTATTCCCTACATGCTGTTTCCACTGTAAACTTGTTGCTAAAGATGTTACACAATTTAGCACCATAACCATTACGACCACCTGCACAGAAAATATGAATAGTCAGGTTACAACAAAATAAGGGCAGATATATATGCTATAAACAAAACAACCAGTGCTATGTGAATACTAAAAGCTGTAGGCCAACATGTTTTACAAAACAGATCACATATGCTCAAGTGCTGGATGGCAGTTGCGACTGTATGCATTGCATGTAGGTTAGGAACATTTAGGTGCGTTATGCCATCCATCAGCAACACTTATACAAAGTAGAGTCATGTGACAAAAGTAGCTGGTGTTTCTCAATTGATGGAATCTTAATGAGGACCACACATGTGAAAATCAAGTCAACTACTAAAAGATATTTGCATTTGGAATCTACCAACACTCACCTGTAACTTTCTTCTGTTCATCATCATAATTACTGGAGGTCAACAGCTGTCCAAAGATGAGAGCAGGAACATAGACTTTCTCCACCTTGTGCTCAACAACAGGAATACCCTTCCCATTATTCCACACACTGACTGTGTTATTCTCACTAGGAGAGGGGAAGATCAGATTTTAAAGAAAGTGGTTTAGGTCACTGAAAATATAAAGTATACACATAAATGTCAAAGTACCAAGTTACTTACGGATCAATTGTGACCTTGATGCACGACATTGTTGAGTCCCTTTGCTTGTTATCTGCGGCATTCACTAAATTAGAAAGAAAAACAGACATGCGTTGTGGATACTCTTACACATCTCTTAAAAATGGTACAGTATCTGCAGAGGAACTGAATGTAAAATAAATGCTACAAATCGCATAAATTAAGAAAACACTCACCCAAGATTTCATCAAAGATTTTATACAAGCCAGGGACATATGTCACTTCTCTGTAGTTTAGCCCTTCCTCTTCATCAAACACCCACATTTGCTGGGAAAGACAAAACCAGATTTCATTTGGTGTGAAGGTAAGGACTTGGCTTAATGCCTACCTTCAACAAACGCTAGAATATTGAAAGTGGCACTTTCTAAAATGGGTGCAGAGACTAGAGGGCTACTACAGTCTCATGCCCCTGACCTCACTGACACCTAACACTCTCAAATGCAGGGATGTACAGTAATAAAGGCCTATGTATCGAGAGATACAATTGTAACAAAAATGTAAAAAATTATAGGAGCTGATTGATTGGTAAACAGCCTGCAAAATGTAAATTGGAAGCTATTGTAAAGTTTCCGGTGATAAAGTGCAAACAGCCGAGAAAACTAGTAGAATCACACCTCACCGCGAGTCACTGTCCCAATTGTTTCAATGTTAAAAAGGTAAAAGCTGGCAGTTGTAATAAAGGTACGATTTTCCAAAATTGCATAACCAAGAAAAACCACAATAAGGTGTCTCTGGCAGCAAGATAGCTGCACTCACATATATCTTTCCTGAATAATAACGAAAAATAAAGCAGCAACAACTTTTTTTTTTTTTTTTTAGAGATCACATTATTATTCATCCAACACAACAGGAATTTCAAGGGAGATCGTTCAGCGATATCGGTCACTGAACAAATCATCCCATGTGTACGCGGCACTACATTAAGGCATACCCTCACAACATGACCCATTCCAGGAGGGGCAAAATGCTGTTTCTTGAGTTCCCTCTTAATTTCAGTACAGGTGACAGCAATCATAAATTAAGGGAAATCCAGGATCAGAGCATACTGTCCCTACTGGAGTGGGTCATGTTGGGAGGTATTTTGTAAGACAACTCTAAAGCTGTCCACACACTAGACCAACTTTCATCCAACCAGCCAACTAGTTGACTGGTTGGAATCAAAATCTGGTAACATATGGGAGTAACTGATGATCATCAATTTGCTCCTAAATGCCAGAAAACATGAAAATGGTCGTCAGACAAGTTTGTTAAATATATATGATCAAAAAAATTTGTTCAAACAACAGTTTTTAGTCCATTTTCCCGTTTGGGAGCAAATTGCTGATTGTCATTTGCTTTCATCCCTTACCAGGTTTTCATTCCAACCAATCAACTAGTTGGATGGTTGGATGTAAGTTGGTCTAGTGTGTGGCCAGCATTACAGTAGTATGTATTCATTTGAGTCATAACCAAAGCACATTCACAATAACTTCTTAAAGTGAAAGACGCTCAGAGACTTATCCATTTGGGTAATCAGACCGTGTAATGTAATATTTCTCATAGTGTGAGCTGTAACCCCTAAAACAGGGGTTCTCAAACACAATCCTCAAGACACCCCAATAGTTCAGGCTTTAGATATCCATGGCTGAGCACAGGTGGGTAAATCAAATTGATTGAGGTACTAATTAAGTCACCTCGTGTCAAACATGGATATCCTTAAAACCTGGACTGTTAGGGTGCCTTGAGGACTGAGTTTGGGAACCAATGCCCTAAAACCATACTGAGAATGTATATTGGCAATATTTGCTCAGACCTCACAAGGGAAGGGTGTGGATTAACAGATAGACAGTCAAAACGTCAACAGTGTCTAGAGCTGTTATACAGTCAACAGGTCGACTGGGACAAAAAGGTCGATACGACTTGCTGAATTTGTGGTCTGCTTCCACACTGAGTGGCAGTTACAAATACACATTTTGGATACTTTGGCTATTAGTTACCAAATGTTGCTACCTGGAGGATGAATAAAGTATGGAGGTATTTTATTTGCAAATGTTGATATTTGATGCACTTTGTGGCCTCTTGTGCACGGCCTATCGTAAGGACCATTCCCTGTTAGTAAATTTACCCTTAATATACATTAGAACACCCACCAAAGAAACCCTATTTTAGTGCAACACTGGCTACCTCTACAAAAGGAGGAACAAAACCAGTTAAAGAAGCAATGCATATGATGCTAGATTTAATAGAAACAATGACATCAAGAGCTTCCACTCAATGAATTACAATAATTTAATCTTTCCAGTCTATAAGGTACAGAAATAACACATACTATGACCATTGAGACTCCTATCTATTCTGTAGTCAACTAATGCATTACATCATGTTCTCAGTGGGGAATGCAATTGTTTTCGGCAGATGACTAATGGGCAACTGTTGCGCCATTCGGGCTGGATGGTCACCAGTATTTATGCCCGTACCATCCTAAGGTGGCGAGCAGAAATGTGCGATAAGCCCTGGTTTTGGACACCCTAACCAGGACTTTAGCTGGTTTACATGGCTAAACCCGGTATAATTAGGTGCGACCAGGATAATAGGCGCCCAAAAACAATTGTATTGCAGCAGTGGACGTCCATTAATTAGTGCGCCTTAAACAATTGAATCACCCCCTATGTGTCAGTGAGTTAACACACGCTTAATGTTTTCTCTTACCTGTGTCACAGGCTCTACAGAACCAATGTAGGTATCTGGACGGAGCAATATATGCTCCAACTGAGTCTTCTTTTGATAAATCCTCTCAACAGAAAGACGCTTGTTCTCACCTTTCTTCACCTTACTCACAATGGTCTTGTTCTCATCAAAGAGAGGCTGCAAAAATATAGGAGTAAAATTAAAAACCAATAAAGCAAGCACATTAACAAGGCCTTTTAGTTATGAAACCTTGTTTTAATATATTAAGCAAAAGGCATAATTAAAAAAAAAAAAAAAAAAACCCAGACACTTTTGTAGATCACCTGCCGACAAGATGTGGTTGTTACACAGGCACCAATGGGGGAACAGATCATGGACCTAAATCTTAGACCTGGGAATGTTTTTTTAGGAAAGTAAAGTCTTGAAAGCTGTAAGCCAGTGAAAGGCCACTGGATATACTGCAACACGTTGCCTTATAGCTTAAAAAAAATAAATTAAATTCTCTCTCCCCATTGTTTTTAATTAACTACAGACATTTTATGATATTCTTAGCAAATTAAGAACATGGGCGGGGGCCAGAAGTTATATGTACTGTCACACGTCATAGTATGTGCACATGAAAACTGGACTAAAAGTACATCTAAACAAATCACATACCCATGGCACCATTCACATCTTCTCAAAGACCATGTAGTGGTCAAGTATTATTCATTTTCCCCAACACAATATGATCTGTTTCTCATACTATAATATCCCATTTCTCAAACAACCAGGTGAATGCACAATGCAATAAGATACTAGCACGAAGGGACTGAGTTCAACGTGCTTCGATTTGTGAACATTAAAGTAAGTGAATTAGTTTTGCTCATTGCCCTCAATACAAGCCGTGGGGGTATGCAGGTTTGCTTACATACAAACATAAAAAGTAGCAAAATATACTTTTGGGGGTCTGCAAGTATGAGGGAGGTGTTTTTTTGATTGCAGGTGTTGCAACAGGTGGGGTTTTTTTAACTTCACTTTAGAGACTGAAGTATTTAAAATTTGACAGGACTACTTATTTTCACCCAAAAATACTGCTTTATGGAATTCCTCACCACTTGTGCAAAGACGCTAAATAGAAGCTATTGAAACAACTTAAGTACCCCAAGCAGCTTTATTAGGGCTAATCGGGGACATCTACATTGATCGCCAATGTTAGTGCATCTCTTTTGGGGGGGATTCAGGCATATTTCCCCATTTCTGACAGCACTTTCCGCCTGTTCAGACATTGTGGCTTGCCGTTTTCGTATGGTTTAGTTCTGAATAGGGCGAATAGCAGGGGCACGCCCGATAAGTTTCCACGGCAAAAACACGCGATATAGGCGAAAAGTTGGACAGGCGAAACCTTTCCATCTTATCGCAGCTAATTGAATACGGGCCATAAGTTGCTATCGCAGGAGAGCAGACACACCAATCTGACCTAGCAGCACACTGAGGAGCTGCACTGGCTACCATCATACTTTGAGCAATTTACATCAGTCTGCAGGTCATTCTCCCTAGAAAAGACCAGCTTTACTTGGGACACGGTCTGGATTAGAGATGTTCAAAATGCAGCCCTCCAGCTGCTGTTGAAGTACACATTCCAGCATGCCCTGCCACAGTTTTGATACTTGGGGATGCTAAATCTGTGGCAAGGCAAGGTAGGCTGTGTAGTTCCACAGCGGGAGAGCCAGATGTTGAACACACCTGGTCCAGGATGCTTAACTCCAAGAAAAATAATTTCTTGTGCCCTATGGGATACCTACGGTCTTCCCCAAGATCGCCTAACCTGACCATCACACTGGGTCCCCTGGAGACTGTCATACAAGTTGAGGCAATGTGGCACACTTCAAATGCAGATCCCCAAACCTGAAGGAATTGGTCATCTAAAACCTACTCTACTCAAGTCACACCACTGTGGGAACAGATTAAAAAGGGACCTCTATCCTGCCGCACCAGAGACAACTGACACGGAGCAGCGACGTCTGTTGGGCAGGTCTAGGATTGTGTCAGTGATAACATTGCAAACCAAAAACATATTTTGTTGCCTCAACAAATACAGTAGTTGTACTTTAACTTTTTTGACATGCAGTCTAGGATGAGATGTACAATATTTTTCCTTCTCTCTGAGTGCCAAACAGCAGATAACTCCAATACAACAGTTGCTCACTACACGCTGTCGAACGCAAAAAAAACACCATCTTAGAAAGGAGTCAAACAAGTTATAATATAGTGAAGTAAATACAGCATAGGACCTCCGCCCATATAATCTTGGTCACACATTGTGTTGACTTAAATTTTGGGTTTATTTCTATTTTATATACAAAAAAAAAATTTCTACACATAACGCAGTAGAGAACAAGGAAGGGGGGTGCATCAAACCGTGGAAAGAGATAAAAGTCCAATCAGACTCTGTCATGTTACAGGATGTGTTTGAAGAATGACAAAAGCTGATAGGCTGTTAATTTCTCTCTCTCCTCAGTTTGATATACATCTCCCGCTAGTGTTACAAATAATTTAAAAAACAATAGTATAGATACAAGGTCACACCATCGTACGTCTTTAACAGTTTGCACATAGAGGGGGAGGCCAACCTTGGCTGCCCAGCATGTCCATACTGCAACATTCATATGCAGTGTCCATGCCCAGCTCATGGCTCTCCAGCTGTGGAAGGACACGAGTTGCTGTATGGACACTGCAAGTCTGCAACACCATAGGACTGTACAGCAGCTTACGGGCACCTCCATGCTACTACTCTATAATAGCAGGAAAGTAGTGCCCGTTACACATTATAGCACGTTTAACTTTAACCCCACTCACTTTTAGTGGCTCGGTCTCCATGATGCAACAACGTTATCCGGCACCGACAGCTTCTACAATATTCCGCCGCTCACTTACGATCCGCTCTCGGCGATCTCCCCCTCTGTACTGTGTGTGTGTAACGTACAGAGACCGTTACTGCGCCAACTTCAAAACTGTGAAAACCGCCGAAACCCAACGACCAATACGGAACGAGACCGGGGCACGAACTGACCAACCACAGCTCTCAAAGGCGGAGTTTGTATGGACGCTCCTATCAGGACGTGGGATCTTTGTTGTCGAAACCTCTTTTTCATAAATTAAACGGCAGTCATCAGTCACCGCCCACAGCATCAGGGCAGCGCGAGATGGGAGGCGGGGTGTTACGTATTGATGGACGGAATAACTGGCCAATAGGAATGAAGATACATGTGTTTAACGTTTATATAAAGCTAATAAAATTACGAGCAATACTATCATGCAGCACTAATATAGAAGAGACGCTGAGAATGCACAGAGCAGTAGTATTGCTGTAAGGTTTGCAACGTGGTTCCTGCCAGCTGCTCTCACACTGAGGGTTCATTTGCAATTCATTTCTAAAGTCACGTTGATTTTTCAGAGGAGATTCACGTTTTCATGTGTGTATCCCTGAGCAGGGGAAAAGGTGGGAAAATCTTTATTTTAAGATAAAAATGTTGGGACTCTGTGCAGGACCTCTTGTACACCCTTCCAATGAAAAAATAGCACTTGGAAGGGTTTTATAAATAGTATTATTATTAGACCAAGACATTCAGTTTTGAGGTGAATTCCTGTAAAAACATCAATAATGGGTTAAATGATGTGGAACAGGTAGGTGGAGGTTTAAATGGTGTGGGAGGGTGTGGTATAAGAGAAAGTAAAGCTGGCCACATCTACAGATATCTGTCCAACCAGCCAACTAGTTGATTGGTTGGAATGAAAATCTGGTAAGGTATGAAGGGAAATGACAATCAGCAATTTGCTCCCAAACGCCAGAAAATGGACAAAAACTTGTTTGAACAAATTGTTTAGATCAAACCTTTAATAAACTTGTCTGAATGTCCATTTTTATCTGTTTTCTGGCATTTAGGAACAAATTGCTGATCATCATTTACTCTAATTCCTTACCAGATTTTCATTCCAACCAATCGGCTAGTTTACAGGTTCTCAAACTCTGTCCTCAGGACCCCAAACAATGCATGTTTTGCAGGTCTCCTCACATAATTACTAGTGAAATAATTAGCTGCACCTGTTGATCTTTTAAACCATGTCAGTGAGTAATGAGTACACCTGAGTACCTGCTGGGTGACCTGGAAAACGTGAACTGTGTGGGGTCCTGAGGACCGAGTTTGAGAACCACTGAACTAGTTGGATGGTTGGACAGAAAATCTTTACGTGTGTACCCAGCTTTAGACAGACAATACGTCGACACAAATATGGTTAACACATGATTTTGTTTTCTAACTCTAACCCTCCCCTTGGTGCCTAAAGCTGGCCACACACTAGACCAACTTCCATCCAACCAGCCAACTTGTTGATTGGTTGGAATGAAAATCTGGTAACGTATGGGAGTAAATGATGATCAGCAATTTGCTCCTAAATGCCAGAAAACAGATGAAAATGGTCGTTCAGACAAGTTTGTTAAATGTTTAATCTAAACTATTTGTTCAAACAACAGTTTTGGTCCATTTTCCAGCATTTGGGAGCAAATTGCTGATTGTATTCCTTACCAGATTTTCATTCCAACCAATCAACTAGTTGGCTGGTTGGACAGATAATCTTTAGATGTGTGGCCAGCTTATCTGTCCCTTTCTTCTTCAGGGTCCATAGGCTCCACAGGACGAGACCTTGGGGGGTGTAGGTGATGGCTTGGACATCCGGGCACCACGCAGTTAAACTTTTGCTTACAGGATGCACCCGGCCATGGAGTCGGGTCACTGTAGACGCAGCGTGGCTGTTTTACAGCCCCAAAACATTTTCTTCAGAGCGGGCAGCATCGGACTGTCCATAGGACGTCCGCGCTGCTGCGCCATCACCCTGCTGGCGCTGCAACGCCAGTACAGGTCTGGGGATCGCAGCGGGACTCCGGGGTCTGTGCTAGCCGGACCTCGCGGGACTCCCAGGACTGCAGCCGGACGTACAGGGATCTGGTAAGGCGGACCACTGCTTGAGGTGATAGCAGTCCTTTCCCCTGGATCTCAGGGGACAGGCCGGGGATGACTGCAGTGGAACCAGGCTATAAACCCTGCACTTCCACTAGACCACCAGGGACTCGAAGCTGGATGCGTCCCGGGGGTAATTGCCGACCAGGGGAGGCAGCCTTCCCTGTTTAGTAGCAGCTCAGCATGCTTTTCCGCTAAGGTCTGACTGTGCTGAAGCGGTTCTCCTCCCATGGATACGCCCCCTGTGAGTTCTTCGGTGGCCAATTTCTCTCACTGGCAAGTTGCAGCTCTCTCAGGAGGTCACTGAGTGCAGTCCCCCTACATACCTCGCCTCCTGGTCAGCGACACTGAGTCTGCGTAGTTGAATTGTGCCATTGTGCAGGTGTTTTCTCTGCATTATATGTGACTTATGCTAGCACTGTTTGTCAGTGTCGAACTCATACTGTCAGATATTTTGCAATACCTTTTTGCTTTCTTTCTACTACACTACTACTACTACAGGGTGTTTTCTGATACCTCACATCTATTACAAATATTTGTGTCATCTGTCACATAAGCTGTGCCATTTTTGAGCCTGTGTCCCTGCAGCTTCTTAAAGCATCAGCCGGAATAGTATTTTGGCTCCTGCCTAGTATCTGACATACTCAGATGTTGCATTATACTCTGTGCCATATGGTGTGCTTATTTCTCTGCCAAAGATGTGAGAATGATGATAATGTACACTTGGATGCGCCCATCCTGCTATCATGCAAGTCATGTGAGGATGAGATGGTACAAGATGGAATATGTGTGAAATGCTATAATCCTCCAGGTCCTTCTAATGTCTCGGTCCCTATGCAGGAACCCCCTTGGGCTTCCTTTGCTCAGGTATTGACATCTATTGTGGACAGTTTGGTAGTACAAACTGTTTTCCCTCCTGTAGGGTTCCCACAGCAGTCTATTATTCCCTCGCAGGAGTTGCATCAACAGGTTACGGTCGTACAGGTATCTCCTGTGCCTCCACTATGGGTGGATACCCTCTCTAGATCAGTGCAGAGCCTGGAGGACACCTCCACTGCTTTCCAGGCCATGTTGTGGGGGGAGAAAATCCCATAGGCCTGCCAAGCAACGTTTGCAGTAATCTCAGTCTACACTACATACTGAGAAGTCATCTGATGATGGAGAGATTGTGCCTGACACTGGCTCCGACTCTCCTCCACAGGAGGCGGAGACTCGGTCTAAGATCAAAATTCCTGCTCTGATACGAGCTGGGCATTCTGCCTTAGTAATTGAGGACGAACCATCAGCACCGCGGTCCAGACATGCTCTGTTCAAAGAATTAAAGGTTCCGTGGAATTTCCTTGATCTGATCAGCTAGTGGATCATATGGCGATGGCTTGGCAGTCACCTGGGAAGCGTTACCGGCCTCAAACGCCTAGCCTATTACCCTTTTCCTGAGGAACACTGTGCTAAATGGGAGACACCTCCTGCGGTGGGTTCTCATGTTACACGCTTAATTAAGAGTGCTACATTGCCTATGTCAGCCATATCTTCCCTTAAAGATCCTACGGATAGGAAGGTGGAACTTTGCCTGAAATCGATATTATTCTCTTTCAGGGGCAACCGCCCGGCCATCCATGGCTATCTAATGGGTGGCCCAGGCTATGGAATTTTGGGCAGAATCCCTTGAGGGGACTTTTACTACAGATGTTTCCAGAGATCAGGTGACCTTAGTGTGTAACCTCCGTGATGCAGCTGCATATATTAACAAAGCTGCTTTGTATGTCAGTCTGTTGACTTCCAGGATTTTGGCTGCTGCTGTGTCAGCTTGCCGTTCCTTGTGGCTGCGCTCCTGGAGGGCGGATGCTGATTCTAAAGGTGCCCACACACATAGCAATATTTTACCCGATCTGGCCGATTCCGACACATTGGAATGACAGATCGTGTAAAATATGCCGAAATTGTGATTCCCCACTCACGATGCGATGCGCGTCCCCATAGGTCGCACATCGCATCTTCAGATCTGCCGTGCTGTAGGGCAGATCTGACTATCTAGGACACGATGCACTGTGAAAGTCTGCATGCAGGAGAGATCGTATGAAGATTGGACACCAAATAGTGTGGAGATCGTGTGCAGAGCTGCCGGAGAGCGTTTCAAGGGAAATCGTACACATCGGCTGATCGTGTGTAGATCGCTATGTGTGTGGGCACTTTTAAGAAGGGCTTAGAATGCTTGCCTTATAACTGTGAAATCTTGTTTGGTCCGGACTTGGCAGCTGCCAATGTGTCCACAATCTTGTCTAAGTCAGCATTTCTGCATCTACTTCTACGAGACCACGGACCTCGTCCTTTTGGCCCCAAGGGAAACCTCAAGGTCAGCAGTCAGTCCCCAAAAAGGCTGCCAAGCCCAAGAAACAGGCCTAGAGTACAAGACGTCCAACTTAGAATGTGAATGCTCGGCCTGACGGGATGGGCCTCCCTCGGGGGGATCCCAGAATGGGAGGCCGACTTCAGTTCGTCCAGTGCTGGTGTCAAACCACCACAGTCACTTGGGTAAGAAAAGTGATCTACCACAGGTACACCCTCTCGTTTCGCAGAAGGCCTCCCCACCAGTTTTTCTGCACAAGCCCTCCTTCAGACAAGGACAAAGCTCTGCAGATCCAGAAAGCCATTCAGTCCTTGCTGCAAGCAGGGGTCATTGTACCAGTCCCGTACCCCAGAGAGGGATATGTTCTACGCTCTTTCTGGTCAGACGCCAAACGGACCTCATCGGCCTATACTCAATCTCAAATCCCTGAACAAATTCCTTAGAGTAACTCTATTACGGATGGAAACCCTACGCTCCATTGTACTGGCTATGGGGGATTTTCTGGTATTGCTGGATATTCAGGACTCATACCTACATGTACCCATTGCGCCCTCTCACCAACGTTCTCATGTTTGCTATAAAACAGCAGCACTTCCAGTTTCGAGCTCTGCCTTTTGGCCTGTCTATTACACCTTGGGTGTTTACCAAAGTTACGGCTATCATGCTGGCCCACCTGCTGGGACAAGGTGTCCGACTGCTACCTTACCTGGACGACCTCCTATTGTTGGCAGGGTCTCCAGAAGTACTCCACCATCTGTAGCTAACAATTTCTGTTCTCCAGACACACGGGTGGTTAATCAATTGGAAGAAGTCATCCCTGAGTCCATCCCAGAGGCTGCTCCATCTGGGAGCCCTGTTG
The DNA here is from genome assembly GCA_031769625.1 of Taudactylus pleione. Classification (NCBI taxonomy): domain Eukaryota; kingdom Metazoa; phylum Chordata; class Amphibia; order Anura; family Myobatrachidae; genus Taudactylus; species Taudactylus pleione. The sequence goes on from JAUIMM010000154.1 coordinate 8,881,495, forward strand.
GATTCCCAACAGCAGAGGATCTTTCTGACTGCAGACAAAATCTCCAGTTTACAGACGCGAGTATGCAGATGTCTCCACAGTCGCCGAGTGTCAATCCACTCAGCAATACAAGTTTTTGTTTCCATGGTCTCGACATTCAACATGGTGGAATATGCCCAGTTTATTCCAGGCCTCTGCAGAAACTTATTCTATCTAGGTGGAACAGATTACCCCATAGAATAAAAGCACAGATGATGGTTTGTCTGTCTTTTACCTGGTGGTTGCTGACAGACCGTCTCACCAAGGGACACCCCTTTTGGATCCTGGACTGGGTCATCCTGACGACAGATGCCAGTCTCCGGGGTTGGGGCGCAGTGACCGGTGCACACACTTTTCAGGGTCGTTGGACAGCGGTGGAAGTGGCCCTGCCAATCAACATATTGGAACTTCAGGCAGTCTTCCGAGCTCTCATGCTGGCCAGACACCTACTTCACGGCAAGCCAGTGCAAGTTCAGTCAGACAACGCCACAACACGTACATCAACCATCAGAGGAACTTTAAGTCAGGCGGCAACGACAGAGGTGTCACGCATTCTGACATGGGCGGAAGGTAATCTCCCAGCCATATCGGTAGTGTTCATACCGAAAGTTCTCAATTGGGAAGCGAACTTCCTCAGCCGTTACGACGTGCATCCAGGGGAATGTTTTCTTCACCAAGAGGTGTTTCAACTCCTAGTGGACAAGTGGGGCCTTCCGGTCGTGGACCACATGGCTTCCCAACACAATCTCAAACTACCAGTGTACGGATCCAGAGCAAGAGATGCCGAGGCAATCTTGGCAGTTTGCGTACCTGTTTCCTCCCGTCTCCCTTCTTCCTTGAGTCATTCAGAAGTTCAAACAAGACTGAGGCACTGTCCTGCTGGTGGCTCCAGTGTGGCCCAGGCATCACTGGTACTCAGATCTTCGGAGTCTCCATCGACACTCCGTTGCTGTTTGTCTCAATGCCCGGACCTGTCTTCTGTCTTTGAAGGCGTGGCTCTTGACATCCCTCCTAAGGTCCAAAGGATTGACCAGCTATATGTAGTAAACACTATGCTCAGAGTGTAAGCCAGCCTCTTCTCAGATCTATCAGTGTGGCAGACCTATTTTTCAGTGGTGTTGTCCCAGAGGTTACGATCCTCTGGTGTTTCGGATACCTAGGATTTTGGCTTTCAAAGTCTGACTGGATCTCGGTCTCTGCCTAGCCTCACTGAAGGTGCAGGTCTCTACCCTTTCAGTTTGTTTCCAATGCAGGATTGCTCCTCTTCCGGATATTCGCACTTTCCTACAAGGTGTCCTCCGGATTCAGCCTCCCTTTGTCCCTCCAGTGGCTCCTTGGGATTTGACTGTTGTCCTTCGGGCCCTCCATTTGACCCCCTGACTTCTGTGGATCTAAAGTGGTTAACTGCTTACTGTTTTTTCTTCTGGCCATAGCTCCGCTAGAAGAGTGTCCAGATTTAGGGGCACTCTCCTGTCGCTCCCCATTTCTGATATTTCACCAGGACAAGGCGGTACTTCGGACTCCCTAAGGTGGTTTGCAGTTTCCATGTTAATGAGGAAACTATTGAACCGGCCTTTCAGTCTCCAGGCTTCTGGTAGGTGAGGCCTCATTGGATGTGGTACGGGCCCTCAGGGTCTACGTGGACCGTACCAGTTCCCTTCGGAAATCAGACTCCTTGTTTGTCCTCTACGGTTTTCACAAGAAGGGATAGCCAGCCAATAAACAGACATTTAGCTAGATGGATTCGTATGACTATCTCTGAGGCTTACACTCAGGAGGGCCTTCCTGTTCCGGCTTCTGTTACTGCTCATTCTACTCTCTGTGGGTACCTCGTGGGCAGCTCGCCGTGGTCCCTCGACTGTACAGCTTCGTAAGGCGGTCATGTGGTCTTCTGTCCAGACCTTTCTAAGGTTTTATGCCTTTGATACCTTTGCCTCTCAGGACTTTCTTTGGGCACTGGATTCTCCTCTCAGCGCAGGAGCATCCCCACCCTTAAAAGGACTGCTTTGGGACATCCCCAAGGTCTCCCTGTGGAGCCTATGGACCCTGAAAGAAAATGAGTGATAAGAATTACTTTTTGGTAACTTTCGTTGAAGTCCATAGGGTCCACAGGGCACCCACCCTGATGCACCTGGCTTCAAATGGGCTTCATTCTGTTCACTGGTTTTCAGTCTCCTTCTTTTTGAGAATGTGATTCTTGTGTGTCCCAGACTTCCTTCTCTTTTATCCACCTCCGGACTTTGGCTTATTACGAACTGAGGTGCCTCTGGCACAGGGGCGGGGTATAGGGAGTGAGGCCTGGTGCATCCTGGGAGCAAAAGTTTTAACTGCGTGGTGGACCCAATGGACTTTCGAAGAGTTTACAAAGGCAAGTTCTTACCCTAACTCTCATTTTTAGTGCCTAACACTAAAAAAAAAAGTGTCGGCCATTTGTACCTGTTGACCTTTTGTGTGTCGATCTATTGTCGAGTCTGCCGGAGTTGCCGGATACAGACTGATCTCGATCGTCTTTTTAAAGATGCAGTTATTTACAAGGCAAAGACAGTTCCTCTTCTCATTTTTGATAGCACCTTGCTTCTTTCTCTGGATGATGGGTGATAGGGTCGCTAACAGTGGCAGATTTTACCTAGGTACTGCTTGTGCGCATTCACAGGGGAATCACTGTTATACTGCCGGCCACACTGTTCAAGTCCCGACAGCAGAAGCTCGGCAGTGGTGAAGATCCCGAAGCTAAAAAAGTAAGTACAACCAACCCTATTCTACCCCCTAACCCTCCTTTAGGGGTGCCTAACCCTAAGTAGTCCCCGCCCCCTCCCCCGGGATCCACTTCTGGATTTCAACGTCTGTCACTAGTACCTTGCATGGACTTGACAGTTGGATAGCCGGCGGTCGGCATTGCGACCGTCTGCTTCCTGACTGCATCCCTTCACAGGACCTGGCCAGCCTTGACTGTTGCCCCCTCCCCTTTGGCTGCGGTAGCCACCCTCACCCAAGAGGTTAGGAGCCACTTCTGGTCACAAATATTAACTATGGGCTTTTTAGGATGACTATTCTCTTGGAAGTGCCTTCACCCAGCTCCTATGGCCTATAGTATTTATGCAGCAAACCTTGTACTTTCCATTTCCATGTAAGTTCACACATAAGGTCGGTTATTAGAAAGATAAGGGTGTTAATTTTTTTTAAAAAAATAGTATTTTCAAATAAAATGCAGTATAATATACTGATGAGTATGCGTTATGAGTCGCATTACACGGCATGTGAGAGCTGCCAGTTCCTGTGCTACTTATTCGCCACAGATGCGTCTTATTCACAATGCGATGAGAAAAAGACACAAGCAAATTTTTCTGATTAATGATATGCGGCAAGTGTATGTTCTGTATACGACAGGGCCTGATTCAGACGCGCTCGTAAGCGTGTCGATGTTGGCCAAGTGCACATGCGCATGACGGAGGCTGCTCCGTCGTGCGCATGCGCGAGACCCGAATAATGACTGCCAAGCCGTCGTTATGGGTCTCGCACCAAAGGGGGCGTGCTGTCGATGGTGATTGACAGGACGCCTCCTTTGGTGGGCGTGCCAGGGGCGTGGCTGCCCAGACGGAGGCGTTCCCATGGGAACGCCTACCGTCTGGGGCCGGCCCCACTAACATCACTAGTGATGTCAGTGGGAGTGCTTTTGGCTCTGATAGAGCCAAAATCACTCCAGGGCTTGCGGGAGACGAGACCCTACCACAAGGGTCTCGTCGCAAGCCCGATGGTCGCAATGGTCTTGACCATCGCGACCATCATTTTGGCCGCTCGCTATAGCTGTGGGTGGTCACCCACAGCTATGCGAGCAGCCAGGAGGCCGCTGCAAAAAGTAAGAGGGACGGCCCTGATTCAGAGCGAGCGCTCTGTCAGAGCGTCCGGCTCTGAATCAGGGCCACAGTCCATAAATCATCACAACGGAAAACAGTCGCTGAGACTGTACTAACGTAGCATTACGTATACAGCTGCAGTCGCACACAGAACATACACATGGCACATTTTAATCAGCTAAGTCTGCTTGTGCATACTATTCGCATCACATGGTGAATAAGACACCCGAAAAGACGTTGCATCTTTTGTATCCTTTACCAGCTACTGAATGTCACACTCTGCACAAATTGTGTAACTTACCTTGCCATTTGCTGCAGGTCAGGATTTCTGCCTGACCTTGTTCGGGAACCATGCAGTGACATCACCATCATGCACTATGTCAGCTGTTAGCATTCTGCCAGTGAGAGTGCTCCTGCCTCAGCTGAGCTCAGCAGCCTATCAGGGACTTGCAGCAGACTCATATCCCCTGTGAGACCTCCCACTGGTGCCTGAGCAAAGTGTTGCTTCCTAGAGATCAGTTCTAACCTGTGGCTCCTTTGTGCAGAATACCACCACTGCTCATTTACCAGACTCCAGCGTTCCTGTGCATATCCTGATTACCTGTTCCTGACCTTGGCTTCGTTTGTGACCCTGATTTTGCCTGACCCCTGTTACTGCATCTGATATTTGGTTTTGACTTTGGCTATTCCCTGTGACCTGTTTACGCCTGCTCCCTGGTACCGTCTAGTCTGTTTGGTTCTGACCTGGCCTGTCTAATAAGCTACAAGTCTTCTCCGCTTCATCCGGAGTTTACCAGCACCTGTATAAGGGAACCTATCCTGAGGGCCGCGACCTGTGTGTCGGACGCAGCCAAGCCCATACCTTCTTGCGAGGGTCCCTGGTGAATACCGCCGGCACATTAGACTCCGCGCCTCAGGCTTAGGTCTAGCCAACTCCCTAATACGGGCCGCATCCATAACCATCCTGGTATTGTGACACTGAATGTACTAAGTGGGAAGTCCCTCCTACTGTGGATTCTCAGGTGACACATTTAGTCAGCGCTACGTTGTTTGGCATCTCCTCTTAAAGATCCTACAGATTAGGAAAATTTAAACAAGTCTTAAAGCAGTATTTCATCTAGAGCCTTTACTTGACCAGCCAGGGCTTGGGTATCCAAGCTTGCTGAAGCATGGAAGATACTGAACCAAATGCTACCAGAGAACAGCTGACATATAGATCTCCCACATATGGGAATCGGTCCCTATTGGGAGAAGCTGCAATAGATGCTGGGCTCCTAGCTTCTAAAGCATCGGCAGCCTCTGTTGTGGCTTGTAGAGCCCTTTTTAGTTAAGGTCCTGGATAGCAGATATTGGGTCTAAGAAGGCTCTGGAATACTTACTTTGAAAATCTACTTTTTGGAGCAGAATAAGATACTACCTACTCTGGCAGCTTCAAATTCTGCAGGTCTGCTATCAACAACTACATTAAAGTCTAGGAAGTCTTTGCAGGACCATCAAGCAAGCGAAGAGGTCCTGGTCGGCCAGACGCCCAGCTTAGAAGCTGGACGACAAACCCTCTGCCTGATGGGGCGTGCCTCATTTGGGGGAGCCCAGGGTGGGAGGCCGACTTCTTCAATTGCGGACTACTGGCATCAAATAACAGACATCTGGGTCCAAGTAGTGGTTTTTCAGGGGTATGCTCTCACTTTCCGGAGACATCTTTCCCAGAAGTTTTTTTTTTTGCACAATTCCCCCATTGGAGTCTATCAGGAACTTGGCCCTACAGGAGGCAATTTACTCCCTGCTGCAGCCAAGGGTGATAATCCTTTCCCTGTTTAGCCACAGGAACCAGGATTATTAGTCCAATTTATTTTTTGGTTCAGAAACCGAATGGATTTCATCGCCCTATTCTAAATCTGAAAACCCGCAACAAGGTTATCTGTGTATCAAAGTTCCATAGGGAAACTCTTCGATCAATGTAACCTGGGTTGTTTTTATTTTATATATTTTTTTACTTCTCTGGATATTCAGGGTGTACTTCCATGTGCCGATTAAGCCATCACATCAACAATTTCTACGGTTTGCTGTCCTGCAACATTACCAATTTCAGGCACTGCCCTTTGTTTTATCGACAGCCCCGTGGGTCTTCACCAAAATAATGGCAGTGATGACTGCCTATATCGGGATTCAGGGAATCCGATTATGGCCATACCTGGGCGGGTCTTCTGATAATGGCGCAGTCTCCAGCTGTTCTACAACACAATCTCCAACTGACCATTGCCTCCCTACAGAAGCACGGCTGGATAATAGATTGGAAGAAATTTTCTCTGTCTCCAATACAGTGGATGGTACATCTTGGGGCGCTTATGGATTCTCAGGCACAAAGGGGTTTCTGCCAGAGGACAAGATGGTGACCCTATAATTGCGGGTACGCAATCAAAGGGTATCCATTCTATCATCGACGCAGGTCTTGGAGTAGATGGTACCCACCTTCGACATGGTGGAATATGCTCAGTTCCACTCCAGGCCTTTGCAGCAATTGATTCTCTCCTGATGGAACAAACAGTATCCTCCAATATGGTACCAGAGGTTCCTTCTCACTCCGGAGATTTGTCTCTCCTTCTCGTAGTGGTTACATAAGGATAATCAGGATAAGGGTCACCCATTCTGGATCCAAAATGGGGTGAGTTTCACAATGGACGCCAGTCTTTGCGGATGGGGGGAGGTGAAAGGTCATCACACCTATTTGGGAAGATGGAGGAATCAGAAGTCATCTGCCCATAAACATTTTGGAGCTTCGAGTAGTATACAATGCACTCATGGCACAGGACCTGCTTCAAGGCAGGCCGGTCTAGATCCAGTTCTACAACACGACCACAAGTAGCTTATCTCAATCATCAGGGAGGCACACAGTCATGCAACCCTAAGGGAAATGATAAACATTAGGATATGGACAGAATGTCATCTTCCGGTTATCTCTGCAGTATTCATACTGGGATTCCTCAATTGGGGAACGGAATTCCTAAGTCATCAGGACATACACATCGGAGAGTGTTTTCCTCCTTGGGGGTTTCAACTCCTGGTGGATAATTGGGACCTACCAGACCTAGACCTCATGGCATCATGTCACATCCACAAGGTCTCCTGGTACGGGTCCAGGACCAGAGACCCCCACAGCCACCTTCTTGGATGCACTGGCAGGAAGATGGGACTTCAAGCTGGTACATCTTTCCTCAGATTTCCCTCCTTCCAAGGGTCCTCGGGGAAAGTCAAGCAGGAAGACGGAACAGTAATACTAGTGGCTCCTGCTTGGCCTAGACATCATTGGTTCACTGACATATGGAATCAATCCATAGATATTCTGTTTCCTCCTCCTTTATGGCCGGATCTGTTCGTGCAGGGTCCCTGCCTGCATCCGGACTTACCTAGTCTGTCCTTCACGGGGTAGCTCTTAAGGCTTCCATCTTAAGAGCAAAAGGTTTCTCCAGCTCTGTAATTTTTAAGTGATGCTTGGGGAACGAAAGGCTTCCTCTGCCTGCATCTGTTAGTTTGGCATTCTGTTGGGTGTTCCCACAAAGTGTAGGGTTTCCCGGGTACTTATATTTTTTTTTTCTAGGCTGGGTTAGTTTGGGCTCAGCCTAGCCACCCTGTCAGTCTGGTTTCAGAAGAGTATTGCTTATTTGCGGGACGTTAAAAAATAAATAAATAAATTTCAGGGGGTTCTCAAATTTCAGCCACCTTTTGTCCCATCGGTAGCACCATGGGATTTGTCTATGGTTCTTAAGGGGCTAGAAGCTCCCTCATTTGAACCTCTGGGCTCTGTAGAATTGAAGAGGTTGACAGCGAAGACATATCTCTGATTTTGCAGCACTCATTATTGCGTCCCAATTATTTTTTTTTTTCTCTTTTCCACCGGGTTAGAGCTGTCCTTCATACAGAGGAGGGTTACCTTTTCTAAGGTAATGTCTCCTCTTTATGTGAATGAAGAAATGGTGGTACCAGCTTTTTCAGTCTTCAGATTTCTCTATAGGTGAAGTCTTTCTGGATGGGGTTTGTACTCTATGTATCTATGTGGAGCTTACAAACTCTTTTAGAAAATCACACTGTTTTATATGGGTTTTCACAAACTAGGTTGGCCAGCCAACAAACAAACTCTGGCTCAATGGTTACATATGACTATCTCCCAGGTTTACACTAAGGCTCATCTCCCTGTCCTTAACACGGCAACAGCACATTCTACTCATCGTGGGCGTTTCATCGTGGTGCCTATGTTGAACAATTGTGGAAGGCAGCCACGTGATCTTCTATCCACACTTTTCTTAGATTTACGCCTTTGATACTTTGCCTCTTAGGATGCTTCCTTTGGGCGACGTTCTCCTTTTCTGCTCATGAGCGCCCCCTACCCTTAGGAGAATTGCTTTAGGACATCCCCGTGGTATCCCTTTGGATCCCTATGGACCCTGAAGAAGAAAATAAGAGTTACCATTGATAACGCTTTTTCTTCGAAGTCCATAGGGTCCACAAGGCACCCACCCTGACCCACCCTGACTCACCTTGCTTCACTGGGTAATTTTTTTTTTCGGGCACGGATTCCCTAATTTTGAGAGTTTCTGGTGTACGATTGTTCTTCCTTCTCCTCTTTCCTTCTCCTGCCTTGGCCTTGTTAACAGAACTGAATGCCTGTGGTCAGAGGCAGGGTATATGTGGAGGAGGCCCAGGGCATCCTGGAAGCTGAAAGCTTAACTGTTTGGTGCATGGATCATTCCAACCACATTATCCCTGTCTACCCTATGGACTTCAAATATCCTAGGGTTCAGGGAGCCGGAATGTCCTTCTGAGACTTGCGGCTGCCGGAAAACTCTTCTGGCAGCCTCCCACTGGGCGTTTCTGACTGTTCGCATCAGATGCGACCATGACAGGGAACCACAGCCTGTCGTGGTCACAGCCATAACACTGTACAACAAATTAATACTTTTTAAAATTTGTTTCCTTTCTAAAAATAGTCATACATTACTAATTTGAGGTCAAGAAAAACTAAAATGATTTTGGAATGTTTTTACTAGCTCTATTTGAGCTACACTACTTGCACTATACTTTATGTACATTCGTAATATAGTCATAGTGAAATGCTATTTTAAAATCTGTATTTTCTTGATAGAAAATAAACAGTAGTTTTTAATTCAATCACAAATAAGAATAAAAAAACGAAACAAACACAGCATACGAAAGTACTATCTAATATAGTGGCCTATTCATGAGGGTGCTTTCTCTTTGCTTGTTTCTTGTACTCCTCTTCTGGGGCATCTCTTGGCACTGTCCAACAGTAGTGATTCATCTACCCTGATATCTTTGTTCCATTGCTGAAATGTCTTGGTGGAATCGCTCACTATGCTTGTCACTCAGTGCACCACCGTTATCTTGTGTGGGTAATCCCATGAATCGCATATATTTGAATAAGGGAGGGGACAAATAATTGATTCATTCAATTGGGTCATTAGGCCCCACCCCCTCTGCGCAGAACGCTGATTGCTGGTAAGATTCTCTCCATTCTTCCCACTTCACTAGGGATACCCCTACATCGTCATAAATGGGCTATATCTTGGAACTCAGCGCTAACAGAGTTTTAAATGTCATATTCGTTCTTTGCATGCTGAAATCAATTAGAAGTAACTATCTTCACATTGGAAACATTTTCATTGTTGTGCAGTGTAATCTAAGATACATGTATTGGATATAGAGAAACCATTTTAGTTTCAATATACTAAACATTTTGAATCAATGGATACCAAGCAAAGATTGTGTAAGACTAACCTTTTTGATTGTCAGCTAGTATATTGACAGGGTAATTTCTAAGCATGTTTTGTGAAAGACTGAACTAATTTTGAAACTGTGGACCTGATTCAGAGATGTATGCTAATGCAATTGCAGCTGCGATTTCGCACGGAATGCTGCTGCAGAAATATGCTAATGTTTCTAAAGCTTACCCGAGCATAGGAACTCCTACTGCTGCCTTCTCTGACGACGTACAACAGTGTAAACATCGGTAACATTGACGCACATCGGGCAGCCACGCAGCTAGTGAGTCTGACCTGCCTAAAACTGCATCTCTCCCGACAGAGCTCGCATATGCCGAGGGAGATGGCAATAGCTATCTTATGCATGCCCATATAAGGTCAGACATGCCTGCGTTTGCCTAACCACCCCTCTGTTACCTCCCTCAAAACATAGACTACCTGTCACTAATTTTGAGAATGAATCCTCTGTGTTTGCGCAATCGCAAAACAATAGTTGCACGTGTGCAGTGTGACTTACACGCATGTGCAATGGCAAATAACCTCTTGATCTGCGTAAATATCAGCATTGGTGGAAATCTCTGAATGTTAATTGCAGTATGGTACTACACAATGTGCTGTTGGCCACTGCACCATACAGTGTGTACGGACGGCACGATGTATTGTGCCGTCGCATCGTTGTTGCTGGGTTACACACCGTGTAGTGTGTACCCAGCATAATACAACTGGTAACAGATCTATTTGTCACCAAATGAACCGCCAGACAGGTCAATGAAATCGGTGTTAAAGCAGCAGAGGGTCCTGCAAAAAGAGGACTCCAACAGAGCAGGTGTAAAGTTTTATTACAATAAACAAACAAATAAATCACACTTACATATTATGCTCATATGTATACCCCAGAACACTTTCAGCTGTTCTTCTCCATACATGGCAAATGTCTAACCCAGAAGCCAGTGTTTTGCAAGGCTTGGGCACCATATTGCCTTTCAGGAGTGTGCTTAGGTTTGTGGGGAAGTGGACAAATCTCAAAATGCATACAGTAAGAAAGTGTAATCGTCAAACCTCCTACCTCTTCAGAACCAGCTTTCATTAAACTTTTTCTTCTCAAATTGCTTTGTTTTGCCTCATGTAAAGTAATATGAGGGGATAGGAAAGTCTGGACCGACTACTTTATATCCCACACCTGTGCACATTTTTTTTTTTTACATTCAAATATACTTTATCAACAACTGTATTAATAAGGTGAATAATATAAATTAAATATTTGGTATGTTTAGACTTTACTAAAATGACCGCCATGCACTCCTTTTTCTGATTTTTCTGTTGTGCACAATGCAGAGGGGCAGGGTCAACAGGAATGACAGCAGTCTTATCTTTATGACCTGCTTCAAGTAAGAACTCTGGGGCTCATTCGGCTGTACACACTGCTGAACGCAGATTTCCAATAATCCGGAACCTGCGTGTGTGCAGGACGTGTCTTGCGTGATTGCATGCAGAGCGGCAGCAGTCAGTGATTGACAGTCTGCTGCCGTTTTTTTTTTTTTTTGGGGGGGGGATCATTAATGCATGCAGCTTTACAATTCCATCCACTACTGAAAACAGGCCCTCTGACTTATTTTCTAACAGTGAATTTAGGTATAATCCTTGACCTGAAACACAGCAGCCAGTCTGCAACTAGATTTGATCTGTCTAGTGAACATAAAACTATGAAAGCAAATGTCTGATTAGTTGCTTTGGTTTAGTGCAAATAATGCAGCTGTGTATGCAAGGCTATGGGAAGGGTTCAGATGTCTGTAATGGAATAATTAATATTGAATTAACCTACAATTCCACTGTTAAAAATGTTTATCAATGATAAATGTATTTTACTTTGACTTTTAACCAAGAAGTCCCATGTTATAGCATAATGTTCCTTTTAATATGAAGATGATTAAGATTGTGCATGAGTTGTCTTTCTCTTTCATACCTGCGGGTAGATATGCTTTACAGGAAATTGTTACCTTTGGTGATATTACAGCCCTGGCTGTAAGATTCATCTACTTTTGTGGAGACTGTTTTGCAGTGCCGTTGCATCCACAGAGAATGGCCCAGTGAAGCAGTAAGTTAACCCTTATCGCTTTTGGCCAGTATAGCTGGGCAGCTAATTGTTGCTTTGCTGCAATAATAAATTATCCTTATACAGTAGCTTCCCATGTTTTAAATAGGCCCCATTATTTATTGTTACTCTATCTAGCGCCTATCCTTTTTTTTTTTTTTTTCTTCTCTTTCTCCTAGTTATCCACACGTTCTAATTTTCACTCATTCTCTTCCCCTAGTCTTTCACCTTCCTTTCCCTTTCAGACTCTCCCTTATTTGTGTTTCATTTTTGTTCAGTCACTTTCTTTTACCCCATTTATTGTCCTATGCATCTTATTTAATGCTTCCTCTTAATATGTATGTTTTTATTCTGCCCTCAACAATGATAGACTTTTTCTCTTGTCACATTCTCAGCATCTTGACAACTTTGAAGGGCATTTAAGAAAACTATAGCTCATGAACAGTGCTATAGCCTACAGCAAGCAATTGATTTGAAGTCCTCCTTGAGAAAGAGCAGTCTGGATTCAGGCAGCTGAATCCTTTCTCTATTGACTACAAAGTAACCCAGTAGGAAGTTGCAAGTTACAACTACTGTTACACTAAACGATGTGTACTCCGCATGATCCCGATGTGTACCCAGCACGATCGCTCTACCGACTGACTGTCATGTAGGTCCGATGGACGTTGTCGCTGACTGAGCGCAAATCGACTATGACTTAGCCGGTACACACTGGCCGATTAGGACGATATGTCATCAAATCCACTGGATCAGACGACATATCATTTAGTGTGTGTACCCGGCTTTAGAGTGGGGTCAGTCAGGTACTTCCCCAGTAGCGTTCATATCGTTCAACAGCTCATGTCACATTGAAAAGAAGGAGCGATTACACTCAAAAAATATTGCATGCAGTGTCGGCATGGGAGAATTGAGGTCTATGAGCACAAGTGCCTGTCTGACACTACGCTCAGTCTAGGGCAATTTTAGGCACAAAATTCAAAAAGATTGATTTCATCATTGATTTGGTAGCTCATTATTTTGTAAATTGGCCTTGCATGAACTTCAGAAAATTAATTGCCTGCATAGATTTTAGTGTGATGATTAGTTGATCTTGGGTAATTCTGGGCATTATAATACAAAATATTTTGTTTTGTTGCAGAGATGCTGATGAATGGAAGTGTTTTGTCAACATCAACAATGAAAAATAACGGCAGCATTTACTTGTTAGAAAAGAGGAATATGAATGAAAAGAATGAGTGAACATCTCACTTAAAATTGATAATCTTATAAAAGCATGTCTGGTAGATCTGTGTTTGAAGTAGTAACAGTATAGCAGTACACGTGAAAGCAGTATTCATGGGTGGCTATACAACCACCCATTGCCCTGGACAGCATTTACCAGGTAGTAAAAGCAGATAGTCTACAAACTGGTGATCTTTAGATCTCCTGTGAGTACAAAGCCGCTTACTGAATTTTTTGTCATAGGTGTAATGGAAATGGGAATAAATTGATCATGCTGATAGGCAGGCATAAAAAACACAAATGTCCAAATGTAATAGCCTGCAGTTTGAAGGGCACTGGTGCAGAGTTGGAAACACAGCTGCTAGACTTTATGCAGAAATTAGTTTTAAACCAAAACCATGCTGGTTTTGCCTTAAAACTAATTGCTGCTTTAAGTCAAGTGGCCATGTTGCCGTAATTGTGACTACCAAATTGCAGGCTATTACATTTGGAATGAGTAGTCATTACCAACAAAATGAGGACATGCATAATCTTTTATTTTGTACAAATGCTCTGTGACTGCAGCGTGCATGCATACAGTGTTTCCCCGATAATAAGACACTCTTTATTTTTATTTTTTTTGGTTCCAAAAAACTCCATAGGGCTAATTTTCGGGGTAGGTCTTATTTTAACTAACATTGACAGCAGTGCCCCTTATGCAGGCCCCCCCTGTAGCAGTGCCCCTTGTGTAGGCCCCCCCCCCCCTGTAGCAGTGTCCTTTATGCAGGCCCCCTTATTGCAGTGCAAGTACGGTACTTACCTGAGTCACCGCCGTCTGGGATGTCCCTGTCACTTGCGCGCTGACTGGATCTAATATGATCCAGCAGGCGCGGCCGCACAGGATCCTCAGCGCGCGGGTGACGTCATGACGTCACCCGCGCACTGCATGACTGGGAATGCGGGTCTCTGCAGCGTTCCCAGCTCAAAAAGAAAAAAAGGTAGGGCTTATTTTAGACCGGGCTACAAAAGTAAGGGTAGGGCTTATTTTCAGGGTAGGTCTTATTATCGGGGAAACCCGGTAGTTGCATGAATACTTTGGGAAGCGACTATATGCAAAGGGTTTGTGCAAAGCTATTCCTTTTCAGACCACTGCCTTAATTAACTACAGGTTTTTCCTTTTTAGTTTTTTTTAGGAGGAAAAAAAAGTCTCACCATTTCTTAATAAATGTAAAGAAACTTATGTAACATGCTTTCATCATTTTTTTATTTTTTATTTTTTTTATTGCATTGGTAGAATTGCGCCTCTACAGTAAATATTCTTTGCTGTATAAATTGTGCTTGGTTGGTGGGAAAGATTATATTTTCTGTCCTGGCCTAATGTCTGCTATTTCCATGGGCGTGTAAAAACTATGACATTTTGTTTTGAAATTACCCACTAACCTAAAACATCCACTCCACACCACAAAGCTTGTTTGCCCAGCATTACCCATTCCCACTCTTTCATGTGACTACAATATGAAGCATATTCTTGGCCCTAGACTGCAGGGAGCTAGGAACAACCTGATTCGCCAAGTTCCTTTTATAATAAGCAGCAAAATTGTACAACCCCACATTAAGTCATTTTGATACTGTAAGCCATGCACATTCATATATACATGCTGCAATAGCTGAGAACGGGATGTAAAATATTCAATTTTCATGTTGGGCCTGCAATGTAGCTTTGGAAATTACCTTTTATAGGACCCATTGCAATAACCTCACACAAATATTTTAACTACACCCCAAATATTAATAGACTTTTTTTTATGTATCTGTAGTTAGAACTCTTTTAGCACCTATGAAATGTTTACTGACATCCAGGTACTGGGATGTTTAGTAGTAACATTGATTCTGGAAATATGTGAGAGATTTCTACTCACTCCTAGGGGAGTATGGCAGGCGATCACCACATATAGTAATAAGGGAAGGCTATTTCTATGCACAGGACTGCTAGTTTCTGGACACAGCTGAAGGAGTCATTTTCCTGAAGCCAATGCTTTGTAAATGGTGATGCTAGGCCTTCTGTATTAGTGTTACTTCTCCATTCCTTGCAGTTCCTGTTTGGAATAGCGGTTCCCCTTTTACTAGATCCATGCCAAAATGCCTGCTGGGGCCTGGAAGTAAGAGGGAAAAATTTGAAAGAATGTTAAATAGACAAATATGAAGAGAAGTGGAGGGACAGCAAAGGGTGTTATAGAAGCATACATGAAAAGCTACCCTGTAACATACATATACTGTAGTTTACATGGAAATGTGCTGCATCACCATCTGAAGTTATTGGTATTGCATTTATTGTTTCTCTTTAAAGCATCTTGGTGGACCTTGTCCTTAAGTGGTTAAATAGGTTGGGTACAGAATGCCAGTGGTCAGAATCACAACGCCGGCATCCTGACAGGGTTAGGATACCGACATTTGCCTGTAAGTACCCTACCCCTAAACCTAACCCCACCCCCACAACTAACCCTCCCCCTAATTAACCCTAACCCTTCCCCTAACCCCATTACTTACCGTTGGGATGCTAACGCAAGGATTTTGACTGATGTTGGGATTCCGGCACTGGCGTCCCAACAGCCATGATCCTAACTACCTCTCGGTTAAATGTGTATTATCTTTTATTTATAAAGTACCAACATAATATGCAGAGCTATATATTGCGGAGATCATGATACACATACATAACATATAATGACATGAAACAGAAGGCTTAAATGTGTCCAGCCGAAATGAGATTACAAATAAAGGGGACAATTCAATTAGTTGGCTGCATAGTGTTAAAGAACAGCCAGAACACTGGAACCTCACAGCCACTAACATTGCACATTTTCACTCACATTCCATAGAGGTTAGGAACAGAATCTGCAATGTTTGGGTACCATAATTATCGATTATGTTTGCAGCCGCAGACTGCAAAAGAATGCAGAGAATTGAGTTGCTTCCGAACAATTAATACATAAACTAGTGGAAATTCAATTGTAACTGTTTGTGGGGAAAGTGCATGTGTCTACTCTGTGGAAGAAGCATTACGAGACACCAATCTTGAAACACCCATTGGTGACTGGCATTTCTGCTGAGCTTCCAATGGTGTGGCACCGCTGGCATAGGGAGAGAAAGTGAAAGGTGGATAAATTAACAAATCATTGTTCTGAAATTCTGTTCAAAAGAAATTTACATAGAGCTATAAATGGGAAAATAAAAAAAAACTTTTTGTCAATCACTAAAGCACCTCCCAGCAGCTGTTATAAATTGGGAATTTGCCAACCCCAAAAATATGCAGCAGAAGAAAACTCCAATCAAGCTGCGCTATGAAGGACCTATAAGAAAGATTATGCCAACTGATGAAACTTATTAAATATTTTATTTTCTATGTTGCATAGCAATAAAAACATGCACATTCAGCAGCAGCATAAGAATATAAAGTGGTCAGCTTATTAATATAGCTGCATTTAAGAAAAAACTGTTAAGATTAGCAGCAGCATATGAAACTAAGTATACCAGAACTAGCCGGTGTTAAAGCTTGTATTATCCAGGGAAAAATTAGTCTGCCATATGGCTAAACCTTTTTTTTTATCTGGAACTTCTAATCATTAGGGGAACTGCTCCAGTCTGACATCTTTTTTGGTTATACATGTGTGGAACCCTTATCAAAGTTCATTGTTTGGAACAGTCTTATTATTTTTTTTAGCTCCTCCATAGCATGGCATGATTGGAGTTTTCTTAAACCGTGTCTGTTTTACCATTTTTCATAATTTGAACCTCCTTCCTGTTCTGGTGAAGGTTTTCTCTTTTACTGCATGGGTGGGCATGATTATTGTCCAACTTGGAGTAATTTTCTTTGGCATGCCAGGACACTTGTTCCCCATGTTTGCAGAACATGTAGTAACAGTTGCTTCCACCAAGGAGGCCATGGAGAACACCATAAAAGGAACAAATGGCAACTGCATTCACAGCTTCTAATTTGAGCTGGTATGAAAGCAAATTTTAGGATTAGCCATGTACTTGATGTGATGAATCGTCTCAACACCACCATATAATGTATTGGTGCCTTCACAAAATTATTTCTGGCAAGGTGGTTGGGAAGGGAGAGCAGAGTTGAAGCGTTGCATTCTCTAACTTCTGTCCACTATTTTGAAGCTATAAATCCTATACTGTATCTAACTGCTGGCTTATTCACTCTAGCACGGTCTATCTAACAGCTTTTGCTTTCTGTGTTTGTGGTGCTGGACATATGTAGTTCATGCTCTTTGTTCTGTTCTATTTGGCCAACTTCGGTAGTTTAAAGTGACGTCAATATTGTAGGGCACCAGTGGTGTCCGGGTGTACATAGAGGATCCAGGGCAGCAAGGAGGTGTGTGTGTGTGTGTGTGTGGGGGAGGGGGCTGGAGGTGTACGTGCACGTGCAACAAGTGCGCCGTTACACCCTCCGCCAGTGTCCTCCAGCCTGGCTATGTAGGGGGGCTCCAAGCCGGACACCCACTGATTTTCTTACCAGCAGGTGCCCGGCTCTTTCCCTGCAGCGCTGTGATAGCCGGAGGCTGGAGTTCTCTCCTGAACTCCAGCTTCTGGCTCTCCACACGGGCACTATGGGAGAGACGTCATGACATAGTTCCGAGAAGCAGCCGGGCAGACCGGACGGCGGCGGACGTAGGAGCGGGGTTTAAGGTAAGTATTGTTGTTTTGGGGTTTTTTTTTGTGTAAGAGGCACTACAGGGGCATTACTATATGGACACTACTACAGCAGCATTACCTCAGGGGGCATTACTATAGGTGCACTGCTGAAGGGGGCATTACCAGGAGGGGCTCCAAATTACTGTCTTTCCCCGGGTGACGACAATCCTAGTTTCGGCCCTGGAGGAATACACCCGACCCTCTGAAGAAGAATATTTAACAACTAATAAAAAAAAAAAAGTGAGGTGGATGTGTCTAAGTACTAGTATGTTAACGCATTGGCCTGAAATTACCAAATCAGAGTCTAGTGAAGATACAAGATAGTAAGATGAGTCCAACTGAGCTCACCAGAGAGGGTCTTTGAGTATATTCCTTCCATTGAAAGAGTAAATTGGGGCACCAGATTTGTGAAGTGAGAGTCTATTATCCATCAGAGAATTCCAGTTCCTTATAAGCAGTTCACCCTGGTAAAAAAAAAAGTACATTGTTTATTTTCGATTAGTTTAGTTTGAACTCTCATGACATTAACATCAAGTTCTTACTTTGGTGTTCACTATAGGGAGCCCTCTATCAGTCTTCTTTACTATGGAGGACAGTGATTGGCTGGAGGAGGAGAGCAGGGCTCTAAATGTCCCATAGAGGAACATCTCCTGGGCCTGGCGATGACACTGTAGGTCAGCTCCTCGGATCCCGCTCATATCACCGGACAATGGAACATTTAGTGCCATCAGACGGAGCTGGGAAAGCAGTAAATAATTTTTTTTAAAAATGAATGACTCTATATAAAAACAAAACTATCAGAAACATTTTCTATGAAAATTCAGTTTACCAGTTCATTAGGCATCAATGATATCCATGCTTCAAACCACACGGTATCATCCAATGAATGTTGACAACTCATGGCATTATGTAATAGGTTCCAATTTTATGTAATTGGTGGAATTTCATTGAGATTGCAGCTAAAGCTGAACCAGCCTTATAACTAATTGCCACTTTAAATTTAGTGGCAATCTCACTGAAATTCCACTGGTTACGTAAAATTGGAACCTATTACATAACCCCCATGGACTTTATAAAAACTACTTTGAGAACAGGGCTGTTTACACTGTAGCTTCAAAAAGATATTTTCTATAGCATACAACATTTTTGAGATCTGTAGGTCGTGTACTAAATTACATGTTCTATAAGGTATGGAACATTTGCCCACACTTGTAACATATTCTAACAAAACAGCACTTATCTGGACACATTTAGAAGTTATGGACAGCAGAGACGCAGTATAGAAGCAGGGTTTACTTACTGAGGGAATTCTTGGGCTAATACTGGGCAGCACGGGCATATTGTCACCAAGGCCTTCATAGTCTCCATCCTGAAGGCAGAAGGAAGTGACAGAGAAAGGCCCTCAATCAAGTACACTACCACAGAGGTGAATGAATATACATAAAATATTAGATTGACAACTGTATATAAGACATTCAAAGACCATCTTTAAAATAATTGTATTCTAATATAATCTTTCACCCCCTAGTGACATATAACGATGATTGTCCATTGTTTGTGAACCCCTGAACTGTTAAGGCTTTTTGAGTAGGAGACTCTACACCGGTGGTTCTCAAACTCTGTCATCAGGACCCCACACAGGTCACGTTTTCCAGGTCACCCAGCAGGTGCAGTCATTACTCACTGACACATTTTAAGAGGCACAGGTGCAGCTAATTATTTCACTAGTGATTCTGTGAGGAGACCTGCAAAACATGCACTGTTTGGGGTCCTGAGGACTGAGTTTGAGAACCTGTGCTCTACACGAATGTGGGCTCCTGAAGTGAAGGTGCTTATCTGTATGGTTTATGCCATTTGTGGAATCCCGCAGTAGGGGACATATTGCATGATACAGATACACTCACATGTACATAGTCATTATGCCAATAACTGTCAACTCACTATTAATTCCTCTGGCACTGAGGGATCATCAGCTGAGAAAATGGGGTCAGACTCCTCCAGCTAGAAGATAAGTTCAGTTATTTGAATGTAAAAATGCATAAAGACAACAGGGGTTTAAAGATGCAAACAATACTATTACAGTATAAGTTGAAGACTTCTAAGCAGAGATTATGCAGAGGTTTTTCCATATTCTATACAGACTAAATGGAACATACCATAATTTTACTCCATCCAATATGGGTCCTGAAGAATGCACTGCTTGGCTCCTTCACATATACCAAGTTGCCCTCCGCAACCTCCTCCCATGCCTGAACCATCTCTGCTTTGGTCTCAAACACCCAACTCTGCATCTGTAACACCACAGCAAACCATTTCATGTTACTATGGACATTTATTAAAGTTTTGCAGCATCTATGATGTATCACCCAAATGCATTTGAGACCTATAAGTAAAGGCAGACGCATCTGCATGCACCGCTGAATCAGGCCCATGATGCTTGCAGCTTTAAATAGCGGCTTCAATGGAAGAGCCTTGCTGGTTAGATTGTTTTTAACTTGTTTTCTGCTGCGCCTTTCATCCTGACTGCTGCCTGTGTACCCTTATACTGCTTCTACTTTGATGGCTTAACTGATCATGAACCATGTCTCTTATATTTGAATGCCGCCTGAACCAGCTACAGCCTGGTACATCGATTCTAATTGTACGGTGCCTGGAGATTATATATATATATATATATATATATATAATCTCTATCTTTCTCAAATATATGCCTTTGTCCTGCTGATTGGGTCATATATTGTTGCCACTACTCCTTTGTTGCATTTATCACATCTTATTTATTTGCCTCTGCTGTAGTTCTGTCTTTGCTACTCTCTATTGTTGAAGTGTGCCTGCTGGGTATCAATGGTACCACATCCTCCTGTAATCTGTTCTGTTGATTTGACAGGTTGTTTATCAAGCACAGTTTCCTCATTATGTTAGTAATGTATATACTTAGCAATGTCAAAAGCATTTGACACAAAAATCACAGCATACAGCAGTTCCCATCCAATGTAAGGGGAGGTTGCAGTACTGCGATTTCACAAGTGCCAGAAACCGAAAGTTTGTCTGAAGATCTACTTCTAGGGAGCAGCCTGGCTGGAGAAGGATCTTGTGATCATTCCTCAGTGGGCTGTAGCTGAACTCAAAGTCCATTGCAACTATTTCACATTCACACGAGTGTCTGCACCATTGCGCGTGAGCAGTAGTGTGGCCAGGTCTCAAACTGAAAATAAAGTTATTGTGTAAGTGATCACTTTACTTTTTTTCATCAGTCTTTAGAACAACTACGCCAGCTAGGGATGGCATAAATTATCTACTGTTACCTGATGTCCCATTAAAAACCTAAGGGGATGCAATATTCACACATTCCAGAGGAACCACAACAGAAATATTACATCTTTTTGTGGTAGCGCTTTATATGAATAATATTAAGCAATGAGTAGCCCTTTTTTTCCATTTAAAAAGACAAATAGGGATTAACTCTGTATGTATTGAATAGACCCCATAATCTCTTATTTATTGTAGAAAATTAATTTGGTAAATTAACACTACGGAGAGTCTAAATCCTGGGGGCAGCCAAGCATTGGCCAGCACTTAGCGTTCCATGACAATAGGAGTTGGTATAGGTAATGACCTCCCCAAGATTAGTTATGATAATGTATCAAGTTGAATTTCATGACAAACCCTTGCAATTAAATTACAAAGTATCAATTAATTTCTAACTATCCTTGTAACTTTCCAATTTGGTATTTTCTCTTTAATTTACTCCTCAGTCTCAATCTCTCCCTGGGGGAGATGTACTATGCTCTGGGAAGTGACAAATTAGAAACTGATAAACTACCAGCCATTCAGCTCCTAACTCATGTCACAGGCTATTTTTGAAAAATGACAGTTAGGAACTGATTGGTTGGTAGTTTATCACTTTCCAATTTATCACTTTCCAGAGCCTGGGTACATCTGCCCCTTTGTCTTAAGCTGGGTACACATTAAGACGACGGATCGGCCGTCCAGCTGATCCGCTGTCCTATCTGACGATTGATAAATGCATACACACTTACCAATAGTCATTTGATAAATGCATACACACTTACCAATAGTCAGCCTGATGTGTCATGCCTGACATCACAACTGGGCAGGTATTTACATGTGCCCGTCCAGTTGTGAGGTCAGTCACTGGCGGCCTGTGCAGCACGATATGCATCTGAAGATATATCTGCCATTGGCTGTGCTGCACAACCGTCGCAAAATATGTCTGTGAACAACGACGTTCACAGACATACCGTCTGTACAACTCTCCTGGGCGCCTCGGGACCCTTGACTACGCATACATGCTTCCTCACCACAGCCTGACTGATGGCCGTCACATTTTTGGTAATCTTAGAATATTTTTGACCAGCCACAGAAGGATACAGCTGCTGATGTCCATTGCTTGTCACGGTGATCTGTGACTACATTACAGCACGATTGGTGCCCGTTTCATGTGCAGAAACTTAGGACACACTTGCCAAACCGTTTCAAGTCAGACTTTGTTTGGTGAAAATATATCCTAGAGCACTTTTTAAGTGCCCTAACTATTTTAGTACTTGGATGGATTTTTAGAGGAATCAACAGGCTCACCTCCCTATAAATGGTTAAAGGTTCCCTCGGACAGTCACCAGAAAATCTCCTTAAGTGTGAGCACTTACATTTTTTCTTTTTGAGCAAGTTTGCATTATAGGAAGAAGGCTCTCTGGAGTGGTGCCTATTCTGACTCTCTAAATAAATTTTTAAGTAATTTTTAAAATAATTTAAGGTGCTTCACCGAGGAACTTTGATTTCAAGTTTCACAGAAACCTTGTGGACAATCAGCATATAAAAACTGAATTCAGCACTGCATTTATTTTATTTAGATTTCATTTTGGTAATTTTGATATATTATAATTTTTTTCTTGTTAGATTGTATTTTACTTTTTATGTACATTATTAAACTGTCATTTATGAAATTGTGCCCCCAATCTTTTGTGTAGTTTCCATTCACCCTTTGGGCTCAGCCACCCACAAGGGGAGCAGCAGTTCTAAATTATTATGTATGACTATTTTTTAGAAAGCGCTTGGTGTTTTTTCTTTTCTTAATTTCATACAGTATGTACACACTGGCCGATGCACACAATTCAACAGCAGATATGTTGGCCAGTGTGTACCCAGCATTACTTACATGTCTCACTTTTTACTAGGGCTATCCATCAACCATCAATGGTTTAACAGCATGGTCTGATGATGGTGAATAATAGCTGCGTTTTGCGCATGCGTGGCCGCCAACTGCACATATGCAAAAAACACACCATTGATGGTCAACACTACTTTCTACATGTTGGATTTGTTTGTTTTTCTTCTCCCAGTTGCAGTGCATAATCTCTCATGATTATCTAATTTCCAGGAATTTAATTTTCTTGGCAATTTACGGTAGTGAAGTCACTAGGGGGGTGCCCCTGCGGCCCCCAATATATAGTAAGTTGTCTTCCCAGAATGCTGGGCACGACCTCATCACGCCTGTCGTGCGCCACCCAGCATTCTGGGAGGAGTACTGCTGAATAGAGGTAGCAGAGCTGCTCTCCTTGGTTTCTTCCTCCAGAGCCTGGACTCTTGACAGCCAGCAGGCAGTGATGTGTGACTGTGTGGAGAGGAGTCTGTGGCTGTGCCTGCCCTGTGGATGGTTCTTGTAGAAGTTATGCAGCGTATCCAATAGACCATATTTTGAACAATAACTATCGTTCACTATACCGTCCAGTGGATATGCCGTCAACGACCAGCGATGCTCGCTCCCACTGGTCGTTGACAACGTCGCTCATCGCCATAAACCTGCTGTCCAACATGATTATATCGTAAGGTTGTGCAGGTTCGGGGATGTGGGATTTTGCCGGCACTGAATGATATCGTTAATGATATTGTTCCGTGTGTGCTCAATGTCATTAATGACATTAAGCACACCACTGCTGGGACACTAAACTATATCGCTCATGGAGCGAATCGTTTAGTGGATACCCACCTTTAGTCTTTCGTATTATACTACTATCACTGTATAATAGCAGTTAGATATTGCATATATAAGAAGGAACACTATACAATTATCTGTCCAATCTGGCTGGTTGGAATGAAAATCTGGTAATGTATGGGAGAAAATGACATCATTTGCTCACAAACTCTTGGAAACAGACAAAAATGGTTGTTCAGACAAATTGGTTAAAACACAAATTTCACCAATTTGAACAATTGTTTTTTGTCCGTTTTCCAGTGTTTAAAACCATGTGATCCACTGTCATTTGCTCCCATACATTACCAGGTTTTCATTCCAACCAGCCGGATTGGACAGATATCTGACAGACAATTGTATAGGAGTTGCAATCGGGAAACTGGCTGAGGCGATCCCGACTGCTTTATCCCAGCGTGGGTTAAATGACAGGAGTCTATATCTAGACGCTTGTCATTTTCCCGATGCCAGGAGACAGGCACCCGGCATCCCGATCGAAGGGGTGCCGTGAGCGTACAGCCACGGGCGGGGGGGTTAGGTTTAGCGCTCCCGGGGGGGGGGGGGGGGGGACGACTTAGGTTTCGGCAGCGGGGAAGGGGGGGTTGTTAGGCACCCCTAAGGAGGGTTAGGTTAGTTATTACTTACCTGAGGACGATCGGGATTTCCAGCGCTGTCGGGTTGCCGCTGCCGGGCTCTGTTAATCTGTCGGGCTGACGCTGCCGGGAATCGAACCGCCAGCCATGCGGCCGGCAGTATTTCATGCCGATTCCTTGCATAGTGTAAACCCAGCATTAGGATTCTGTATAGTGTGATACAGAAGGCGGTCCATCAGTGTTCGCAAATACGCGCTATAGCACGTATTTTACCTCATATCGGGCACTGGGGACCCACTTAGGTTTCGGCAGCGGGGAAGGGGGGGTTGTTAGGCACCCCTAAGGAGGGTTAGGTTAGTTATTACTTACCTGAGGACGATCGGGATTTCCAGCGCTGTCGGGTTGCCGCTGCCGGGCTCTGTTAATCTGTCGGGCTGACGCTGCCGGGAATCGAACCGCCAGCCATGCGGCCGGCAGTATTTCATGCCGATTCCTTGCATAGTGTAAACCCAGCATTAGGATTCTGTATAGTGTGATACAGAAGGCGGTCCATCAGTGTTCGCAAATACGCGCTATAGCACGTATTTTACCTCATATCGGGCACTGGGGACCCACTTTTTTAAAGTTATCGGGTCCCCGGGGACGCGCTATGCTGTGGCCAATCCCTGACAGCTGGCTGCAGCACTGCGTGTCCCCCTGCAGTAACAGACACAACGTTGTCTGTTAGAGCAGCCAATGAGAGTCAGATAGACTCTCATTGGCTGCTGCTGTAGAAAGCCATGCTGGGATCAAGTGTCTGATCCCAGTATCGGCACAGCGTCCGTGCCCGGCGCTGGGACAGTGTTTGTTCCCAGCGCCGGGTAAGCCACCGCGGTGGGTACCTGGTGGAAGGGACCGCCTGGTCCCTTCCACCAGTGGCGGCGGGAGAAGCTTGGCTCTGGGCGAGAGCTGAGCGGAGCTCGCTGCCCAGAAGCCAAGTAGCGGCGGCAGTGGTTTGGCACTGGCCGCAAGCTTTGGCTCGCGGTCCAGCAGCCAATCGCGGCTCGTCGCGTCATAGCCCCGCCCACTCGCGGCGTCTTGAATAGACGCTGCTGAGCGGGAACACGATCAGTCCGTCGGCGGAGTGGAGGAGTGAAGACCTCCCGATGAGAATAGAAGAGCGGCGCGGCAACAGTTCCAGCGGCCGCGCAAGAGGCCAGAAGGGGGCACGGTCAAGAAGGAAGAGGCGGTGCCGCTGGCCAGGACAGGCCAGCGGCAGAAGACTGAAGAAGAGGACTGCGGGGGAGGAAAGCAGAAGAGCTAACGAAGCTCCCCCCGCAGCCTCTTCCACCGTACCGGTAGGCGGCCTTGGGCCACCGGCCTTTTTTCACTCCTTCCTAGACCACCAGTGTTGTCGGGCACTAGGCCCGTGGGATAAATTCAGGCAATAGGCCTGTGGGTCTCTAGGTGGGCACAAGGCCTGGGCAACATAGGGGGCATTAGGCCCAATTGAAGGTATATGCCCCCCAAATAGGTGTGTGACTTGGGCATTTGGCCCAGGTCACTAGAGGGCCCACCTATTTGCCCTTTAGTGGCTTGGGCCTAATGCCCAGGTCACTCACACCTATTAGGGGGGCAGATACCTTCATTGAACTGCACAGGGGGACCTCTCCTGGGGGCACTGCACAGGTGGAAAGTCATATTACCTGAAAGATCATGGAGGCATTAAAACATGCATTTAAGGGGCTTGTGGGGATATCTGATGCTGTTGGGGGTATCAGATTTGCATTTTAGGGGCATATGGGGAGGTCTAAAGCATAAATTATGATGGGACCCAGAAATGGTCAGGTTTGACCCCATTTTTTTTTAAAGTGGTGGGTCCCTGGGACCCACAAATTTTGTTGCTCACCGCGATAACTGGTCCATGGCGGGGGGTGACACCAACCCTAGTGACTCCTCTTGTATAGCACATTACTAGTCAGTAGCCAAGAGTGTGTGCGATTCTGTTGGGGAAGGGGCACCCTAATTACACTCCCGTGCACACCTCCTGCCTATTTACAGAACCACTCCCTGTTTACCTATTACCAATGCTCTCTCTTGCTCTGTGATTAGGAATATACTCATGAATCTTCCACTGGACACTCACGCTTGTAAATCCCGGAAGCTGTGCCTTATCTTCCCTACTATACTTGTTGCTCTCACATATTTTTTGTCTTTTATAAACACCACAAATGATATCATGCGTATCACTCGGCTATACCAAACATTACTATATATTGAGAGCATTGATTGACAGCAGAGCACTTGGAGAAGATAATTATCTTCTCATCCTTATTATTAATTTAACAGCATTTCTGTGAGCTCTAAAGCATCCCATGTAATACCATCCTAAAAACCAGATACAGTTCTATGACATGAATATTTTTCTACATCCATCTCTTAAGGTTTACATTAGGTGAAGGTGAAAGTACCTATAAGTTGTGCTACAAAGTTAGTCTGCCACCAGTTCATTTACTATTACTCCTAGTTTAATAAATCCATTTCAATTGATATTTGTAAATTTTCAGTTCTTCTTTTCTGTACTTTAGACAATGGGTCTTGAAATCATTTGCATATGTAAATTGTTTGCAGAAAAAACAACATAATTGTATGTATATGCAAAGTTGCAACATCACAATATGTGTACCAGTCTCCAACTAGCTTAGGCACCACATTTACAGCAGACATCAGTAAAGCCGCGTATCCACTTGCCGATTAAACAGCGATTGAACGTTTACGACATCGTAATTGCTCATTAATCATGCATAAATCGGGCAGTATAATGTTGGAAATGACTAGTGATGCGCGCTCCCGCTGGTCGTTTCCGACAGCTTTGAATACACTTACAACTAGAGATGTGTGGGTTCGGTTTTACTCGGACATGTTCGGTTCTCAAAAACAGCATCTTATTGGCTATCGGCTATTGCGTGTTTTGGATAGCCAATAGAAAATTAATAAAAATGTAATATTGAAAAAAGATTAAAATCAGAACTAATCCAAACTTGCGCTAATTTTGGCGAAAAGAACCAAGTAAAACCGAACCCGCACATCTCTACTTACAACCATGTTTTTAAAACATTTGTTTTGGTAGAATTTACTATGGTTTACTTAAATAAAAAAAAAAAAACCTCAAATCCACATCTACAGTACATCTCTCCTTTTCATTTACAAATACATTTTGTTTGCTAAAATATGATCACAAAACCATATAATGTACAGCAGGCATGAGCAATGAAAAAAGCACCTATCTGTGTCGGCAGGGAATCCATATTTAGTCAATCAGGTTAAGTAGTGCTGGCAACAGTCACCTGCCCTCATTCACCATAAATTTGTATGGGAATGACAGTCGTAAAGTAAAAAAAAATAGTTTTTGCAGCGACTACTTGCGCGCTCCACAGGGCGGTGTCGTGTGCTTCTCAGCCAAGGGCAAATCCGGCGGGCGAGGGGGGGGACATGATCTATGTAATCTCTCTTCCGCCACACACTGCCAGAGGTGACTGGTGCCGCTGATCAGAGGGAGCAGCATGCCTGCACCCATTACAGCCCAGCACACAACAGCATGTGCTGGGCTGAGGAGTGACTGCCGGCCGCTAACAGGAAAGGGGGTGGCAAACCTGGGCCCCTATAATGAGCTTGGTCCCGGGTAATTAATACACGCTCCCCACCATTCGGCACCCCTGATTATAAGAACTAGTGCTTGCTGCCTATGTTAGTCTGCACCCACCCAATACCATCTCTCCAGTCGCAAATGTCAGATTTGCTGAAATCTGCCTAGCTGCATTTGTGTGTGGCCTGTTTTTTGGCATGTGTTGAACCAATTTATGTAGGTCCCCATTCTGCATCAGCCCATCTTCTCAAGATTAGAAATACATCATCCTCCCAATGCTTTCACCTGTACATCAAATACATCATACCTGCAAAATAATTTGCCAAATACGACCATACCAATCCATGTCCCAATCTCTTAAAACATTGCACATGTAAGTGAGCCACTACACCTTTCCATGTAGACCATACCAATTTTAGATGCTAATGGCTGTCCCATAAAAATTAGAACAGTTGACAAATGCACATACATGCTAGCTACTCTTGTATGATTTAGGGCCTGCTTCAGATTAAGGCACGCAATGTTGCCACATACAAGTGGACAATGTTTTATGTCTGCACATACGTATGAGTCTCACTGCGATGGTTACTGCTGAAAGCCACAGAACTTAGATTCTATTTCAGTAGGTATTTGTGGGTGGTAACGTGGGTGACTAGCCAGAAGAGGGCATTTTGCGACTACATCTTAGCAGATTAGTGCCACAGATGGGGGCATCTCTGTACGAATCCCATCGGCTGCGGCAGCATAAATACACATTCGCACTCAGGCAAAAGATGCAGATGCATTAGCGAGCACCACTGGGTCAGGTCCTCAGAATCTTATGACAAGAGTCTTTGCCTCTCCCTATGTTATCAAGCAACACAGGTTTTCATACCAAATGTATTGTGACAGTGAGTCAGGTATAACATTACCTTCCAATAATGATTCAGTTCAACTGGACCAGAGTCTGGAGGAGACAAAAGCTCAGGAGTAATATGGGAAATGAATATTGAATTCCAAATAATTTTAAGAAAATTAATTATAGAGCAATTGAAGAAAATTAAAATAGGAAAAGGGACATCTGTAAAATATAGATATCAGCTTTAGGAGTGAAAATATACATTTACAGATTGCAACAGCTGAATAATGCGCATGCAGAAGTGTTTGTACTAAGTAGGACATACCTTTGTCTTTGTGTTCTCCTTTAGGAGCCTGCTTAAAGGAAACGATGTGTGAGGGCTTAGGATGCTGCTTATTATGCTGGTTTTCTATAATGTACACTCCTAGGGGGGCTGTTTTTGGAGGATTGCTGCATTTTTGAGCATCAGGGACATGAATGCAGTCCTCATAGAAATCTCTATAGGGAATGGGAAAATGCCCCATTTGCCATGCTCCAAAAACCTTAGCTTTGCCCTGTAGCCAATGCCATCTTTACATGTCATTAGCCCATGGGCTACATTTGCACATTTCTTTACCAGAGAGGGACCTGAAGAATCTCTCTGCAATTACCAAAAGGGTATGCATAGGCCAGTGGTCGCACAAATGATTGCTTTACTTCTTAGCATCTATCCCGCCAAGAAACTTATGGTAAATTGCCCCAATAAAGTATTTCGTATTGCCTGGATATGTGAAATTAAATTACATTTATCGTGCTAATACTGCAGAGAATTTTAAATTGGCCCACTAGAGTTATTATATGTGTACTGTATGTCTTAGTTCTACAGGCATCAAAGCTATCCCAAAAAACATCATAAAAACCCTCTCTCAATCCTAAAAGTGTGTACTTCTAATCCTAGACAGGGAGGCCAGAATTTATTACCCAGATAAGTGTTTCAGTCATACAAGTCCGTGTCTGCAGTTCCACCTTACCGTCTGCTTGCAGTGTGGCCGAGAGGGGACAGGGAACACTCTCTGCAGAGAGATACAGACCCCAAGTAAGCATCACTCCCTATTTTAACCCCTTCTTTTCCTTAATGATCTGTAATGCACAACAGAACAATGCTTTACAGTCCCCATAACAGAAAATTCAAAGGTATTATTATGACTGACAAAACCAAACTTACATTGACATACACCACTCCTGGGGGACCAGGCAGTCCGGGGGGCCCAGGCAGACCAGGACTTCCAGGAAGACCCTGTGAAAAAAAAAGTCAATTTTAAATTGAGTAGTAGAGGAATGCAGAGATGGGCAGTGCCCATAAAGGAATGCAGAGATGGGCAGTGCCCGTAAAGGAATGCAGAGATGGGAAGTGCCCATACAGGAATGCAGAGATGGGAAGTGCCCATACAGGTATGCAGAGATAGGCAGTGCCCATACAGGAATGCAGAGATAGGCAGAGCCAATACGAGTCCATACATTAATGCAAGGATAGGCAGTGCCCATACAGGAATGCAGAGATAGGCAGAGCCAATACATTAATGCAGAGATAGACAGTGCTCATACAGGAATGCAGAGATAGGCAGAGCCAATACAAGAATGCAGAGATAGACAGTGCTCATACAGGAATGTAGAGAAAGGCAGTGCCCATACAGAACAGCAGAGAAAGGCAGTGCCCATACAGAATAGCAGAGATAGGCAGTGCCCATATATGAATGCAGAGATAGGTAGTGCACATACAGAAGAGCAGAGATAGGTTGTGCCCATACAGGGGTGCAGAGATAGGCAAAGCCAATACATGGGAGTAGAAAAGAGCCATTTAAAATGCAGAAACAGCACCATAAGTATTTAACCACTTAAAAAATTAATTCAGGACAACTAATAAGCTGCCTATTATTGGGATTCATGGTGTAGAAATAGACGAGCTGAAGAGCAAAGGGAATGGTGCTAGAAATTTGATAACCATCCTGGGGCAAAAAAGATCTCTTTCTCAGACCGTTACCACACCTTCCAAATGTTCTGGTCATGGAATCAGGACAGCTCGTGGAAGGGGAGATGGGCATGTCGGGGGCATGGCAATATGGTGGTGACACTCCCAGGTTTGTGTAGTGCTAGGTGTCCATAACTTCCCCTACAAACACCCATTCAAAGCTGTGCACACCAGTGACATTTCAATCAGTGATTATAATTGATTATAGCAGTGCATTAGCATTAAAGTAAATAAACATTGACAAGGTAGTAAGAAAGAGTCGGTTTCTGAAAGGCTTCTGACACTAGTTTCACTCTGTCTTAGTCATAGAATTATATTAATGCTACTAATGAATCCCAATTGAATCCCAATTCATGAAGAATTATGGGGAATTGGGTATATGCATTATTCATTACAAAAACAAATTTACCAATATATTCTAAATGCAGAATACCAGGTCACATCCTGCATATTATTTACTGGGCTACTGTTCAATAAATCCCTGCAATACATTGCACATACCAATCCCTTGATTTTCTCTTTACATCTTATCACTTTCTGTATCTGGTATTCTCCCACAACAGCTAGGATACTTAATAGTCCTTATTATAGTTATCATACCAGATTGATAATAGCAACTGGATAATATGGTATGGATTACTTCAACCCTGAAAATCGAGGGTGAAGCTTCGATCATGCACACTTCTTAAATGAACCTGGTTGTGACTCTGGTAAAATACATTAAAAGTTTCTGAATGAAAAATACAATACATTTATTGTTTGACATACATAACACTATGGGCTCGATTCAATGCAACGCAAATTAATAGTGCCGGGAAGGAGCTACCAGTGCTATTCAATTCAGTGTACTGTTAAGCCCGACTACGGATTTCTTCTTGCACCCCTCCCGGGGAGCAAGCAGAAATCCGACAAAACTGCTGGCGTGATGCCGTTTCTGCGCTTAGCGCGGCAGAAACAGCATAGCGCCAGGCAGTTAAGTCGGAGAATGTCCGTCCTCGTGACTAAACACCATGTTTAAAGGCGCGAGAACGAGCATTATCTGACATAACCATGCGCTGAATAGAACAGAGCCGGGAGCTCCTTCCCGGCGCTATTCAATTCTCGTTGAATTAAATCAAGCCCAAAATGACTTAGTATACCCGTACTATGGGCCTGATTCTGAGTTGTACACTATTGCTGCTGCTGCGATTTTTGTAGCTGTGGAATTGCAAAAATATGCTAATACAACAGCATCAGGATTTCTACTGAGAAGCCCACCTGAGCCATAGCAACTGTCCGCAACTGTGAACACATATGCAGTATTGGGAAATAGTGGAAGCCCGACAGGGGTGAAGATCCCGACAGCGGATTAAGGTAAGTAACCCTAATCCTACCCCCCTCCACTCTAATGCTCCCTTAGGGGTGCATATCCCTAACCTCCCCCCCTAGTGCCTAACCCTTACCCTCCGTTAAGTGCCTAAACGTAACCCCCCGTCCCTGCAGCCTAAACATAAGTCTCCCGGTGGGGTTGCCTAAC
Organism: Taudactylus pleione; assembly: GCA_031769625.1. Taxonomy (NCBI): domain Eukaryota; kingdom Metazoa; phylum Chordata; class Amphibia; order Anura; family Myobatrachidae; genus Taudactylus; species Taudactylus pleione. The sequence goes on from JAUIMM010000154.1 coordinate 8,913,706, forward strand.
CCTAACCTCCCCCCGGGGGTGCCTAACTCCCCCTTCCCCTAGCCTAAACCTAACTCTCCTGGGGGAGTGCCTAACCCTAAGTCCCCCCCCCACACTGTCCGTGCCCGGCTTACCTTCGTTCGGTATGCCGGGTGTCGGGCTCCCGGCATAGGTCTAATGACAGGCGTAGGGATTTCGACGCCTGTCATTAGTACCCTGCCGGGATTCGACAGCCGGGTTAGCCGGCTGCCTCCCCCAAACACTCTGGTCTGACAATTACTCTATCTTTTAATATTTTGCCACTGAAGCAGTTTACTTACTCTATTATTTTATTAGATACAATAAGAGTAATTGATTAGTGCCCCTTGAAGCTACATATTTCCTTTATCCCCTTTGATTAAATGTATATGTAGTTGGTAGCATCTCTCCATATGCAGATTTCTGAGAACTCGAGAATAGAAGACATACATGCTCTATGTTTCTTACTTGGAAAGTGGACTCTTATCTATTAGGCACATGGACTCCCCATCATATTTTAAGATGAAAAGTATATTTTACTAATCAAAGCAGATAAATACCTGTATCATGTCAAAACAGAGGAACAGTTTTGACTAAGCACCAGGGCCAGCCCTACTATTACGCTGGGTACGCAGCTGAGAACAGCGCCACACTGAGGAGGGCAACACTGCGATGTAGCCTGGCATTCACTCTGCCCCTCGCTATTGAGAGGAGGCTTGGCACTGCTCCGCCCCCCAGAGGCATGTAAGAGCAACGTGACATCATGACCTCAAGTAACAATCAAATTGACTGGGAAGCGGAGGTGATTGAGGAGCTATAAGCTTGCTGGAGCTGGTGGGGAGAGAGGTGCTGTGCTGAGAGGGGTGCTGTGCTGAGAGGGATGCTGTACTGTGAGGGGTGCTGTACTGTGAGGTAAGGAGAGGGGTGAGGTGCTGTGAGGGGTGTAGGGCAGTGAGAGATATTGAGGGAAAGGGCAATGAGAGAGATCATGCATTCTAATACTTTATGTTGGGTGGCAGTTGCAGATTCAGGGGGAGGGATCTAAATTATCTGACATTTTTTAAATGCAGCTATTTACTACCTATATCTTTCCAGATTGGTTCCGAAACTTTTAAAGGTTGGGACAACCACCAATGAAATGTACAACTCCAGCTGGCATCTGCAGCAAGTTATCAAGGGTGCAAGTGCAGGTAGGACATAACTTGTCTGGGCTTTGTTTATTGTTATTACGTACTTGTATACCAAAATCTGTATTTGTTTTTAAAATTATTTCATTCTTGGATTTTAGGAAGAGGTATTAGTAATCACGGCACTCATTAACAGTCTATCATGAGGGATATTTTCATTTTGATCACGTTTTATTTTCATGCACTAAAGTTAACTTGCAGTGACATCGGTACATCTGTAGTGATAACTTCTGTCCCTGCGATTCACATCGCCAGCATATTGCATATTTTGTGAAAGACTCCTCCAGAGAATCTGACAGAGCACATGCGCACAGTGCCAGCTTCCAGAGCTGGCCGGAGGCTGCGGATATGGCTTGTAAAATCCCTCTCCTGCGAAAATTTTTTGAGTAAGCTGCCAGTAGGAGCAGCGAAACGTCTGTAAGTGCCCCGAGGCAGCCAGTTTGGAAACCACTGCTCTGTACAAAATGACATTTCCAGTTCGCCACCCTGCAAGCAGTTATCCAAAATTTTTTTTTTTTTCTTTTCTGTGATGTTGACCTGATATTTCTAACTGTGCTTAACTTACAAATCCTTTATTGTCCCTCTACTAATTCACTTCTGGATTCAGATACATCCGTTTCTAATAACCAGCATCCTAGCATCATTGTATACAAAGACAAATGCAACAATTCTGTTGACTTCATTTAAAAACAGTATACACATAAGCACCCAGGTCACAGAGATAACTCACAGAATAGACCACAGATCCATACACTTCAGACCTGCCATTCTAAAATAAGGTGAAAAAAAACATTTGTTACATAATGATACATTTTTATTTTATATTTACTTATTTTTATAGAAATGGGAACAATGAATAATAATGTCAGTAAATGTCTAAAAAACAAGATTATACATGACAGTTCCTAACATTAAAGGTCTGTTGCTGTGAAATAGTCCTGCCAGTGGCTTTGTGATGTAGTAAAAATAAAAAAGCTGTAAAATATATGTGTGTGTGTGTGTGTGTGTGTGTGTGTGTGTGTGTGTGTGTGTGTGTGTGTGTGTGTGTGTGTGTGTGTGTGTGTGTGTGTGTGTGTGTGTGTGTGTGTGTGTGTGTGTGTGTGTATGTGTATGTGTATGTATATATATATATGTCCAAAATGGGTCCGCACTCACAACTTATTTAAAACATTTTTGCTGGGGTGACCAACCCATATAGGACATAGTCCCATTAATCCAGATTTATAAGAGAAGAAACTCCGGGGTGCACTCACCAGACTTCATAAAAATATCCTTTAATTAATCCATAGAACAAGTCAATAGGAGCAGCATAATGTCCGTATAATGTCCGACGTTTCGGTCCTACAACATGGACCCTTGTCAAGAATCCATTCTTGACAAAGGTCCATGTTGTAGGACCAAAACGTCGGACATTATGCTGTTCCTATTGACTTGTTCTATGGAGTTTCTTTTCTAATAAATATATAATATATATTTTGACACACAATTTTTTCAGGGCATTGCTATTTTTTACTAGTCATGTTTCGCTAGTAAAATCAATGCCCTTTTAAATTTCGGGCATAAACATGATCAGAACTGGAAGTACCAGGTATTAGTACTCAATGATAAGTAAATAAACCCTATGGTGTGTTTAATGGTTACATTTTCACATGTGCAATATGTTAGCGTTTGAGCTCCAGCTCTACTACCTATAATGCTGGGGACAAAAGTCGGTGTAGGCCACTGAAACGTTGGAGTAAAGTTTGTTATACCCAGGGCCATAGAGAGCCATCCTGGGCCACATTACTATCTGGGGGGTGTGACCTAATCACGGGAGGCATTACTGCGCACTGCAGAGGGAGGCACTGTGAGCCCATCAACCAGGTGCAAATTCAAGGGGGGGGGTCGATCAGTTTAATCACTCCCCCCACAGGCAGAAGAAACTGCTGGTGCTACTCACACCTACATGTGCTGGGCTGCTGAAAGGTAGGAGGGGGGGGGGGCTGCGTCGAGCATGGGTAACTAGTTAGATTATATGGCGAATAGAGTTGTTTGTGTTAAACATATGGTGTTTGATGTTGTGATTATACATATAGCATAGTATGGGATTTGCATACAACATATAGCACACACTTACCCCTCGCGTGCACAATACTATTAGTCGAAAAGGGGGTGAATTGCCATTGAAACAGCTTAGAAACGCTTGTAACGGCACCGCAGCTCGCCCCCTTGTTGCCCGATCTCACCCCGGACTCACACATTTTGTGTGCAGCCCTATAGGGCTGCAAAGAAATATCTGAAAGTACCAACATACCGTAAGTGCGGCCTTACAGCCGTGATTACTCGCACCGCGAGGTAACTCGCAGCTAATTGGATTGAGCCAGAGGCGTATCTATAATGGGTGCAGGGTGTGAATGAGCCCTCGTCGTCTAACACAAAATTCTTTTAGAGAAGAAAATATATTGTATTTCTTGGGTAAAGTGGAAACTACCTTTTGTAAGTGGTTAATTCATTAAATTAGTTATTAGTATATTTGACTTGATATCACGCTAGTGGCAAGTCCTTTTACAGCCCTATATAGATTATCTGTTATCTATATTGTCAGCTGGATATAGCATTAGTTTAGATGGTAATTTAAAATAATATCATCACAGCATAAATGAGACAAAGAATTCAACCATTTTTAACGGTACTAAAAGTAAATAGAAATGATTAAATGTATATTTGATCACACTTACCTGTTGGTACTTTGGTGGGAGGTTTGTTTCAGAGTGAATCCTTGGTCCTGGAGGACCAGGAGGTCCTGGGGGACCTGGTGGACCTTGGGGCCCTACGGGACCTGGGGGTCCAACAGCTTGTGTTACATTTTCCTTATTACAGCTACCACATCCCTTCAAGAATATAAAAAATGAATAAGACACATTTCTAATTAGAAATACTGCTTCCATACTTTCAAACTGGCCATTATTTTTAAATGAAAAGTCACAACACATTAGGCCATAATGATACAACCAATGTATCCAGGTCACTTACAAATGTGCCTAAACCACACCCCTATTAGGTGAGACCATGCACGGTTTCTGGAAAGCCACACCCCGTTTGGATACCAAATATCAGGTCTATCCTGTGAAAATATACCCTGGGTATACCCAGCAGCTAATTGATCGTGCTTCGAGGGGAAAAGCTATTCAATTAATTAGCCTTTTCCGCACGTAGTAAACACTGGGTTAACGTGCGCTACACATACTCGCCTACTCTCCCGAAAGTGTCGGGATGCTCCCAAATTTTCGGGGAGCCACCCGCACCCGGAAGAGTATCCGCATCTCCTGTATCCCACCAACTTCCTAATGAAGTGCGCAGGATGGGGAGATAGTCGGCGGAAATCACAGCATAATTGCTGTGAATCGCTGCCCTACATGGACTCGTTTACGAGTCATTTAGCCCCACCCCCTCCTCACGCTCCCTCAATTTGGCATCCAGCCCCGCCCCCCAAAGTGGACACCTGTCTGCTCCCCAGGCATCTCCTGAGGAGCAGATACTAAAAGTAGGCAAGTATGGTCCTACCCCATTGATGCCACATAAAATGGGTTTCCCCACGTGTGAAAATGCAGCAACTGCCTCTGGTAATGCGCTGGGTTCCCGCAGCTAAATGAATCAGGCAGCATGATGAATTAGCTGTGGGGCAAACCCCACGGCTAATTTAATTCTCCCCAAATATTCCTATAGAACATTACTAATTTTTAGCTTTATTTGATTGAAGAAATATTTAATGCGTATGACCACCTATACTGCGAGAATGTTCAAAAATGGGCATAAAGTCAAAAGATTTTAATCAGCTGTAGAAAAAGATGACATACTTGCCTACTTTTCCTACAGTGATTCCAGCAGGTGGTCGGATCTTGATAATTTGCATCAACAAGTGGGAAGGGAACCCATGCCATCATGTCCCACCCACATTAGTAAACAGTGAGGTTGGTGTGGTGATACAGTAATTCATGTATTCCCAACCCTGCTGACCTTGTGTGTATAGGGCTTGCATAGTTGACCTATATATTGTATCACATGTTTTTATATACAAACCTCTCCTGTGTCTCCCTTCTCTCCCTGAAAATAAAAGACATGATATGTTGTTTAGTCAGGGGCAGGTAAGTAGACAGTCAATCATTAATAATAATTTATGAACAGTAAAGTCTGCAGACCTGCAGTGCTTCTTTGTACTGTATGTGCATTTCCCTACTTATCTGCCAAGTGTTTATCTTGGTGCATTCTCATTTCACAGTCTTTCAAAACACCCCCATAGGAGCAGTGTGTGCATTGCTTTGCAAGTTGGTTGTGTAAAATTTGCAGGGTGGAAACAGTAAAAATGTCACATGAACGTCTCACCTAATACACAGTGGTAGAACTACAGAAGATGAAGGTGCTATAGTGCCAGGAGGTGAGCGAAGGCTCCTACAGAGCTGGTGAACATGCATTAAGTCCTGCCCTGGCTCGGCCTAGAATGCTAGCAGGCTAGAGCAGCAATATTTTGCAATGATGTAAGAAGACGCACTGTTCTGTCCCTGCTCCTACATTTTAGGAGCGCCCCTTTTACTCATTTAAACATTTATATTTTGTTCTTGATATACCAACAATTATGTCACAAAGTAATCATGTAAGCACTGTCTTTTTTACATGTCATTTTTGTGTGGTTAAAATATTTTTTTTACCGGGCAATGTTTAGAGTGAGAGCACCATCTACAGACTACAATTATTCACCTAGCGGTTCAGAACACCCCTCCTGTTAGAGGCATTTGATTTGATTTGATGCTCCCGCACTGCCCTTCTTGTATATTACCATCACTGTATCGCCTCCACAGTGTTAATGTGGGCTGATATTACCCAAATATGTGAAACCGACATACTTTGAGTTGCAAGTAATTCACAGGGCACTACCCAGTGTCTTTTCTCTATGCTATAGATTCTGAGGCACAGGGACCTTGTCCATCCAGCTGAAATACTGCTGTGCTTGATTGATCCAGTCACTCTAAAGTCTCTTACCATTGCTAAAACTGGGCTGATCTTTTTAAATTGTCCTAGCTTCAGTTACAGGATTTTATCCAGCTAACTATAAGGGGCATATTTATTACACTTTTTTTGTTGCATAAAATACTCCAAAAACTGCTCATATCCACATTGTCACCTTAATATTTAAAGACTGTACCACAGCAGATATTGAGATATATTAGATATCTGCTGTGGTACCTCCATTTTCAATCGCAAGAGCAGTTCCCATAGACCTCTAAGTTACTTAAGTGTGTTATGTTCGGAGAAGGATCCAAATGTTCTCTCTACAATAACTAACACAAATGTATTATCGCCACAGTATGCAGCGATGACAAGTGATGCTTATCGTGGCTAAAAAATGGGGTTAAGCCCCGAGTGTGAAGAGCAGTATAGGAGGTGGAGGACAGCATATACAGTAGTAGGAACCGAAGGAGACTCACCTCTCTCCGATCGGCTCCCAACGCATGTGCAGAGCTTTTATTGGGGGAGATTTATCAAAGCTTAGAGAGATAAAGTGGAGAGAGATAAAGTACCAACCAATCAGCTCCTAGCAGTCATGTTTCAAATACAGTTTGGTTGGTACTTTATCTCTTTACACTTTATCTCTCTCCAAGATTTCAGAAATGTCCCCATTGACGTCTTTCGCATATTGCAAAAGACTTTTCCTCCTGCATTGGTGGGACAGACCATTACCGTTTGGTCTGTCCTGGCATTAATATCTAACTTATGCCGCGTACACACTAGCCGATATTATGAGCGATTGAATGATATCGTAATCGTTCACAATATGGGCCAGTGTGTATGCCGTCAACGACCAGCGATGCACGCTCCCGCTGGTCGTTGACGACATTGTTCATCGCCTGAACCTGCTGTCCAACCTGACGATATCGTCAGGTTGTGCAGGTTCATGGATGAGGAAGAGAGCCGGCTCGTCAATTATATCGCTCAGTGTGTGTGTGCGCTCAATGTCGTTAACGACATTGAGCACACCACTTCCGGGGACAGACTAAACGATATCGCTAATGGAGCAAATCGTTTAGTGTGTATGTGCCTTAAGGGTCTCATAATGGTGCTCCAGCCAATCAGCTCCCAACTGCCATCTGTTAGAAAAATGACAGTTGGGAGTTGATTGGCTGGAGCACCATTTATCATATGTAACGAGTTTTATCACTCATTGTGAATGATAAAACTCCCTAATAAATGAGGCTCTAAATACAGCTAAATAGGTTTTCTGATATGCAAAGAAAGGTGGCAATATTGGGTAAGCAATTTCCCCTCTTTTTTTATAAATAGAACCCAAAGTCTGAATCAGAGCTCTGTTGATTAAGGCCCTGATTCAGAGCCGTTCGTTAGCGGCAGTACGCTCGTTGCGTTCTGATGTTGAGTAACCGCGCATGCGTCGGTGTTACACTGCGCATGTGCGTACGGCAGATTGCGAGTTTTTTTTGTGTCGTTCGTCAAATAGCGTACAGGAAGTGACATGTCAAATGTGATTGACATAACAGGCCGTTTTTGGGCGTTGACAGGGGTGGAGATGGAAAAACGCAGGCGTGGCGATGCATTTTTGGGGCGTACATACATTAACAAATGCGAACGTCAAATGTGTTCGTACCAACTCATACGTCACTGGATGATCCTCTTTCCCTTCAAAATGCTCGCACAGCTTAGGGGCTGGATAACTCGACCACAGTGGCGATGGCCTTCTCCTCCGTCCCGGCACTCCACGATGTTGCATCGATTAATCACGGCTTGTCAGAAACTCAATTAGTGTTGGATTGAAAACCGGCTTGGTATGTGTTTGGAAAGCAGTTTTTTTGGATAGCACAAAACCGAACGCAGGTGGAAATCATAGCTGCTAATGTCAGGATAACACAATAAATTAGCGTACATTTGTGGGGGTGTATTTTGGCCGCAATGTGTTCGTTTTTTGACTATTGTAACAATAATGTCATCATGTTTAGGTTTGGTCCCTCATTTTGTGTTTGCAAGGTGTTTTTTCCTCCTTAGGTAATGTTTTAAACGTTCCTTAACGAGCATTTTTTTTACAATGTGTAATTTTTTAGTTTGAACGTTGTTGGCTTGTGGGCCCGGATTAAAAGTAACCCATTTTTTCAATAATGTCAGAATACAAAGTCGTACATTTCTGGAAAATTTATTGGTATCCACCCCAAAAAAAAAACCACATATTGAACTCCAACATTTTGGGCAGTGTTCCACAATATTTATTAATTGTGCAAACATTAATTTTTGGGTAAACGTAAAAGCAAAAATTAAAAACAATTCACAAGAAAGGAGAGGGAAGTTTTGGCCAGAAAGGAATATGAGGCAAGCACAGAAGGAGTGTGGGAAAAGTAGCCAATGGTGTCACCGTTTTTTTGCCCGTTTGGCTGGGGGAGGGAGGGCGCCAGACCGGGTCCGGGATGTCATCGGGCTGGCCTGTCCAGAGGCAGATGTTGTGGCCTCTGGACTAGGCACAGGGCTAGGCACATTTGGAGGATTGGCTGATGTTGTGCCAGAGGTGGAGGATCCTGATGTTCCGGCAGGAAGGGAGGTCGGCTCCACCATGTGCTGGCGAACGAGCTGCTCCAGGGCAGTGGCGATGCGGATGTTGGCCCTGGTATTTTCCGCCAGGGCCTGACCAATGGTCACGTTGGCCGCAGCATTTTGCTCCAGGGCCTCAGCCACCCGTACCAGACTGGCGTCCATCCTCTGCAGAATCTCCGTATGGAAATCCGATTTAAAATTGAGTTCTGTGAGGAGGGACACTGCCTGCGAGGGGGATTGCCCTGGACTGGCTTCTGCAGGGTCCTCAGCCGGATGTACTGGTTCCTCCCCTGCAGAGCCTGCCGAAATTCTGCGGCCAAGGCTCCCCTCTGGAGCAGACTCATCCGCCTGTGTCTCTGTTGGAAAAATGAGAAAAGACTCACATTAGATTCGACATATTGGCACAATAACAGTTCACAGTTGGTGACATCACAACATTTACCTGGGACAACATGAGGAGCCGCAAAGTCTGGCATGTCCGTATCCATGTTGGACACGCCAAACACCTCCACAGGCTGCACACACCCCTGTGCCAGCTCTTCTAAATCAGTAAACTCCAATGACACAGGGGTGGGACCTCCACCTGTCCCCCTTGCATGCCTAGCCCTGTGTGCAATTTTTTGTTTCAGGTGATATTTGAAGTCTTGCTATCTGTGGGTTAAATTTGAACCATTACTTTTTATTTGATTTGGTTTTTGGTTTTAGGGTGGTCAAGTGTTTACTTACCGCCGTTTGACATCCCGGGCTAGACGGACATCCACGGCTACATCTTCCCACATTCTCCACTTCTGGCTTGCACTCATATTCCTGTCTGCCTGTGGCAGGATGTCCACACACTTCTGTATCAAAACCTCCATCCCCTTTCTTGTGAATTGTGGCTGCCTTTTCTTTTTGGCAGCTTTGCCCGGAATACTGGGCCCAGCAGCCTCTTCCATGTCATCCTCCTCACCTATTTGGGTAAATTTGCAGAATTGTCAACTTCACAACTTGCACAATATTATGTTTATAATTAATCATTGAGTCAAAATGCATGAAATACTTACCGCCTGACTGTTGTCCATTGTTTTCCTGGTCTGTATCCATGTGTGATCTTCAAACTCGAAATACACCAGAATTGTGTTTTTGTCTCGTGACGTATTTATACATGCGTCCTTATTTTGCGGCCGCATCATTGATTGTGCGTTCCTCTGATCCTTCCTTAATTTGTGCGGGAAACGAAACACTATTTATGGCTTGGACCGTCTCGACTCGAGGTGGCGTTTATTGAATGTTGGAGGTTACGTTGGTTGGAGTTGATTGTTGGCTGGTTTTGGATATTGCGTTTTTGGAGGTTTTTTTTATTGTTTCGAATTTTCTTTGGTTTCCTTTCCTTTTTTTACCATTTTGATTTTTTTTGTTCGTTTCCAGTTTTGGTAAGTTTGGGGAAGTATAACTTTGGGTCAATTTGTCTCTCATTCTGGTGTCGACTGTTCTAATAAGTTTTTACCGTCATTTCATCTCTCTTAGGTTTTATTTTGGCTCTGCCCCAAAGACATTTTGGTCCGGTTTCTTATATATTAGCTCTTGGTAAGTTCATGTGTTAAACTGTTTAGGAAATGTTCATGTTTGTCTGTACGCAACTTTGGTTGGCCTTCCCCATGTAACGTTGTTTTGTGCAAAATCGAAATCTGTATTTTTTGAACATTATTTATGCGGCATTATTGTGCCATGTATTTGCGAACTAATTAGCGCATTTTTACTACTTCCTATTGTGCCATGTATTTGCGAACTAATTAGCGCATTTTTACTACTTCCTATTGTGCCATGTATTTGCGAACTAATTAGCGCATTTTTACTACTTATTATTGTGCAATGTATTTGCAAACTAATTAGCGCATTGTGAAATGTGTATTCATCCCTTAAAAAGGTTTTTTTTTTGCCTGGAGCATTGGTTGCTTACATTTGGCCTCTATTTGACGTAGTGTGCGTAACGTCGTTTTGCTCTTTGCCCAAATGTGTGTGTGTCCCCTTTTATGTTTTGTCTTGGTTAAATTTGTGATAATGACATGGCCAGCATAAAATGATGTATATTTTTGTTGTTATTATTTGCAGTTACAACAAATCATGACAATACCCCGGCATGTAAGCATCAATGGATGGAATTTTCAAGCAAAGTTACATGTATTTTTATTGGGTGGGGTAAAAAGGCTGACATTCCAATGTTGTCTTTTCAGGTTGATATGGGTCGGATTGTTCTGGCCCTGCTCCCGGAAGCCGACCAACCTCAATCTCGTCCCAGGCGTAGGCATCGTAGGCGTGCAAGCCCCCAAATATTTCGAACACGTGTCACCCTTTTTGGAATGCCAGATGATGAGGTTTTAAGACGATACCGTCTTCCTCCAAAAATCATCATAGACACTCTCTCATTAATAGAGAGTGATCTTGAGCGGCAAATTGACAGTCCTACAGCAATTCCACCACTTACGCAATTAATGGCGGTGTTACATTTCTGTGCCTCAGGATCGTTCCAAACAACGGTGGGAATAGTGGCGGGCATCTCACAATCCTCCTTTTCCCGGATCCTGAGGGCAGTGATGGAGGCACTTTTCAAGCACCTCCATCATTTTATTCAAATGCCTTTGGATATGGGTGCCCTTAGTGTGGCCAAGGCCAATTTTTACCAAATAGCTGGCTTCCCACACATCATAGGGGTTGTGGATGGTACTCACATACCACTTCAGCCTCCAGCACGGCTGGAGGCAATATTTAGAAACCGTAAACACTATCACTCCCTCAATGTAATGGTGGTATGTGATGCCTCCCTCCAGATCCTGTCCCTGAATGCAAAATTACCAGGAAGTGCACATGACTCCTTCGTCATCCGGCAATCAGGGATATGGCACAAATTAACCAACCTACAAGCTGGTGATGCTTGGCTTCTGGGTAAGTGGAGACCTTTAGTACATAACAATGTTAAGCTTCATACAGAGTGAGCCTGATGTTGTCTTTTCGTTTTCACAGGAGACAGTGGCTACCCTTGCACGCCCTGGCTGCTCACTCCTTATTTGGCTCCCACACCAGGGCCACAAAGTGAGTATAATTCCGCACTTACAGCCACCAGGCAAGTGGTGGAGCGCTGTATCGGCCTTTTAAAAGGCCGATTCAGATGCCTCCACCGCTCTGGTGGCGAGCTCATGTATTTGCCGGATATGGTTTCGAAAATTGTGGTCCTATGTGGGATATTTCACTACATCGCCATAAGGAGTGGTGTCCCAATGCAGCCAGAGGATGCCTTACCTGAGGATGGCCCCCCCGAGGTTGGTCGGAGGTCAGTATGTGGGGGGGCCATACGCGATGATGTGGTGGCCAGATTTTTTAGGTAATTATTTGCCAAAAAACAGTGTTGATACCTAATGTGGTTCGGTTTGTTTGAGAACATCTAATTTTTGCCTAATTTTTTTTCTACCTCTTCTGTTTTTTTCCATAATCTTGGGCACTCCAACGATGACTACTTCCTGCTACCCTTACAAAACCTGTATGTGGATATTTTGTGGATATATTCTGGAACACTTATTGCCACGCCATATATGTGGAATCATGTTGGCATGGTCCTTTGTCAACCAGTTCTTGATTTTTTTTTAGTGATGTTGGTTTTTTGTTATGTGTTGTATTTGAGATTATCACTGTGTGTTTTGTTTGTGAGTGACCACTTTGAATTTTCAGTTATGTTGCTAATAAATATTTTGAGAGTGAAATGTTGTTCCTTTTTTGGAATGTTACCACCAAGTGTAACCAGGTTCACACACGTTACATTTGACTAAGGGGTAATCCAGTACTGACGCCATTTGAGCAAAAATGTTTGCTTTCTTCAGGGTCCAAACCAACACCAAAAGGAAGCCTGTACAATCCTTTTGCTTCGTAATATTGCCCTAAGCTGCTTGCACACCAACTAGGAACCTGTAAAATGTCAAAATATCTAATTGTGACTACACCAAAAAAGGGAAATCAGATTTGTACTGTTAGGTGTTTGTTGTGGCTGTTTGACCAAAAAATACAACACACACTCTTATTGCCCAAAACTTGAAATCCTTGAAGGAACACTCTACTTATGTCAGGGTAAACAATATGTGGTTTTGACAAAACGAATGAGCCAGAACGTAACTTCAAACAAAACAATTTATTTACAGAATGGTGAAAAAAAAAAAAAAACTACTCCCTAAGGAGGACCGACATACGGTCAAGGACCACCAGCACCCCGATGATTTGGCTGTGCATCTGGGCCACACAGCCGGATAAATTGGCCCTAAGCCTCTGTTCCTCTGTGGGTGAGAAAAGTTTGGGGATTAATACAACAATAGTGAAACCACATTTAAAAAACAGTTTAAAAATAAAACAAACAAAAACCATTTAAAAAAAAATGCAATAAAACTCATCACACTAAAATGGTGTAGGGCAAAAATACAAGGCCTATGTCCAAATTCCAACAGGTGTGCTATGTGTATGTTGAAAACAGCAGTAACAGGTTACGTCAATCGCCCAAAACCACTTAATTTAGGAAAATAAACACAAAAAACAAACAAAACAAAAAAATACATGCAAACAGTTTGTGACGATAAAAAAGTGCAAAAAAAAACATACCGGAAGACCCAACGCCAGCTACAGAAGGCCCTCAATCGTCCTCCTCGGAGGTGGGTCCATTCCCCAAAGATCGGGGCGGTGTAATGACCGACTCCGGGGAGGGGGTCATTCGAAGAGGGGTGGTTGGAGGAGAGGGGGAATTGGGACGGAGGGGAAGGAGTCCAGAAAAATCTGGCTGAGGGTGTAGGAAGGCTGGGGAGGAGTGGGGAATAGGGGGAAGGAGTGGAGTTGGAGTGTTGGCTGGGGGTGGGGGAGAGTGGCCGTGATCGCCGTCTGGCGGGACGCTGACGGCGTAGTCTTCGCTGGGCCCCTAAAAGATGGGAACCAAATTGGGGTTAGTTCCAACACAAATCCACGCACAAAAACAATTTCAAATGCACACCCAAAACCAAAAAAAAAAAAAAATTGAAGAGAATGAATAAATATGAAAGACAGGGAAAACATGGCCATGCAGAGATGAGGAGAATGAATAAATATGAAAGACAGGGAAAACATGGCCATGCAGATATGAGGAGAATGAATAAATATGAAAGACAGGGAAAACATGGCCATGCAGAGATGAGGAGAATGAATAAATATGAAAGACAGCGAAACATGGCCATGCAGAGATGAGGAGAATGAATAAATATGAAAGACAGGGAAAACATGGCCATGCAGAGATGAGGAGAATGAATAAATATGAAAGACAGGGAAAACATGGCCATGCAGAGATGAGGAGAATGAATAAATATGAAAGACAGGGAAAACATGGCCATGCAGATATGAGGAGAATGAATAAATATGAAAGACAGGGAAAACATGGCCATGCAGAGATGAGGAGAATGAATAAATATGAAAGACAGCGAAACATGGCCATGCAGAGATGAGGAGAATTAATAAATATGAAAGACAGGGAAAACATGGCCATGCAGAGATGAGGAGAATGAATAAATATGAAAGACAGGGAAAACATGGCCATGCAGAGATGAGGAGAATGAATAAGTATGAAAGACAGGGAAAACATGGCCATGCAGAGATGAGGAGAATGAATAAATATGAAAGACAGCGAAACATGGCCATGCAGAGATGAGGAGAATGAATAAATATGAAAGACAGGGAAAACATGGCCATGCAGAGATGAGGAGAATGAATAAATATGAAAGACAGGGAAAACATGGCCATGCAGAGATGAGGAGAATGAATAAATATGAAAGACAGGGAAAACATGGCCATGCAGAGATGAGGAGAATGAATAAATATGAAAGACAGGGAAAACATGGCCATGCAGAGATGAGGAGAATGAATAAATATGAAAGACAGGGAAAATATGGCCATGCAGTTAGGGCCACAAAGACAAACATGAAATCCACAATCCATTAAACTTACTTTGAGCGATCTGCATGCGAAAGCATGCCAGCAAGCGGGGCGTCCGCCGTTGCAGGTCCGACCACCTGCGCTCCAGCTGCCCGATATGGCGGCATGAGCCGAAGGAGCGCAGGCGGGCCCGAACATCCGCATATGCGGATCGCTTCTCGCGGTTGGTGATGGGTGGAGGCTGGCTGGTGATCCGCCTATCCATCACCTCCGTAAGCACCAGCAGTTCGCGCCTGGTGAATGCGGAGGCTCTCATGATGGCAATGGAGTTTTTCATAAAAAACATTTTTGATAAAGTGCTCCCAAATTTTATGATTGGCTAATGTATTTAGGAAATTAACAGGAGCAATTCTATTGGTTAGTGTATGAGTCATGTGTTCGACAGGGCCAGAAATCTGTGGAGACTTATGATAGGCTTAATGCAGTGACATGCGTAAGCAAATTTACATAAAGAAATGAACTCCAGGAAATATGCGGGTCAAAAAACAAATATACCAATTATTTAATAGGGGCTAACATGTATTTTGACAATTAAAAGTGAATGTTTAAGCCGTACGTATTCTGCGGGTAAACACAAACACGGACATAAATAAAGTTTATTGCATTGTGTAAAAAAAAACAAAAAAAACAATTAAGCTAATTGATATATTGATTGGCATGTTACGATTGAGGGAGGTAGGCAGAATAAACGAGCAGTTAATCGAAATGTGACAGTCCAACTTCCGGGTAGTACTAGTGCGTGCGTTCCCTTCAAACCACTTCGGGGATGTACGCTCGCTATTTGGCACGCTCGTTAGTTAGAGGAGGGGTCGCCTGAGTTTGGGGAGGATGTTTTGATGCGAACGAAAATACGAGCGTGTGCCTGAATTTAAATATTTTTTTACGTTCGCCCAACGTACGAACGGCCACTTGCGTACGGGTCTGAATGAGGGCCTAAGTCTTATCAAGACCAAAGAATTTGCTACTTGATTGTTCTCCTTATTTAACACAAAAGGGAACCCCCACATTATATTGTGATTGACAAGTACATGCTTATCCTATTCCAATTACAGCCCGCTTATCTCTCTTCTGGACATCAGAGCAGAGAAGATATTTATAACTTATAAGTATCGTTTTTGTATTATTCTGAAAATTGCAGCATTCTGTGGAAATACTGGGAGGGATAATAGATGAGGCAGTAAGAGCTCAGCCTCATCTCCGATAGCTCAGCCTGGAGCTGGGGGCTGGGCCACGAAGTAGCCAATAAAACAGAGAAAAAAATGGCTAATGGAGGTATGCCTCACTGTGAGGGAGCGTGCCTTGAGCTCTGATGGACACCTCTGACAATCAGGTGACCAGTCCAGGAAGTACTCAGGCATCGGAGCTCAGCAGCAGCACTGAGGAAGGAAGGAAATTGGAATATGCAGACAGATGAAACACACAAAGGAGAAAAAGGTGGGGATGGTCATGGTCCGCCGCTAGGGGGAGATCTGTGTGTGTGTGTGTGTGTGGGGAAAAACTTTTGTGCTAGGGAGGATCTTCTGTGTTTAGTGGGAGATATGTGTGAGGGGAATCTGTGGGAGGGGGGATCGGCCTGAATAGGGTGATCTGTGCAAGTGGGGCAGGTTCTTATATGTGTGCATAAATCTGGCTCTGATACTAGCCAGTGCCTCCCCATCCATTGTCCTCAACGCGTGTCCCTGCATCAGAGCAAGTAACCAGTTTTACGCCAGAGTGAGGGCTTAAGGTGCAACAATTCACCTTTATATTGGCATTCACATAGGTTAACATTCGTTTCACTGATTGTATCTGATCATCCTTTAAACATATCTCATTGTCAAATCCTCTGCTGGGGACACAGCCTCCCTTTTCACTGCTAAAAATTTTACAATTTCTAGGTTATGGAGACAGAAACCTGATACTTAGCAGATCTTTTAGAAAGACTTGGATCAGTTCAATGTCTTTCTGCAAAATATGACCTCAACATTTTGCACTGAATTAAGAGTTGCAGTCCTTGAACTAAAAATGGAGACTGCCTCTATAGGCGCTCAAACAGTGCATTTGAATAGAAAGTAGATGACCTTTCCAAAAAGATATAAGAAGATATGGACTTAAGGTGGGTAAACACCTAGCCGATATATCTGCAGATCGAGTGATCTGCAGATATATCTGTAGATGATGGTCGTTCATACACACTTGAACGACCATCATCTTCAAGGCAGCTGCAGGTCTCGCTGGCCCCCCCGGCCGCATCGGCTGATCGCCCGTACACACTTGCTGATGGACAGATATGTCTGCAGATATATCTGTCCATTGGCTGCGCAGCACAGCCGACGCGACATGTCTGTGAACGACGTCGTTCACAGACATATCACTGGTACACACTGGCCGACAGGCACCAGATATATTGCACGATCAATTGATCGCCAAATATATCTGTCAGTGTGTACCCAGCTTAAGAGTGCTCTGAATTCAGAAATGACTTCAACCTGTTATGAGATCAGATTGGGACTCTAGAGAAAAGGTGGAGCCTCAACATCCTATGTATCAGTATTGGCTTTGAAAATCTAGAAACATTATATCTCTTTGCTTACTTAGAAGGCTAAAGCTGGGTACACACAGACGATGTCGGCACAATATGTCGTTTCCATCCGAATCGGAATGACATATTGGCCGCATCGCACAGTGTGTAGGCCAATATGTGTGCTCCCGCGGCCACTTGCAACATTGTTTAGTCGGCTGTGCTGCATGTCCAACTGGACAACATTGCAAGTGGCCCCATTGCAAGTAATGAAGGACGGAACGAAGTAGCGTTCCGTCCTTCATTACCTCATTCTAATATGTATCTAGGATCCGATATGTTGGCCCGTTGGGCCAATATATCAGATGGGAACGCATTGCTCAGTGTGCACCCAGCTTTATCCTACAACTTTTGAGAGACACCTCCAAAATGCAACTACTCTGAGATCAATCTAGCTTACAGAGCTCTCAGTCCTAAACTTTCAGCAGGCCAATCTTGTCACATTGTTCTGCAACTTCCAAATTGAATCTCAAATTCTTGTTAAAATGTTCCAGTTATTCCCTACAAAGGAGCCCATCCTAGCACTCTATAAATGGAGAGACCTTTACTTGGTGACAAAAGCATTACACAACCGTAAAGTCAAATACAGAGGGGCATTCCCATTCTCACTGACGTAGTCCCATAATGGAAAAACATATTTAATCAAAACCCCTAACCAGGTGATACCCCTTTTCCGCCGAAATTCTGGGTCTGACCCGGAGTTGGAACAGGGGAGGTCATTCAGACCCGGTCGCAAGCGCTCACAACCGGGTCGATGTTCCCCCACTAGGTATGCGCACGTCAGAGCTGGCTCCGACGTGCACATGCGCGAGACCTGGCTAGCGACGGGCGCTCCGTCGCTAGGGGTCTCGCACCAAAGAGGGCGAGCTGTCAATGGTGAGTGACAGCTCGCCCCATTTGGGAGGCGGGCAGGGGGCGTGCCCGGCCAAACGGAGACGTTCCCGAAGGAACGCTTGCCGTTTGGGGGCGGCCCCACTGACATCAGCAGTGATGTCAGTGGGGAGCTTCCTGCTCGATCAGAGCAGGAAGCCCCCTAGGGCTTGCGAGTGCTGAGACCCAACCTTACGGCCTCGTCGCAAGCCCCGATGGTCGCAATGGTCTTGACCATCGCGACCATCACCCTGGTTGGTCGCTAGAGCTGTGGGTGGTAACCACAGCTTATCGATCGACCAAGAGGCGGCATTACAAGATGCAAGCGGCCGCCCTCATTCAGAGCGACCGCTTGCCTCTAACGACCGCCTCTGAATGAGGCCCAGAGTTCCTATCCGGATCAGACCCGGAATTTAGCCGGCACCGACTCGGGATATTCCCGAGTTGGCGCCGCTCACACCGGAGTCGGGTCTGCATAGACCCGGCTTTCCTGGCGTGAAAGTGGACGCTTGGAGATGACGTCATCTCCAAGCGCCACTGAAACCGGACCAATCGGCCGGCTTGCAGCGCACTCCAGGTCATCGTGACCCTTAGTGCGCTGTCCTCACAGCAGGGTTTCACGGGCTGCGCCCGTGTTAAACCCTGCTGTTTACCTGGGTTGGATTGCCAGGTCACTCGACCCGGCAATTCAACCATCTCCCCTTTTACACCTGTCGAAGCTGGATAATTGGCTGAGACAAGATCAGTTTAAAATTAAATCGCAGCGACGCCATCTTGCGACTGGCCGCAAGACGCCATTTTAGGAAGTGAGATCGCAAGATGCCATTTTGCAAATGGCCGCCTAAGCGCCATTTTAGATAAACACACTTTAGTACATGTGGCGATATTACTATTAGCAACATGCAATTGCATCTTTTCACCATTTCTCATACACACATTAATACGCACAATTGCGCTGTTAACTAGTCGCATATTAGCGAATGCATAGGACTTTGTATGGAACCGCTGTTTTATTAGCTTTATGCGTATGCATCTGCCCCAAGTTAACTAGCGTCCTTATATCAAACCCCGCATACTCACACATTACATATTCACACATAAGGTTTAATAAGCTTTAAAGTATAAGATTTAAGTTGGTTCAGTTAGTATAAATGCTGTGAAATAAAGATATTTGATAACTAATGTTTTATACATGCTAAGAGAACCGTGTTTGGTTTCGTACTGATGTGTACTCTTTCAGAATTCCGGTACTATCTGTGTGGAGATCGCATCATGCATTCTCAACTTATGGACCGCAGAGACAACAAGCAACAAAATGTATATTTTATAAACAACTGTTAGGATGTAGCATGGGGGCGGGAGGGCAGAGACCCCCAGTTGTTAGAGGCTGGGTGAGTCTATTTGAACCAGCCTGTTAAATTCTCTGTAACAAATGCTTCCTCCCTGGGAGCCAATGACATCAGCAACAAACTTCCCTCTTGTCCGGTCTATTCTGGGGGGGGGGGGGGTATAAATATGTGTGCTAAAACCCTGGGATTTTAGTCTTCGTGCTGAATGCTGAATGACGAGGGGTTTCTTGCTGATGCCTATCATCTGGTCCGGAAGCGCTGCGTATGTATACTGTACTTGGGGTCTGTATAATTCATTTGCGTCTAATTGTGTCTGAATCAATAGCGTATAACTGACTGTACTTTTACTTGAATAATACTTTGTGCTTTTTAACCACATGTTCTAAGTCTGGAGTCTCTATTTACTGTATGACTGCGTACGCAAATTAGCGTCATCCTTAGAGGTTTATAGGTAGGATTTTAGAAGGTACAGGCAGGGGTATATAGAGGTTCATTTCAGTATTGTTACACCAGGGAGCTGCCTGGGTTAACCCTACAATAACCTGGGTTTTAGCTTCGGTGTAAAAGAGGTATTATTCATATCCTCACAAAATTGGGATTATTGTACAAAGAAACAATGAGATCCTCCTTTGCCTCTATTCCAGTGTCTTCTAATGAGACAGGAATCCCGTCTCTGAAGTGAACCCGTGCTTGAATTTCAAATTAGCGCCTCCAGACCTGTCATCCCACACAATGCCTTCCACTTCAAATTGTTTTGTTATGAGCCGAACTTTGGACATGAGATATATGAGGGAGATCTACATTATCAAAGCTTGGAAAGAGATAAAGTAACAACCAATCAGCTATTAACTGACATTTTTCAAACAGCCTGTAAATTGACAGTTACAAGTTGATTGGTTGGTATTTTATCTCTCTTAAGGTGCGTATCCACTAGCAGATAGCGGACAACAGTACAATTACAACATTGTAATCATACAGTCGTTCCTCATAATGTGCAGTGCCTACACTGAACAATGTGTCATTCAGTGCTGACACCCTCCCTCATCCCTGAACATGCTCAACCTGTCGTTATCGGGCAGATTGACTAGCATGTTCAGGCGATGATTGATGTCGTAAATGACCAGCGGGAGCGCGCATTAACATTTTTATGCCCGATTTGTGAACGATTAATGAGCGATTGAAAGATAACAATGTCATTATCGTTCAATTGCTCATTTTAATAGCCTAGTGGATACGCAGCATTAGCTTTGATATATCTCCCCCTTTTGTCCCTTCTCCTGTTTATGTTTCTCCACATTCCAGGATCTCCAGGAAACTCATGCAAGATCTCCAGAGTTTCGGGTCTGCTTTGATCTCTGCCGATAAGCTATCTTTTTAAATGTCGTTGACCAATTGTATCATTGAACTGATATGTATTTCTGACATTCCTGCTTTCTACAAAGCAATCTACAAATGAAACCTAGTTTAAACCTAATTTAATACAAACCTAGTTATGTGTTTATTTATGAGTGGAAGGACCACTGGGTGCTGTATTTACTGTTACTATTGTTAAGCATTTTCAGCCTCTCAGTAGAGTAATTCAACACTTCCTTTCCATAAAAGTAGTTGCACCTGACTCCTAATCCTCCTCCTTGCACACACCTGCCTTTTATTTCCACACTTTCAGAAATCCTATTTTTCGTATAACTTTGTTATCTTGAACCCCTTCCAAACCCAACCCCCTGACTTTGCTCTGGACCTTGCCTCTGGAGCGCCTTGTGGCCTCAGCTATTATTCAAGCCATTTTGGCATTGACCATACTTTTCCCAATCCAAGACTTCTTTGTTCTTGTTTTTTTTCTTCCTTATCCCCACCCTCTGCATTCCTACCAACACTTCTAAAACTTTATCCGCCCAGTATTTGTGTGTCATTCCAGCCACACGGGTCCTTATCAACTCCACAATCTATATAACCCTCTACGAGACAAAATATATTGGTGCTGAATGTTAAATGTGGTAAATAGTTTGTACCAATCCAACTTAATTTCTTGGTTATAAAGTAATGATATATGATATATTTAGATTATCAACCTGCTGGATAAAAGGTACAATAAATATAGAAGAATAAAAGAAAAGGAATCACAAAGCTGACTCAAGAAAAAATTACATAAAAAAATATATAGATTCTTATCCGGTTTGAGTTATATTAATGGCAAGGAGGCTTCAATTCAATTAAATTAAGCAATTGTAATAGCTTTTACATGATACCAACAGTAAACACATATAAAAAAAAATCATTAGTTTCTGCAGAAAGTGTTGAAAATAATATAGATCGTAATAATTAGGTACTCCACAAAACTGTAGATATAAAATATCACTGGATATCAATTTCCATATACTTGATGATATACAGTGTAGTGAAACAGTGTTTGCCCCCTTCTTGATCTCTTCTATTTTTGCATATTTGTCCCACTTAATTGTTTTAGTTCTTAAAACAAAATTGAATTTAAGACAAAGTCAGCTTGAGTAAACACAAAATACAGTTTTGAAATTATCATTTTATTTATTGGAGGAAAAAAGTTATCCAACACCAACTGGTCCTGTGTGAAATAGTAATTGCCCCCTTAGTTACTCATTCAACCAATGAACCAAATGTAATTGATAATTGGGTTAAATTAGACTAGACACAATCAGGCTTGATTACTGCAAGCCTTGTTGAATCTAAACATCTCCTAAATAGAACCTTTCCAATAATGTGTTCTCTAAAAGGTCTCAACAAACAGAACAATATGCTGTGATCAAAATAAATCCCAGAAGAGATGAGAAAGTTATTAAAATATATCAGTCTAGAAAGTGTTACAAATCCATTTCAAAGGCTCTAGGATTCCAGCAATCCACAGTGCTATCTATTCTCTCCAAATGGAGACAAATTGGAAGAGCAGTGAATCTTCCCAGGAGTGGCAGGCTTACCAAAATTCCTCCAAGAGAGCATCAGTGACTCATCCAGGAAGTCACAGAAAAACATCTAAGGAACTGCAGACCTCATTCATCTCATGTCGGCATTCATAATTCTACCATAAGAAAGGACTGGGCTAAAATGGTATCCACTGCTAACCAAGAGGAACATAAAGGCTTGTCTCATATTTGCCAAAAAGGACATTGATAACTCCCATTGATGACCCCCTTTTGGGCTAATGTTCTGTGGACTGATAACTAAAAAATTTAACTTTTTGCAAGTGATGTGTCCTGTTACATCTGACTTAAAGCTAACACAGCATTTGACAGTAAGAACATCATACCAATAGTCAAACATGGTTGTGGTAGTATGATGGTGTGGGGATGCTTTGCAGCTACCGGAACTGGGCGAGATCTGAAGCTCAAGCACAGTTGGGTTATGCAGTAAGACAAAACTCCAAAGTACATGAGCAAGTCCACCTCTGAATGGCATTGTCAGAGTCCTTACTTGAATCCAACTGAGATGCTGTGGCAGGACCTTAAACAGGCAGGGCATGCATGAAAACCCTCCAAAGTGTGGCTGAATTAAAGAGTGTTTAAAAAAATCCTCCACAGAGATGCGAAAGACTGATCTACAGTAATCAAAAGATTTTGGTTGCAGTTGTTGTTGCTAAAGGTGGCACAACCAGTTATTAAGTTTAGGGGGGGGGCAATAAATTTTTCACATGGCTGATATAGGTGTTGGATAACTTTTTTTCCCTTCAATAAATGAAATTATTTAAAAACTGTTTTGTGCTTATTCAGGTTGTTTTTCTTATATTCAATTTTGCTTGAAATTCTGAAACGACTTACTTGCAACAAATATGCAAAAATAAACGTAAGCGGTAAGGGGGCAAATACTTTTCATACCACTGTACCCAGTTGGTTTCAGTATAATATCCATAGTATAGGAACACAAATTGGCACCTAAAAATGCCTTGTGATCTTCATTCGCAAATAGGTCTTATTTTTTTTTTTTTTAAATCTGGCGGTTTTAGGGCTTGTCCAAGACTTGGATCTCTCCCGTATCATGGTCAGACCATGCAGCAGTCTCAATTCCTCTCCCTGCTTTAGAACCTCTTTAATGTCACTCTGTTGGAGTCTCAAGGCATCTCTATTACGTAAGCCTGACATACAGTTTGATGTAACTTTGAAGATTGAGAAGTACCAACAAAGGATTTTCTGCCTTAATAAATCTAAAGATTTGCCCTGCTGTAGTCTAGGAGGCCCATAGGGCCACAATTAGAGCATATTTTATTTCAATAGCTAGCCATCAAAAAATGCCTAAAGCACTTTGATTATCCAAGCTGTTCAATGCCATACCAGCCCACTTCCCTTTGGATCTAAAGCTTTTTGCTAAAAATTTGTGCAATGAATAGTAACATCCTCAATGGGATTACAACATGACTGCATCTGTCCTGCCTAATGGTTTCTTCTCTCCACTATTTTCCATTCGTAACAGCATAAGGCAGAGATACCCGCTGTCTCCTTTGATATTTGTCCTAATGATACAGTAGAACCCTGAACATCCAAATCAGACATAATCTAAACATATTAACTTTCAGATCAGCCCCTCATAATTTAAAATAACATTGTATGCAGATGATATCTGAAGACCATAATTAATCCACTTTTTACCCTCCCAAATTTACTGACTGATATGTATTTATTTCATGAGATCTCTCAATTTAAAATTAAGGGGCGTATTCAATTAGTTTTGCATGCCAGACTTTTCGCCTAGATCGAGTATTTTAGCCGTGGAAACTTATCGTGCGCGTCCCCGCTATTCGCCCTATTCAATTTCAATGTACGTGGTGTAAAGTGGTGTAAGAATCAGGGAAGTCAGTCTGAACCCCCCAAAAAGATGCAGGAACATTGGGGATCATTGTAGTAGTGCCCCATTAGCCCTAATAAAACTGTTTGGGGTACCTAAGTTGGTACAAAATTTTAGGAGAAAATAAGTAGTCTTGGCAAATTTGGGGTACCTGAAAATAGGTTCAAGCATCTTTTAATGTCTGTAAAGTGAAGTTTTAAAGATTGTGAAATTCCACCCTCATAAAAGCACTTGCAATCCCAAAAACACTTGACCCCTCCTTAGAGCACCCCCAGAACCTAATTTCGCTAGTTTGTGAAGTTGTCGCCCCACTTTGTACTTTTTCGCCCCCAAATTCAAAGTAGTTTTTTTGGGTGTACTTAAGTGTTTTTCAGGATTTTTTTACGCAGTTGTCCTTTGGGGGACTGTCCCAAGGGTTCTGAGAGATTTCCCCACCTTTTACACCCTAAAACAAAAATGTTGCACTTCTTTTCTCCTGCTATGTAAAGGCAAATCTTTTTCGACTATCATTGACTTTCCGTGTACATGAAAAGCGGTTGGAATTGAATACAGACATAAGTTTCCGACAGGCGAAAAGTCGCAATCGGCGATACTTTTTTGCTTCTAATTGAATACGGCCCTAATTCAGGACTTCAATGAACCTGTCAATCAAAATACTCATTGCAAATAACTACAATTCTAAATGGAAGATACACTACCATAAATACTTTGGCATATGTTTAGCAAGGACCTATGACCAACTATATTCTGTAAATTATCCAGAGCTTTTCCAGACAGTCACAAGGGGGCCTCAAAAGGTGGAATTTTCATATTATTTCCTGGAAATAATTATTTTATTATTATAAATTAATGCTGCAAAAATGAATGTAGTAAAAAAGAAAAAGGGGAGAAAGTAGTCATACATACAATAGAACCACCTAAAGGGGAAATTTACAAAACAAAAAAACGAGTATCGCGACCCAGGGACATTGGTCATTGAACGGGCATCAATCAACAGCTATGCGGCTCACTGCCAATCAGTGGCCACATACTCTTGAGCGGCCTCTGATTGTCTGGCGGCCCAGCAACTAAGATAACCCACGAGGTCTCCAGCATTTGCAGAGGAAGAGATGTATGTACACATACATCTCTTCAATGTCCGTGAATCACGACCTGCACCAGGAAGTAAATGAATATTTCTACTGGACTAGAGGACCGATCACTGGGGACAAGGTAAGTATGTATGTGTGTGTTTAGTGTGTAAGAAAATTGTACTTTCTATGGTGTGTGTGTGCACTGTAATTTGTTTACTATTTTTTTTTACAGTGGGGGTACCGGTGTCGGCCGCCTACTGGCACTTGTAGTTCCACAAGTGCCAAAGGCCAGGCACGCTGACACCTTTAGTCCCTCTGTAAAAAACGGGATGTAGTCAGCATCCCGGCTGACGGGATGCTGACGGTCTAAATACCGGTCGCCGGAATCCCGCCAGCAGTCGGGATCCCAGCTCCAGAGTACCGTCCGTCGCCATCCCGAAGGTAAGTGTCGGGATTAGGGGGAGGGTTATGGTGCGGGATTAAGGTTAAGCACTAAGGGGAGGGTTAGGGTTAAGCACTAAGGGAGGAGGATTAGGTTTACGGTGCGGGGAGGGTTAAGTTCAGGTACTAGGGGTGGAGGTTAGGGTTAGGCACCAGGAACGGAGGATTAGGGTAGGGAGAGGGTTAGCATACCGACCAACAAGTGTTGGTATGTTAACCTTGTCGGGATCCCTGTTGGGATTCTGACCATCGGGATCCCGACTGCCGGCTACCCATACCCAACCCGTCAAAAACAATAGTATACATCTATTACTAACACTATTACCCCTGCACCCACCGGCCAGGTGTGCAAGTAAGACCCTGGACTTCAGCCCAGGCCTGGGGTGCTCAGGAGAGGGGGGACCCCTTTATTGGGGGGGGTCCCCACCTCCCCTGGGATCCCCGGCCTGGGCTGACTGGTTTGGGTGTTAATGCTTTGGCCGGGTTGACCCGGTGAAAGGGTCCCCTGGCTGTGACATTACACTACGGCTAGTTTGAGTCCGATGCTGGTTTAAAAAAAACGTGAGATCCCACGCCATTTTTTCCCCTTATTTTTAAAACCAATACTGGCTCACAGACCCTGGTGCTGGTTCATAAAATACAGGGGACCCCTACACGTTTTGTCCCCCATATTGTTAGAACCAGGACCGGCTCCCAGGGCTGATCTTGTAGATGCTTAGGGGCATATTCAATTGGGGGCGAGAATAGCAAAAATCCTGCACCCGTGTGATTTTCCTACAGGTGCGGGATATTTGCTATTCAATTAAGAGCAGGGTTTTTGATTTTATTGAGCACCGGGAGATTTTTTTTGCGCACCTCCAGAGCATGACCAGTTTATCCTAAAATCCATATTTTTAGGAAAAATGGTCGGGAAATGCTCTGGGACCCCGGCGGCACCTCTCCTAATGACTAAAGTTTCCAATTAGCTTAATTAGTCAGTAATACTCACCTTCCAAAGTGCTGTCTTCTGCATCCAGCGTCGGGACCCGGTCTCCTGCAGCAGCGGTGAGTATGTCAGTGTGTGTGAGTGAGTGTGTGTGTGTGTCTCGTGTAAGTATGCTCCCTGTGATGGTCGCTGGGTGACTACATCACCCAGCAGCCCCAGTCCCAGTGAGATGGAGGGGAGGCCACCTGGAGCTGCAGAGACCACCGGAGCCCCCCGGCCAGGTAAGTGTAATTTTTTCAAATCTATTTTCTTACGTGGCGCAGGGTTTTCATCTCTGAAAACCCTATGACCACTTTTTTTAAATTGGATACCGCGGGTATCGGGAGCGCACATACCCGCGGTAATCCAAAATTGGGCGCAAGGTTTTTTCCTCTCTAAACCTCGCGCCCATTTGAATATGCCCCTTAGATTTTAAAAAGTATCCAATTATAACCTTCTCCCTCAACATGTGTGAGTGTGCTGTTGCTCATTTTCCCTCTTATTCTCCAACTATACGTTTGCTCTGATCTGGAAAAATCCAATCTTCCCCTCAGGGCTGGATCACGTAGCATTTCTTACTTTTTTTTAAATGTGCCCCTTTTTGTCATAGCCCCTCTGGGTATTCCCCTTCTTTGCAGATGTTAGGGAAAGATATTATCTCCCACTATATAGGCAATTTCAATATTTCCAATTCCACATTTTTTATCACTTAATGACAAAATACCAAAGCTCTGGGCAACACTTGATGTTGGAATCCTTACAGTATGTTGGCTTAAACTCCCTGCTATGGGCTTACTGTCCACCATATATCAATTACTGCTATCTAAAGGGATCTCCCCTAAGGTTTTACATGTGATAGTGTGGGAAAGGGATGGAGAAGAGAATCTTGATACAGACACATATTCTCTGCTCCTCGGTACAATTCCAGATATTCCTAATTCTATGCCTATATTAATGTGGCATTTGCTAAATATTACAAAATGTCAGGTCTCTTTATTTTGGAAAAATGTATCCATAGCACCCTTGTATTCAAAATATATTGACCATTTTACTGCCAACTATGAAGATCAATTTTTACCATCTAGTTTCCTTGGTTTGCCCATCATGTGGAGCCCCACCCCATGACCTTCAGTCTGTGAGCTAATGGATCACCTATTCCCTGGTTTGTGCGGCACATGGGATTCCCCTATGATTTTGTTTTGATTACATTTATGGATATTGGACCTAATTTAGCAAGGATCGCAATTGCAATAGCGATTACGCAGATATGCTAATCCTCTGTGATTGCTATGACGTCGCAGCACAACATAAGGACGTTCACCTTACCTTACACACATCTGTAATATTTAGCAAGTCTGTGAAACCATCACTAACAGAGTACAATCGCAGTGGATAATTTATGTACGCCCTTGCAACAGCGTTCAAACGCACTGGCACGCCTGAGTTGCGCCGACCACCCCCAAACGGTACTTCCTGTCAATAATTCTGTGATGGGTCTGCGTAATCACTGCTATCGCAGTCCCGATCACAGTGGTGTGTTCGTGCATACGCACTGCGATGCATACGCAACAATCTGTTACAAATCCATTGTTCTCTAACCACATGTTTTAATGCACAGTCTTTTGCTTACTGTAGATATGTCATATGCTTTTCCATGGGGTTATTTCTACATCAGGATCCATAGAGTATCCCAGGATGCACTAGGGTCCCCCTCCTATACCCCGCCCCCGAGCCAAGGCATCTCAGTTTCGTTGGTGCCCGGCTCGGAGTCGGATGCACCTGTTTAGAGGGGGGCTAAGGTTAGCCCCTGAAGTTTCTTCGCAAGCAGCTGTGGCTGCTCATCTGGAAGTACAGCATGGACAGTCAATGCTGACGTCCATGCTGTCTTCCCTACACCCCCGCCGGTACCAGAACGCTGGTACTGATCCGGGGATGCTGGTAAGCATCTGGGGTCACCGCTAGCCGTGACCCCAGATGTTTGGGACCATGGCAGGATTCAAGGGGGCAGCGGGGTCCCGCGGGGGGTCCTGAGCACATGGTCCAGAGTCCCTAGGCAGGGGGCTCCCTGGGGACTGGCTGCAGCGTGGAGCCAGGTAACTAACCTGCACTTCCACTACACCCCTGGGACAGCGGACTGCGGCTGAGCGGTAGCGCTGTGGCGTCCCAGGGGTTAATTGCATGCCAGGGGAGCACGCCTTCCCTGTACACAGCCGGCGCTTCCCCCGCTGCACACAGTCCTCTCTGCATCTGCTGACTGGCCCTGTGGCAGCGCTCCTCCCCCAGGCAGGCCTCCTCTCTGCTCCTCGGTGGCCATCTTTTGCAAAGCATGGTGAGCGCTGCTGGATGCTGAAGATCGGTGGCATCGCGGTCTGGGTCCCCCGGCATACCTCTCCTCCGTTGGTTACAGGTCTGTGTATGCAACACTGTGTCCTACCAGGCACTGTGTCTGCGTAGTTGAGGATCAGCGCTGATAGTGCAGGAATTGATTTCTTTGCATAGTATGTGACTTCTGCTAGCATCTGCTGCCTGTACTTTTACTTTCTACTGTCAGCCATTTCACTGTCCCTGCTCTTCTTCTGCTAAAGCCCTTGCGGTGCGGTGATTGCAGGGTGGTTCTCACACTATACTAACAAGTATCAGTGAGAGGAGTCACATACTTACCATCATGTCTGAGAGTGATTTTCCTCTCCAGCTTATTTGTACTACATGCAAGGTACCAATAGCGGAGGGGGAGGGTGTCGACAGTGTTATTTATTGGCGCGGCCAATTACTGTCACGGCTCCGTACAGGAGCCGCCCTGGGCTTGTTTCGCCAAAGCGTTTACAACCCTCGTGGGCCAGTTAGCTCCGCAGCCTGCCTTCCCACAGATGGGATTGTCCCAGCAGTTAGTGGTGTCGTCACCCATGCAGGGTTTCCCGAGACAATTGATGGTACCCCACAGTCTCCCTATTTCCCCTCAGGTCTCTCAGGAACCTGCGTGGGTTAATTCGCTGACAAGTTCTGTACAGCATTTGTCGGACGTGTTACAAGGGGAGTCTGTGTTGAGGCCACATAAGCAGCCGGTGGCGTCTCTGTCCGCTCCTTATGAGGATGACGACGTGACGTCCGATGATGGGGAGATTCTGGATCTTTCTGACCAAGAACCTCTCCGTTCTAAAGAGTCGGACGCTAAGTCCAAGGTTTATATTCCTGGACTTATTCGGGCAGTCCGCACAGCTATAGTGATTGAGGATGATAATCCTCCGGTGTCCAAGTCAAAATATCCCTTTTTTAAGGATATTAAGGGTGACGCCACAGTGTTTCCTCTTTCAGGTCAGTTAGTAGACCATTTAGAGGAGGCGTAGAAACACCATGGCAAACGATATCAGCCTCAGAGACGCTTGGCGGTGGCTTATCCGTTTGCTGACAATTATTTTTCTAAGTGGGAATCCCCTCCACAGGTGGATTCTCATGTGACACGCCTAGTCCGAAGTGCCACATTGCCCATGCCTTCCATGTCCTCCTTGAAGGATGCTACGGACCGTAAGGTGGAGATCTGCCTAAAGTCCGTTTATTCCCTTTCGGGGTGGGGGGGCAGCCAGGCCGGCTATGGCCATTTGTTGGATAGCCAGAGCTATGGAGCGCTGGGCTGATAGTTTGGAGGCGTCTTTGGATTCCGACTGTTCGGCTGAACAGACCGAGTTGATAGGCAATCTCCGGGATTCGGCCACTTATATCAATGAAGCGCCCTTGGATATCAGTACCCTGACTTCTCGGATTTCTTCGGCAGCTGTAGCTGCTCGTCGCACCTTATGGTTGGAAGCTTTGCCTTTTAATGGAGAAGTCCTATTTGGTCCGGATCTGGACAAAATTGTAGCCACGCTGGCGGCAGCCAAATCGGCATGTCTCCCATCTGCTGCGGTTCCTTCCGGTTCAGGTACGTCGTCCTTTCGGCCTTACAGGGCCCAGGGTAGGCCTAAGGCACAGTGTTTTTCCCGACAGACTGGCCCCAAAAAATCGGCCAAGCCCCGGAAACAGGCCTGGAGTACCAGACATCCGGCCCCTAAGCCAGATGACAAGCCTTCGGCCTGACGGTCCGGGCCTCCCTTTGGGGGATCCCAAAGTGGGAGGCCGCCTGCTGCGGTTCGCCCAGTGTTGGTCGGTTACCACGACAGACACTTGAGTTCACCAGGTGGTTTCTCACGGGTATGCCCTCTCCTTCCGGCACAGGCCCCCATCCCGATTCTTCACCACGGGTCTTCCATCAGACCGGAACAAAGCCATGGAACTGCGGAAGGTTTTGCACACTATGCTCCAGGCTGGAGTTATAGTGCCTGTTCCATTCTCACAGAGGGGCCAGGGTTTCTATTCCAATCTGTTTTTGGTGCAGAAACCCAATGGGTCGTTCCGTCCGATCCTCAACCTCAAAGCACTCAACAAGTCCTTGCGGGTGCCGAGGTTTCGAATGGAGACCCTACGGTCCATCATTCTGGCGCTGGAACCTGGGGATTACATGGTATCGTTGGACATACAGGACGCTTACCTGCATGTCTCTATTCTTTTACGCCATCAACAGTTCCTCAGGTTTGCATACCGCAGCGATCACTTCCAGTTCCGGGTGTTACCTTTTGGGCTGGCGACAGCACCACGTGTGTTCACCAAGGTTATGGCGGTCATGGCGGCTTCCCTGCGGCTGCAGGGAGTCCGCATGTTGCCATACCTGGACGACCTTCTGTTGGTAGCAGGATCTCCAGAGCTCCTTCTACGCCACTTGGACCTGACGATTGCGGTACTGCAACGGCACGGCTGGTCAATAAACTGGCAGAAGTCCACTCTGATCCCGTCTCAGAGGATTCTGCACCTCAGAGCCTTATTGGACTCGGGACAGCAAAGGATCTTTGTGACGGGGGAAAAGATCTCTGCCTTACAGTTGAGGGTGCGCAGTTGTCTGCAGAGTCGCCGGGTGTCTCTGCATTCGGCGATGAGGTTACTGGGCTCCATGGTGTCAGTATTCGACATGGTGGAATATGCCCAGTTTCACTCCAGACCTCTGCAGCAATTGATCCTGTCCAAATGGAATGGACTGCCTCAGAGTCTAAGGTCCCAGACAATGGTGCTCACTCCGGAGGTTCGCCTGTCCCTAGCCTGGTGGTTGCAGACGACCCATCTCAACAAGGGTCGTCCATTCTGGGTGGCGAATTGGGTCCTGTTGACAACGGACGCCAGCCTTCGGGTCTGGGGAGCGGTCACGGGTCCACACTTGTTCCAGGGCAGATGGACTCAGGCAGAAAAGGAGCATCCGATAAACATCTTGGAACTCTGCGCCGTTTTCAATGCTCTCCAGCAGGCACAGCGAGTTCTCCATGGTTACCCAGTGCAGGTCCAGTCGGACAACGCCACCACCGTGGCCTACATAAATCGGCTAGGAGGAACCCGAAGTCGGGCGGCACTCGTAGAGGTGTCCCGCATCCTGGTCTGGGCGGAGCGCAATCTACCGGCCATATCAGCAGTATTCATCACGGGAGTTCTCAACTGGGAGGCGGACTTTCTCAGTCGCCAGGACGTTCATCCGGTGGAATGGTCTTTGCACCAGAGATCGACCTCATGGCGTCACGGCACAACAACATGTTGCCGGTGTACAGGTCTTCCACAAGAGAGACGAAAAGGCGTCTGGTGGATGCTCTGTCCGTCCAGTGGACGTTCCGGTTTGCTTATCTCTTTCCTCCGTTTTCCCTTCTTCCACGGGTAATCCGGAAATTCAAACAGGAAGGAGGGACGTTCCTGTTGATAGCTCCCGCGTGACCCAGGCGGCACTGGTTCTCAGGCCTTCAGGGTCTGTCCGTGGACAGTCCTCTGCGGTTGCCGCTACGACCGGACCTTCTGTCACAGGGTCCTTGTCTTCACCCGGACCTGACTCGGCTGTCTTTGACGGCGTGGCTGTTGAGACGGCCATGTTAAGGTCCAGGGGGTTTTCCAGCTCTGTAGTATGGACTATGCTAAGAGCTCGGAAACCTTCTTCTGCAAGAATATACCATCGTGTGTGGCATACGTTCTTCCAGTGGTGTCGGCCGAGAGGTTATGCACCTCAGGAGTTCCGTCTGTCTAGAGTGTTGGCTTTTCTACAGGCGGGACTAGGCCTTGCTTCTCTGAAGGTACAGGTGTCTGCCCTGTCTGTCTGGTTCCATCGTAGGGTTGCTGCAATCCCTGATGTGTGCACCTTTATGCAAGGTGTTCCCCGAATTCAGCCACCTTTTGTTCCACCGGTGGCGCCTTGGGATTTAGCTGTGGTCCTGAGGGCTCTCCAGGGACCGCCATTTGAACCACTGGGCTCAGTGGACCTTAAATGGCTGACAGCTAAAAAATTTTCCTTCTGGTCATTGCTTCGGCCAGACGTGTCTCTTGTAGACCCCCTTTTCTGATTTTTCATAGGAACAGAGCGGTGCTGCGCACTCGTCCTGGTTTCTTTCCCAAAGTTGTTTTGAGTTTCCACATCAACGAGGAAATCGTTGTGCCGGCTTTTAACTCACCTGTCCTTTCCGTGGGTGAGGCCACTTTGGATGTTCTGCGGGCCTTAAGGATTTATGTTGACCGCACTTCTTCGTTTAGGAAGTCGGGCGCCTTGTTTGTCCTCTATGGGTTCCGTAAAAAGGGTTGGCCTGCTTCAAAGCAGACTTTGGCAGGCTGGATTCGTATGGCCATTTCAGAAGCTTATCTTCATGAAGGCCTTCCGGTTCCTTCCTCTGTGAGGGCTCATTCCACTAGGTCTGTGGGTCCTTAGTGGGCAGCTAGACGTGGTGCCTCTGCAGTCCAGATCTGCAAGGCTGCCACGTGGTCCTCTGTCCATACCTTTGTTAGGTATTATGCGTTTGACACCTTTGCCTTTCAGGATGCTTCCTTCGGGCGGCGGATTCTCCTTTCAGCACAGGAGCGTCCCCACCCTTAAAGGATACTGCTTTTGGGACATCCCCAAGGTATCCTGTGGATACCCTATGGACCCTGATGTAGAAAATATGAGATATGGTAAGAACTTACCTTTGTTATCTCTATTTCTACGAAGGCCATAGGGTTCCACAGGACTCCCACCCTGTCGCACCTGTGCTGCAGATGGGCTTTACTCTGGTCACCGGTTTTTCTGTCTCCCTCTGGTGAGAATGTGATTCTTGTGTGTGTCCAGATCTTTTGTCTCTCTCTTCCTTATCCTCCTCCAGCCTATGGCTTGGTACGTACTGAGATGCCTTGGCTCGGGGGCGGGGTATAAGAGGGGGACCCTAGTGCATCCTGGGAGGCTGAAAACTAACTCTATGGTGCCCGATGCCTGACGTCATCACCTATACCCCAAGGTATCCTGTGGAACCCTATGGACTTCGTAGAAATAGAGATAACAAAGGTAAGTTCTTACCATATCTCATATTTTATCAAAGCTAGATAAAGTACTAACCAATTAACTTGTAACTTCTGTAAATACTCCACTGCAGCATTTCTGAATTTGTTACATTTTCACTGATCTATTCTTCCTCACATTGGAATCTGCAAACTGCACAGGAGAAAACATTTCCTGGCGCTACACGACTTCTGTAGTTTAACACTGGAAGAAATAGCTTGTTTGCTATTCTAAACTGGCCATGGAAATGTGTGTTTGAGGACCAATAGGAAGCTGTAAATTGCTTGTCATCTTATTGTCCTATGCAGTCACAACCCCACAGGCTGTACTGTACATATAAAATGCAGTTTTTGCTCTACATAATGGAGGAGCCACAAATGTTTAACTTTGCATTTCCCGATGTATCTATAAGTAGAAGGAGAATGGCTTCAAGTTCACTGCACATGATGAAGCAGTAGCTGCATTGCCTGACACCATATAAGTTGCTTCCGGGGAAGTTACACCACTGCGCACTTGTGTGCTTAATCTGCAGTTAGCGAGGAATGCCATTTATTCACCCAACTCCCCTCATTGGCTGGTGCAGATCTGTGCAACCCCATAGACACCACCATTTTGACCCATTTGTTCATGGTCTCCCCTCAAAACTAGGAAATCTTGTACAAAGTAGGCAAATTACTGTACATCACAAAAGATATCTTTCAGTGTGTACACCCAATATCATTTGTCCTGCACTACAGAAGCTTCAAGGGAAATATTTCACCAATATCGTTCATACAGCACATCGTCCCGTGTGTATGAGCCTTAACACCTCCACTTCTATAAACCCACACTTTGGTATATATAGACCTAGTAGGATATTGTGGACAGCACAATGGTTAGTGTTACTGCCTCACAGCACTGAGGTGGTGGGTTTGATTCCCACCACGGCCCTAACTGTGCGGAGTTTGTATATTCTCCCTGTGCTTGCGTGGGTTTCCTCCGGGTACTCCGGTTTCCTCCCACACTCCAAAAATATACTGGTAGGTTAATTGGCTCCCACCAAAAATGAACCCTAGTGTGTATGTGTATGCATGTACATGTGGTAGGGAATATTGATTGTAAGCTCCACTGGAGCAGGGACTGATGTGAATGGCCAGATCTTGTCTGTAAAGCGCTGCGGAATATGTGTGCGCTATATAAATAACTGGTAATAAATAAATAAAAATATTACCCACTATAAATATGTATGTTGAGAAGTTTACAATCTCCCTTTCATGACCAGACCATTTTTCACATAGTTGTTTTAATTAAAACACTCATATTGTATTAGTAAGTGAACTAGTGAAAATATTATACATTTTTTTCTTATTTAATAAAGGTAAAGGCAACTATAAGAAATATAACAAATATCCGTGATTATGACTATAGTTATTTTTCAGTCGTCAGGACAAATTCAGAAATATGCACCAAAGGGCTTGGATTTAAATTTTTGTCTTACTCAACACAAAGGGAGACCCTGCACCTACCTGTACCCCATACCCTATAAAAAAATAAATAAAAATAAATGTATTTTACTAATCATTTTCACAGTAATTTATGCATGCAAACTTACATGAGAAAAAGTATCTGGCACAATTATATCAAGCGAAGGAACAGATGTATTTTTACTTTCCAGCATTTCTAGTTTACCTGCTAATCTGGTGTTGCAGCACACACATGCAGCACCGCATCCATTCCGTATGACAGACACAGAACTTTATAATCCTAGTCCTCAGGCCAAAAATGCATAATAAAAAAGATATACCATGCTGAGGTTCTTACCTTTGATCCTGTAGGCCCAGAAATTTGTACATATGGTACAGTAGAGATATCACCCTGTGTAGACAGTGAATAGAAAAAGGGTTTGTTTTATTGTTATCATTTTATACTCAAGTGTAAAACATGTTGCATAGCTCCAAATTCTTTATGAACACAGAAACAAGACAGTTATCATCAGGCCCACGGACAGGGGGATCTAGAGGCACAGCTATACCAGGCCCGAGGTTCTATGGGGCCCCAGAGGGGCACACAGATGAACATATCTCTAACTGCTGCCTGCACTGCTGAAGTGATCAGCAGAGCGCAGGCAACGGGATCTGTCTGGGGAGCAACTGTGGCTGTAGCGCTGCTTTATTACACCGGTGGTGGCCAATGCAATAAAAACTAAAATGTTTATTGCAGCGCAGTGCAGGACATCGTGATGTCAGGCAATGCTGCACCTCTGAAAGAGAGGAGCCATAGAGGGCAGCCAGAACTTCAGAAGACATAAAAAATGTAAGTGTGGAGACTGGAGATACACTAGGTGAAGCAGGGACACTGGGGCCTGGAAATACATTAGGGGCTGGAGGGACACTGTGGGGACTGGAGAGATACTGGGGCTGAGGGGTCACTGTGGGGACTGGAGATACACGGGGGCTGGAGGGGTACTGTTGGGACTAGAGATACACTGTGGGGGCTGGAGGAACATTGTGGGTGCTGGAGAGAAAGACGGGATCTTTGGATAGAGAGACATAAGGGGGCTAAGACTGGAGAGAAAGAAGGGAGCTGGAGAGACAGAAAGGGTCTGTGGATGGAGAGACAGAAGGGAGCTGGAAAGACACAATGAGGATTGAGGCTGAAGAGAACAGGGTGGGAGGGAGGGGCTGGACATTATCCACAACTGGCAGGATTATAAGGAAAAGGCTTGGGGAAATTATCATTTATTCTAAAAAAACATAACTGATACAAATTGCGCCAAAGTAGCAAATGCAGTTTAATGATCTAAAATTGTTTGATCAGGGAAGTTCACATTTTGCCCTAGACTAAAACTTCTGTTAATATGTATTGTGACACAGTTAGGTTAGGGGGTTCCTCTCCTGGGTAGAGGACTCCTTCCTTACACACACACACACACAGCAGCAGGGAAGCAGCACACCAGTCTGGATGCAAGTACAAGCTGGTCGGCGCCAGTCTTTATTGTGCAATATCAGAAATAACACAAAGAAAACATAAACGTAAATCCTAGCCCTGTCGGGGCACTAACTTCACAGGTAGTTCCCTCACTACCAGAACCTGGCAGGGCCGAATGCCCTCACCAGCAACAAAAGCACAGCACAACACTCACAGTTAGGTTTTCAAGTGTCTCTGAGCAAACTCCCTGTCTGCTCTCCCAGGTGAGACAATCAACCTTAAACACACTAGGCTTATATTGGCCACTCTCAGGTGGAAACCCTAACAAGCCTGTTACCAGGCTAAGAGAACCAAAACCTGGAGTGGCCGTGGGTGGAGCCCTCCCTCTCCTCTCACCCACAACCCCCAGGTCCCAAACCGGCTTTTCAAAAAGCCGAAACTCAAGCCTGCTACACTGCAGACTTTCTCCTGGGGATTTTAAACACATAGGACAGGAATCTGGGATAAATGTCCCTGTCACAGACCACTTTACCAGTGATCCTATCACATATCCCCCCCCTTTGTTTCGACCTGTGGGGCGGAACAACTGAAGCCCCCAAACAATGAACGCGTGACAACGCGTCTGCATTGGCCAGCTGGCTTCCTGGCCTGTGTTCCACCGAAAATGTAAAAGTTTGTAACGCCCACTTTATGGCCAACGCCTCCTTCTCCACTGTGGCACCGGGTAGGCATCGAATTTTGAAACACTGTTCAACTTTCGGAAGTCATTGCAGAAACGCACACTCCCGTCGGGCTTTGGAATCAACACAATGGGACTTGACCATTCACTATGTGATACTTCAATAACCCCTAACTCTAGCATATTTTTAATTTCTTTCGACACCGATGCTCTTGGTGCTTCTGGTAACCTATAGGGCTTTAGATTAACTTTAACCCCTGGGTCAGTGATGATGTCATGTTTAACGACCGAGGTTTTCCCAGGTACGTCAGAGAACAGCACCCTATTTCTAACCAGAAACTCCTTGACCTCTCGTTGTTGAATTGCCGACAGGGTTTTTGCCACTGTCACTTCGGGAACTAAGGGCCCTGGACTTACTGGAGGGGCTCGGACGGCCGACAGTACCGTTCTATCTTTCCAGGGCTTTAACAGATTTATATGGTATATTTGTTCTGGCTCTCTTTTCCCCGGCTGGTAAACTTTGTAATTGACCTGTCCCACTCTTTCTAAGATTTCAAAGGGCCCTTGCCATTTAGCCAAAAGTTTATTTTTCCCCGTGGGGACCAATACTAACACTCTGTCCCCAGGAGCAAAGCTGCGTAACCGAGCATTGCGGTTGTATACCCTCTGCTGTGCCTGTTGAGCCTGTTTCAGGTGCTCTCTCACTATCGGCACCTCTATAATAGGCAATGGAACTAGTGGACCCTTAAAACGTGGTCTGGGAGCATGATACTGACACTCAGGGCAGGATAAATCCTGACACATTGCCATGTGGGGATAGGACAAAGGACTATCAGGGTCTACGGGTTTACCATCAACTACCTTTACATTCTTCCTGGCTTTTACCAAAGTAGGGTCTTTCAACTGCTCCACGGCAAAGACCTCTCTTCTGACCTCTAAATCAGGCAGACGATCAACTGGCCCAACAACACTTCCCACCTCAATGGGAGGCACATCAGTTGGCGGGCCACCGTCATGCTCTGCATTCTCTAGTTCGCTGATCATAGTAGAAAAAGGGAATAACTCTGACTCAGAAGAAACTCCCTCCTCCACTATATCGACAACCTTCTCAAGTGGACCGGGGTTGTTCACTTCTGGAACAAAACGGCTTTCCCACAATTTCCAGAAGTGAGCAAAGTCTCTCCCCAATATTGCATCGTACATCAGACCAGGCACCAAACCCACAGAAACTATAGCAGAGCCACATGGTGTCTCGATGTTCACCTCGGCAGTAACATAATATCGATTATCCCCATGTATGCAGGTCACATCAACAGTTTTCCCCTTATGCCTCGAGGGGTTCACCAGCTCAGCTTTTATAAGTGTCACCAAGCTACCAGAGTCTAACAGTGCCCCTACTCGGTTGCCATCTACAGTGAGTACACACATGTGCTTATCAGTCTCAGCCTGCCGGTCAGCCGTACAGGCTGTCTGTGCAAAGAAAGACCCCCTGCGGTAGACATGAGCAGTATCACATTGCATAGGTTCAGTTGTAAGTGAACAATTAGCGGAAATATGGCCGAAGTCACCACACCGGAAACACTGAATCATATTAATGTCTGGTCGTTTACGGGGCAAGAACCTTCCTGGCCTGGCAGGCCTGTCTCCAGGTTCTACACCCTCAGTCTTAGGTACATCCCACCGCCCAGCACCCTTCTCCCCTGGAACAGTCTTACCAGTGTCTGTGGGAGTTCGCCGGTGTGCCATCGGGACTCAGTGGGGCATACTCATCAGCTCCTCAGCCGCCACGTACCTCTCCACTAGCTCGACCAACTGGTCTGTGGTCTTAGGGTCTGCATGGCTCACCCACTTGCGCAGAGTCACGGGTAATGATCGCAGGTACCGGTCCATCACGACCCTTTCCACGATCTGTGGTCCCGTCAGCGCCTTGGGCTGAAGCCATTCTGAGGACAGATGGACGAGGTCATGCATCTGTGAACGTGGAGGCTTGTCCATATGGAACTCCCAGCGGTGGACCCGTTGGGCACGAACAAAGGTGGTGACACCCAAGCGAGTTAGGATCTCCTGTTTTAGTTTTTTATAGTCCTTGGCATCAGCCAGGCATAAGTCGAAATATGCTTTTTGTGGCTCCCCAGACAAAAAAGGTGCCACCAGACTTGCCCACTGCTCCTGGGGCCAACTCTCCCTTTCGGCCGTTCTTTCAAATGCGGCGAGATAGGCCTCCACATCATCGCCCGAAGTCATCTTTTGGAGGAAGTGACTGGCTCGTACGGAGTGAGTGGTGGTGGGAGGACCCATATTAACATCTCTGGGCCGGGCGACCAGGTGCTGTACCACCTCTTTTACGGCCTGGCTGTTTTCCGCGATGGCGACCTGTTGTTGCCTCTGGGCTGTCTGCAAGGCCAACAGTTGCACCCTGGTGGATTCCTGCTGAGCCCTGGTAGATACCTGCTGAGCCCAGGTAGCTTCCTGCTGAAGTTTGTTACTCTCCTGCTGAGCTCTGGTAAATTCCTGCTGAAGTTTGTTTGTCTCCTGCTGAGCTGCTGTAGCTTGGAGCAAGGCCTTAATAATGTCCTCCATTTTGTCCTGGGGTGTAGGTTGGAAGCTGAACCTTGCCTCTCTCAGCATTGGCTGACGCCTCCTCTATGGGACTCCAAGGACACAGTGTTATTTCCACACTCACCAATTGGGTGTCTGTCCCTTTAATTTTTAAACGGAAAGTTTTCCTCTCGCTGCAACTTCAGTGTGTGTGGGTGCCCGCATTCTCCACCATATTGTGACACAGGTTAGGGGGTCCCTCTCCTGGGTAGAGGACTCCTTCCTTACACACACAGCAGCAGGGAAGCAGCACACCAGTCTGGATGCAAGTACAAGCTGGTCGGCGCCAGTCTTTATTGTGCAATATCAGAGATAACACAAAGAAAACATAAACGTAAATCCTAGCCCTGTCGGGGCACTAACTTCACAGGTAGTTCTCTCACTACCAGAACCTGGCAGGGCCTAATGCCCTCACCAGCAACAAAAGCACAGCACAACACTCACAGTTAGGTTTTCAAGTGTCTCTGAGCAAACTCCCTGTCTGCTCTCCCAGGTGAGACAATCAACCTTAAACACACTAGGCTTATATTGGCCACTCTCAGGTGGAAACCCTAACAAGCCTGTTACCAGGCTAAGAGAACCAAAACCTGGAGTGGCCGTGGGTGGAGCCCTCCCTCTCCTCTCACCCACAACCCCCAGGTCCCAAACCGGCTTTTCAAAAAGCCGAAACTCAAGCCTGCTACACTGCAGACTTTCTCCTGGGGATTTTAAACACATAGGACAGGAATCTGGGATAAATGTCCCTGTCACAGACCACTTTACCAGTGATCCTATCACAGTATTATCTGGTTGAACCTCTGCTATATGACAGTGATCTTGGTTATAATCCTACACAAACAGGTGCCTTCTGGACCATGTGATCTCCTACATGAACAGTGAATACCGACTGAAGTCGTCATCTGTTCAGGGAGGAACAATTTTTCAGAGTTTTCCCGTTGCAGATAAACCACATACAGGTAAGGCAAACTCTCAAGTAATGGGCCTGTACCTGCCAGGGACCAGGGGATGGGGGGGGCCCCTAAAAATATTGATGTACCGGGCCCCATGCTTTCTATTGCTGGCCCTGGTTATTATGCTACTACAGATCAAGTTTTGTGGATTTCTTTAATACTGCTCAGGTGAGTTAATCTATTTTGCTGCTTAACCACTTGCCTGGCTGGACTTTCCCTGACACGGTCGCATCTGAATCGACCATGTCAGAAGAGCCCACCGGCAGCTGTTGGCAGCTAATCGTCCGGTCGCCGTCAGCTGCAACAGTGATGGGCGATTCTCGGAAACGCCTACCACCTTCTGCTAGCTGGGTGGCTGCTTTTCTTGCAGGACTTTACTTTAGAGTCCCGCAAAAAATAGCTTTGTACAGTAAAAAAGAAAAACAAAGTATGCATTCATTTAACACACAGATTATATAAATAAGTATTATATAAATAATAAATTTTATAAATAAGTTTATGCATGTGCATACTTATATACTATGTAGACAAAAATGATTAGACACTCCCGCGTTTCAGCTGGTTTGGCATGGGTCCACTAATTGTAATGCATGGTCACATTAAGGGGGCCTATCCATTAGCAGATGTTTTTCTGAGTGATGAAAGACAAAAGATATCCCTTGAAAATTCCGGTGGCTGTGCTGAACGATATCTGTCATGTACATGACAGATTTTGGCGAACAATGAACGATAACGCATGACATCATTCAGGAAGTGGATTTTTTTCTCTGCAGCGCTCTGTAGCTGCTGCTAATATCGTTCTTCGTTTACCGCATATAAACTGCCAGATATTTCTATCTATTAGAAATATCTGGCAGCGATATGCGATAACTGACAAACATGTTGGAGAGATGAAAGATTCAATTTATCAGCCTCGGGAGTGTGCATCTGTCATCGTTCGGCCTATCCATATTAGATCAATTGAACGATATATCGTTCTATCGTTCAATTTATCTGCTAATGGATAGGCCCCTTAACTCTGAGCAGTATAGAGATGTTCTCGATAACTCTGTGCTCCCTACATTGTGGCAGTTCTATGGAAAGTTGGAAACAATGAATGTTTTCATCAGGACGACAATGCCACCTAACATATTTCCAGGGCGACGCTGGACTAGTATACAGAAAATTCGGTAACCAGGATGGACTGGCCAGCTCAAAGTCTAGATCTTAACCCCACTGAGAACCTCTGGTATGAATTGGAGCGATGGGTGCGTTCTAGGCCGACTCGACCTTCTTCATTGTCACAGTTGGTCACTGTACTTAAGGCGGAATGGCAAAACATACAGCCTGCTGTTGTCCAAGAACTTGAGGACAGTGGGCCTGATTCAGAGCCGCTCGTAAGCGGCCGCTCGTTCGCTCCGAGTGATGTTCGCACATCTGCGCATGCGTATGGGTCGTAATGCGCATGCGCCAACCAGTCAGTGCGGTCGGAAGTCGTGTGCTCGCAAAATAGCGAATGCCTGCTAATTTGAGTGACAGGATGAGGCGTTTGTGGGTGGTAACAGGGGAAGGTGCTTGAAAACGGGGAGTGGAGATCCGAACGCAGGCGTGCCAAATGGTCAAAACGGGAGTTTTAAGGGTGTGCATAATTAACAAAGCAGCGTCATCGACCAGGTCACTTGGTTGTCTTTTAGCCTGAACTGCTCGCATGATTGCGGTTGGAAAATGCTACCACAAGAATAGCGAGCAGTTCATACGCCTTTCGGTGTACTCGATTAATCAAATAAATACCGGAGATGACGTATGATGCGAGTGGCCAGGGGGCGTCGTTACAAAATAGCGAGCGCATGTTTCGTTCGCTTGTTCAGACATAGAGGCGTCAACAGACCGCAAAGAGCGAGCGCTTAATTTAAATATCCGGCCCCTTTTTCAGAACGACCGTCCGCAAATAGCGTCCGGCTCTGAATCAGGCCCCGTTTCCTAAGAAGAGTGTCTGCAGTAATATGCAGTGTAAATAATACATATATAAACTTCATCAAGTATAATTTTATTGCTAAATCTGCATAATTGTTAGCAATATACTTAATCAGGTTTAAATAGCTATTATTTACATAATTTGATATTTTTAAAAATAAACAATTTTGGGGGCATTTTTGGAAACCGTTAAATGGTTGAGTAATTACCCCACCTGCTCCCATAGACCGAAATCTTAAAAACATGATTTCTTTGGAAAACTTGAGGCTTGAGGTTGAGAAACACTGGCATAAAGGGTATGAGGACTAACAGTTTGGAGCTAAAGACCATTCTAATTGGGGTGTGGCTGGGCTTATGAAATGCCTGACATAAATGTATCAGGGTGACACAAAGTGTTCTTATTTTAAATTATTGTCAAATAACGACTAATCCAATAAAAATTTCTAGTATGGCTAAGT
The DNA here is from genome assembly GCA_031769625.1 of Taudactylus pleione. Taxonomy (NCBI): domain Eukaryota; kingdom Metazoa; phylum Chordata; class Amphibia; order Anura; family Myobatrachidae; genus Taudactylus; species Taudactylus pleione. Next base: position 8,957,394 of record JAUIMM010000154.1, read on the forward strand.
GACATCCCATACTCTGTCTATATATATATATATATATATATATATTTCTCTGTATTACAATAATCACAGAACATGTACTCACTTTACAGCATGTGACTCCAGCATGCCCTGGTAGCCCTGGGTGGCCTTGATCCCCCTTTTCACCAGGTAGTCCTCTAACCCCTGGGAGTCCAAGCTCCCCAGTGTCTCCTTTATCTCCCTGTTGGGTTAAAACAAAATCATTAAATCAATTCAATTCCTACCCTATATTAAAATATGAATTCCCAAAGGTAAGTATACTAACCCTTCCCCTCACCCTAACCCTCCTATCCCACAGCCTAACCCTCCCCCTAGCACCTAACCCTATACCAAACCATCCCCGTAAACCTAATACTTACTGTCGGGCTGCCGGCGGTCGGGATTCTGGCGCCGGGATTCCGACTGCTGTCGGGATTCTGGCACTGGTATTCTGAGTGCCAGTATCTCAAATGCCGGGATGGTTGTAACTACATCCTGTTAACAATGTGTTTTCAAAAATAGCCAATATTATTAAGAGAAACTATTCACTCCTTTTTTGATACAATCCTTCAAGTTTATTAGGATCCAAATCCTTCGATAGTTTTCAAAAAGGCTAGAAACATGAAAGTATTCTAGCGCCTAGCTTTCTGTAAGTCATCGCAAATAGTCAGTGAATAGGATAAAGACACGGACTGGAGAAAAAGTCAAGTGATGAATTAAATGCAGTCATAGTCGGTGTACCACCTGCTAATTTATTTTGAACACAATTAAAACCATTTCCTCCTATATTTCCAAACAAATATTTCAAATTGACTCCTTTATTATTGTTATTATTATTATTATTATTATAATACCATATATATATATATATATATATATATATATATTTACAATGCTTAATATATTGACAGCATGATATGTGCTGTCAAACCACGGTTCTTAAAGCACAAAATAAAATATTATAAATAAAATTGTGACCCATTGGGCCAAATGTAATAAAGTGCGGGATTCTGAAATTGCCTACATTTTGGCCAGTTACTGTAGCAGTCTTAAAGAGGCAGTGTTTAATAAGGCAAAATCAGGTTGGCTTTGCTTTACTAAACATTGGCAGTTTCAGAATCCTGCACCCTGTTATATTTGGCCCTTAGTGCGTCATATCACTTTTTGGAAAAAAAACAATGATGTTCCTTGTGATTTGGGAATAGTATGCATGTATAAAACATAATAAACTCAGGAGAGGTGACCGCTTTAAAACTCTATTTAGGTAGGAGACATGGTGGATATCTAGGATGAAAAAACTCCAACCAGATGGTCTAAATGAGAATATAGACCTTAAATTTATAGACAAGTACAATTAATCTATTTATATGCATCTTCTGTCTGAACAATCTGTCTTGTGTTGCTCCATGTTTCACCTGGGACTATTTTTTTGTGATATGTGCTGTCCTCTTATTAATAGGATTCTAAACGAATAATAATTGATTCAAATTTACTGCGAATAATAATTGATTCAAATTTTACTGTAACATGTAAAATCTATTGTTTACATTCACATATATATATTGTTCATATTTAGATTTATGTATTAGTGGTTTCTATGATTATGATATTGCTACAGGTATATTGTTGATCTGAGTATATAACAACTGGAGTTTGTTTATTTTACTTAAATATTATAGATACTAGTGATTTTATATCTATATATGATTTGCCAACTTTCAATATATGTTACTCTGTAATATCAAGTAAAAATGTATTCACTCTCTTTACTTCAAAGTTGGAATATGAACGCTCCACCTAACAGATAATAATGATCTGCCATTAGTTGGAGTAGCCAAATACTATGATTTCTCTCTTTTTGATTTATTAAAGTGCGTTTATTTTACACTGGTCGTGTATATACATCTTTTGCACACTTTTCACAGACAACACCAAGTACTACTGGTGTTTTTCAGGTGGTTGATCCTATTAACCAGCTAATGTGAAATGTTTTACCATAGGTGTGACTGTGCATTAAAAATATGCTGTTGTCTACTATTTTCTAGCATCTTAAATGATCCCCTCTAACTCACTTCCCTCCACCAGGTTCATGTAATTTGTCACATATCCAATGTAAAGCATCACATACTGTATCTCTGGGCACATATGGGCCTATTCATCAAAACTAAATGGCCCGGTAACCATGCAGAAACGCTAGTGCCCGCATATTTTAGTTACCGGGCCATTCATCATCAAGGGTCCGGAAAGGACTGATGTATATCAGTGTAACTGTATTTATTCCTACTTATTGAGGTTTTATTAAATTAAAAGGACAAAACTTTTCACATATATTCGTAAATCTTACTGGGGAACACTCTCAATCGCATGGTAAGCACTTCCCTCAGACTTATTTTGTCTCGGCAGATTGTAAAAAGAGAGGAGTGGCGGTCCTGCCCGTCACTTCCAGCGGGGAGAGAGTTGGGAGGAGGACTCGCTGGCCCAGAAGTGGATGCGGGCCTGATCACTTGCCACTTGCGGCACGCGACCACCACGAGGACGCCGGTGTCACGGTTCTTAGCTCCAAGTGGAAGCAGGATAGTGAGTGACAGGAAGGTAGGCCAATTGGGCTGTTGATGTGGGACAGCCGCCCTATTGTAGGAAGGGGCGGGACCACTATTAGCGCTATTTAAAGCCAGGAATATCTCCTTTAAGTCACACTTTGAGAAAGGCTTATTGCTGAAATGCGTCAGTGTGACTGCAGAGGACCTGGGCCACTTTGAGGACTTGGACGGAGGCGATGAGAGATTACATGTTAGGTGTCCCTAATCCGGAATATAGGAACAACATTGTATGTGTTTTCATCCTGCCTTGGACTGAAGGCCCAATACGGTACGCAGGCATTTTGCTGTAAGTGTATATATGTAATAAATGTTTCAGAATTACACTATGGGATATTCCTTTTTATAATTGTTTTTGAGGAACTATTGATCAACATAGAACTCCCACAAAAAAAGTTTGCACCTGACCAGAAGTAGATTGAAGGGAGATGGACATCTATAACCTAGATGTAAGTAGGAATATCACAATTTATTTAACCTACTTACATCAACTGAATGGATTTTTGCTTTCTTTTATATGGCTGCTGCACATACATCGCCACCGCCCGGCGGCTATGTGTGTGTTAATCAGTAGCCAATGAGAATCAGACAGACTCTCATTGGCTGCTGCGACCAATGCAAGAGCCGGGCTGGAGCTCACTCATGAGCTCCGTCTTCCGGCTCCTGCAGTGGGTAATGGGAGAGACGTCATGAAGTCTATTCCATAATGCAGAGCGCAAAAAAACAGAAGGAAAGATACATCTGCACACATTACATGTAGCTGTAAAAAAAACAACATAATTGATGTATGTAGTTTCAATTTAAATTGGGGGTGCTGCCATCTGACAAATGTTGACAGTTACTTGGAGAAAGAAAAAAAGATTTATCTTGATGTGTGGCATATTTAAGGTTATTTATTGACATAAGAGATAAATCTTATTAGGTATGCATTAAAAAGGTTGGTGCATATAGCACCAAGTTCAGCGAAATAACGATTAAAAATTGAAGTGATATAAAGTGAAAATGTGATAAATATTTATGAAAATTTAAATTTTTTTAATAAAATCAAAATTAATGAAACCCTGCCGAGTGTCTCAATTTGTTGATCTAATGTATTTATTGTTTCTGATATGCAATTTAATCAAGCGGTCATATACTCATAATATTAGTGGGAAGAGCTCTAAATGGAAAAAGAGAGGAACTCAGAAAATGGTCTTAAACCTACAGTGTACATGAATTGTAAGAGAAATAAAGGTACCAGTATGAGAATCTTTTTGAATGAAGGGGGCACCCTTCTACCCAATAGTGTCACACGTATTGATACTTTCCAGTATGTGATCTCTTAGATATTTAAATTAATGTAATTCACCATATCTGGTCCTTAATTCACCCTTTATATATCAAAAATACACCATTTCAAACATAGAACACACGGCGAGCGTGCCAATGCGCGGTTCGCTGTTTGCTTTTTCAAGGCAAACCTTGCCTTGAAAAAGCACACAGCGAAACGCGCGTTGGCACGCTCACCGTGTGTGTGTTCTATGTTTGAAATGAACTAATATGTTGTAAACTAATGTAATATGCTACAACTGTAATTATACAGACAGACCTGCTTTGTGACAGGACGAGTCAGTGGAGAGAGCTCATCTATCTTGCAACCTTTGATTAGCAACACTGTTGCAGTTTCTACACGTGTAATGCTACTAATGTAGCCAAGGCTATACTGGCTACAATATAGCAAATTCCTGTATTATCTGAAACCACCTGCAAACAATTATCTTATACATTTAAGTTTGGGGGACTGAATATGTGATTGATTTAATTATTATAATACATCATAAACGTATGGGGAGGAGAAGCAATGTTTGAATAGTTAATACAAAGCGAATAATAACAAACATTGCTCCCTCAACCAATTACTGGATAAGATATCGCACAATCAATATCCCACTGATGAGCTGCACTACTAGATCCAATGACTATAAGCATGAGGTGAATGTGCATTAATCCATTAGTGGGCTATGAATATCAGATATTGTTCCCCTAATAATTCTGTGGATAAGACACCATATAATTGATATCCAACTGATAAATGGCACCACCGGTTATAACCAATGATCACTATTATAAGGTGACGATGCACTAATCCAATGGTGGGCTATCAATACTTTCTGGTGTGCATTATGGATTCAATGAATTATTAATATAACAATGAAATGTGAGATAGACTAGGTGTATTTTTGATAAAGGGTGAATTAAGTACCAGATATGGTGAATTACATTAATTTAAATATCTAAGAGACCGTATATTGGAAACACTATTGGGTAGAAGGGTGCCTCCTTCGTTCAAAACGATTCTCATACTGGTACGTTTATTTCTCTTACAATTCATGTACACTGTAGGTTTAAGACCATTTTCTGAGTTCCTCCCTTTTTTCATTTAGAGCTCTACCCACTAATATTATGAGTATATGACCGCTTGATTTAATTGCATATCAGAAACAATAAATACAATAGATCAACAAATAGAGACACATGGCGGGTTTTCATTTATCTTGATATTATTAAAAAATTAAAAATTTTCATAAATATTTATCACATTTTCACTTTATATCACCTTTCAATTTTTAATCGTTATTTCGCTGAACTTGGCGCTATTTGCACCAAACTTTTTAATGCATACCTAATAAAGATCTCTCTTATGTGAATAAATAACCTTATGTGCGCCACACATCCAGACAAATATTTCTTTCTTTTTCCAAGTAACTTAATAATTTAGAGCGTGCCAGCCCAGGAGGACTACGGTGGTGCGGACAGCGGCGGGAGCAGGAGTCGGAGCGGGATTTAAGGTAAGTGGTATTTTCATTTAACTCGTGTGATGTCTATTTGGGGGACCACTACTGGGGAGGGGGCTACTAATGGGGCGCAGCATCGGGGGGGACCTCTACGGGGGACTACTACTGGGGGCACTGCATCGGGGGGGACCACTACTAGGGGCACTACTGGGGAGGGGACTACTACTAGGGTACTGCATTGGGAGGTACCCACTACTGGGGAGGGGGCTACTACTGGGGGCACTGCATGGGGGGAACTATTGGGGGCACTGAATAGGGAGGACTACTACAGGGGGCACTGTATAAGGGGCACTGGATAGGGGGGATCACTACTGGGGGCCTGCATAAGGTGGAACACTACTGGGGGCACTGTATAAGGGGCACTGGATAGGGAGGATCACTACTGGGTGCCTGCATAAGGGAGACCACTACATGGGGTACTGCATATTGGGGATCTCTACTTGGATGCATAAGGGAGACCACTTCTGGGGGCACTGTATAAGGGCACTACTGGGGGCCTGCATAAGGGGGACCACTACTGGGGGCACTGCATAAGGTGGACCACTACATGGGGCACTGCATAAGGGGGATCACTATTGGGGGCCTGCATAAGGGAGCACTGTGTAAGGGAGTCCACTACTGGGAGCACTGTATAAGGGGCACTACTGGGGGCCTGCATATGGGGACCAATACTGGGGGCACTGTATAAGGGGGACCTCTACTGAGGGTACTGTATAAGGGGCACTACTGAGGGCCTGCATAAGAGGGATCACTACTGGGGACATTGCATACTGGGGGTACTGTATTAGGGGCATTGCATTAAGGTGCATATGTAATGGAAAGGAATGTTCAGAGTGATGAGAGAGAGGGGTGTGTGTCATGTTTACACGCCCAATTTTTAAGTGGACACGCCCCTTGCGACCATGCTCATTTTTTGCCACGCACGCCTTCGACGCACACACATAGGGGGGGGGGGGGGCGCCTCCATTTTCAAATTTGCCCTGGGCTCCATATACCCTAGTTACGCCACTGCCCAAAATATGTAAGTTCTAAGAAAAAACTATGCATTTTATTAATAACATGTTTAATCATTAATCTTCGGTGTCATTCTCTGGCTATGTTGTGTGAATATTTCTGAATGGGATTCAGGCCCCTATTTTCCTTCTCCCCTTCCATTTTTCTTTCCCTTTTTCTTATACATCTTGGTATCCACCATATCACAAGGTTTTACTGCTGACACATCGCTGTTAAATTCTTTTGAGGCCTTGTTATATCGCTCTTATGTGCGGTAATTAGGAATGGTGATTATATTGTATTTTACACCAGTCATCTATTGTTGATTTCATTTTCTTGGTCATCTATATTGTAAACCTACATATTGCCGGCTGATGTTTATGTATTTACTACCTTGTGTATTTATTTTATTTGATATATTGTTATTCTTTTGAAATAATAAATAGATTTGAATACCTTATTCATAAGTTGATATATAATCATTAAAGTTGTCTTATTACCTTTGGTCCAGGAGATCCTGGAAATCCAGGAGACCCTTGTTCACCTTGAGATCCTGGAAAGCCTTGTTGCCCCTCTATTCCTGGTATACCTGGTGGTCCTGTCATGCCAGGGCTACCTTCTGATCCTGTTAATCCATCAAGACCTTGTGGACCTTGAAGCCCCTGAGGTCCTTCTGGTCCTCTTGAGCCCTCGAAACCTTGAAGCCCTGGTTGACCTGGAAATCCTCTTGGCCCTGGGATTCCCTCAGTCCCTTGCTCTCCTCTTGAACCTGAAAATCCTGTGGACCCCGGTTGCCCTGGAAGCCCTGGGGAACCAGGTGGGCCTTGCGGGCCCTCAGGCCCTTGTGTTCCTGGAAGGCCCTGGAGACCTGGAAGTCCACGTTGTCCCTCAGGCCCTGGAGGACCTGTGAGTTTTGGAACCTGTGAAAGTACAACTTAAATATTACAATGTAACTGATAGGTGTGTAAATCTGCCCCTATATGTGTATCTAGGGGTCCGAGCACCCCAGGCAAAGTAAGGGACTGACGCCCGTCCACCCCCGCTTCCCACAGTTTATAAAAAAAGAAAATGTGTATTAAAATGTTACTGCTCCCTATGGGCCAGATACACCTGCGAGGCGGCTTGTTATAGTCTCACCTCCACCTTCCTCCTGGCTCCCTTCTCTATTCTCAGTACTGTCTCCTAAAAGTCTGTGCTGCTGCTCTCTCAGTCAGAAGCATCAGCGCTGAACGACGAGGAAGAGGAGGGGGGTCGATCTGATCCAGGCAGTTAGTAAACAGACACCGTGGTGGCTGTACACATGGGCGCCGAGAGGGAGGGGGGAGCGGGTACAGTTTACCCAAGCCCGGGCTTGCTAGCGGGGCCCGGGTCCGGCGTCGCCCCCCCCCCCCCCTCACAGCAGCTCAGCACACGGGGTGCAGTGTGAGACTGCTCGAGGCTTCTGCAACAGCTGGAGCAGTCTCCTATGGCTGTGGGGGGGGGGCAATCACACTGATCGCGCCCCCCCCTGCTTAGTGCCGGGCTGGCTGGGGGGCTTACAGTGCTCCCCTCCACGGCGCGCAGCGTCGCTACGCGGCACTGCAAAAGTGATATATAATTTTTTTTTCCAAGGGGGCGTTGCCACGCCTCCCACGATTAGGCCATGCCCTCTCCTTTACCCGGGCCCAGCCAGGCTCTCTACAGCCCTGGCTGTACAGGCCGCGATTGCCCCCCTCTCCCCTCCCTCGTCGCCCAGCACTGATGCTTCCGACTCAGAGATCAGCAGCAGCACAAACTTTTGACAGACAGAACTGGCCACGGGTGGCACGGCGGCCCCCCTCCTGGCCAGTGTGACCTGGCGAGTGCCATCCTGGCCAATAGGAAGATATGCCCCTGCTCCTACAATCTGTTCTTAAAAATCAACTACTGTATAGCAGGTGTAATAAGAATAGAATGGCATTGGAAGTATATATGCAATTTTAAAATACTAAGGCCCATATTTATGAATGAGTGTATCGACTACATTTATATATTTAAAAAGTCACTTAGATAATTATCAAATGAATACTTTCATTGCTTGCATCTGTAAGATATTGGAATGTCCTCCTTAGTACAAGGTTGAAGCTTCCTATATATGGTGGTTCTTGTGTGTCTAATAGTGAAACATCCTGCTTTGAGTTTCCAAAATATATATATACAGATATATACACAGGTTGAGTGTCCCATATCCATATATTCCAAAATATGGAATATTCTGAAATACAAAATATTTTGAGCATGACTCAGATCGTGACACATTTGCTTTCTGATGGTTCAATGTACACAAACTTTGTTAAGGCACAAAATTATTAAAAAATATAGTATAAAATAACCTTCAGACTGTGTGTATAAGGTGTATATGAAACATAAATTAATTTCATGTAAACTGTTTTTGATGCACAAAATAAAAATATTGTATAAAATTACATGCAGGCTGTGTGTATAAGGTGTATATAAAACAAATGCATTCTGTGTTTAGATTTGGTTCCCATTCCCAAAATATTTCATTATAGTATGCAAATATTCCAAAATACAAAATATTCCGATATCCAAAATACCCCTGATCCCAAGCATTTTGGATATAAGAGACTCATCCCTATCAATTAGGTCACAACTGAGTCTCTAAAGAATTTTGCCAGAAGCAATGAAAGTATTAATTTAATAAGTGTCTTTTTCTGCTATACTTTAAGTGGTTAATATGATCTATATATAGAGATAAAAGCATCGGATATCAACTGATAATTTATGCTGTATTGCGAATCTTTTGTGCACTTTATTAGTTTATCTTCTATTATGTCATTTCATGTTATCTTTTTTTATTGTTTTACTTTCTAATTTTATTTCATTATGAAAAATTATTATCTACCTATTATTATTATTATATAGTCAAAGACTGAGATTTTAAATATTATACATGTAAATGAAATTTATAAATTATGACAAAATAAAGTTGCATGCAGTATATACTCCCAACACCATTTTGTTTTTATTACACCTGCTATTACAATGTACCTGCTCTATAAGTGAAAACCATTGATCTAACATAGTTAATGCTGAATTTTATTTTTACATCATTCACTAGTCATCTAGAGATTATCCTCCTCAGAAGTATACCATATGATGAAGAAATCCGTCTTCAATTTCACTTAGTGTAGCTGCAGTATGTTCTCCAGAAATAACTATCTTTAAATTATTATATTTGATTTACTCCTAAGTGGATAAAAATGAATACAATTTCCTAAAAGTCTCCTGTGTTTAGCCCATTTATAAAACTCATTAAGTTACAACTTTTTTTGTTACCTTTTCTTCCTCCAAAGCATTCAAGTTCTCTGAGGCTCCGGAGCGACCTGGGATTCCAGGTGGACCTGGTGGGCCTTGCAGGCCAGGTAAGCCAGGGAGTCCAACTAGTCCTCTCTCCCCAATCCGTCCTGGGCTGCCTGGAAGTCCTGGTAACCCAGGTTCTCCTCTGTCACCCTATTAGTAAATACACAAGCTGAGATGAATACAGTGAAATTGGGACAAAATGCCAATAAAGGAGGTAGGAGAGAAATGTAAAAAGAGCATATTGGAGAGAAGAAATTACAGTGATAATTGAATATTTCTTAGTATATATGGGAAAGGGGGTACAGTATATGAGCACTTCAAACTATATTACTGTGAAAAATAGATTATCAAATTATACATTTTAGATTAGCAAAAAAGTAGTAGCGTGGATCGCTCTTATCGTGGTCTTATGCCTGCATTACTGACCTTAGGTCCTAGGGGGCCCGGTACTGCAGGACAGACGCAGTTAGAGAGATTTTTCTGAAATTAGAAGTAAAGTTGTAGTTAATGATTTAATAGCCCTATTTCAGACAACAGTTGCACAGTGAACATGTACAGATATATTACTTTGCCTGGACTTGTTTGAGACGCATTGATATCCAACAGCCCCTCAGTCAGTTCAAGTATTGTTGGTTCTTCATGTTTACTGGCTGTCGGTGATCCTAGAGATAGAAGTAAAATAGAATAAATGAACCAGTCGGCGCTAACTATCAAGAGTAGAGTTAGACTTGATATATTGGGATCGATACAACTGCTGTTCCAAAGAAACTCTGTAGTTTCTCAACAAAGAATAGTAACCAAAAACCTATAAATAAGGAACTGCACTAGACCAATCACCATATATGCTCAATTGTTTGAAATAAAAGTCAATGGTTTATTCAGACATATGATATAATAGCAATAAGCATGGGTCCCAGCATAATAAAAACTTAGACAATATACTCATCTATTAATCATCTCAAACATCAATAGATTATGAAATAATGACCTTTCCTAAAGGGAAAGACAGTTGCTGGAAAGCTAAAAAAGTCTCAATGACAAAAATGCATGATCCGAAAAAATCCTCTAATGTGGAATATGTTGTGACAAAGTTCCAATTTTGTTGCAAAGAGAAGATACAATATTGTGAAATAGCTTTTCTGAAAATGTGCAACAATGTCTCTGTTAATAAACAGTGGTAGTATTCACATAGATTCCATAAGTGATTGCCATATTAAAGTGTAAACAAACGCTGCTTATCAAAGCAGCATATCTAGTAGAATTTGTAGAGCTGTTCCAATAGTGCTGTGGCACCCCCAAGTCCGTGCTGAATGCCGATACCTCCGTACACCCTATTTGATGAGACCAGCGTCTCTATCCGGCGGGGAGCGGTGTCCGCCGAACACGTGTGCAGCCGGAACTCCCGTATCTCCTGTGGATGTCAGAGGAGAGCGGGCGGGTAGCTGTGAACTAAGCTTCCATGTCCACTTGTTGTAGCCGCAGTCAGCGGTGAAATGGTTCCACCTAAAAGTGTAAGCGAGTGGTGCAGGCTTCCTTTCTGGGTCCCTGCAATAGATGGCAATGTACCAATAGAGGATTGAGCAGTCTTCCTTCTTTCTAACACGTTTCTTTACGCCCTGGTAATTTCATCAGAGGATGTGGGACTGCTCCATGTGAGGATATCTTTATTCCCCTTGCTTAATTAACTAATTGAATACATCTGTCAGTAAAGTGTCAGAGCAGTGAGGAACATAGAAAGATCCCAATTAACTCTTCCAAGTAATGCTATGATATTCACAGATCTAATACAATAAAATCAAGAATAAAAAATATAATAATAAATGAATATATATAAATATACAAAACATTCATTATTTGTTTGTTTCACTGAGGAGTGTATATATCACTAATATCATCAATAATACATTTATAAAATATTTAAAATAAAAATACAGATAGAGATATAGATATATGTATGTATCAAAATTATATTAAATCAAAAAGAATAGGCAAAATAATAGATAATATTATCCTATCCATACAATAGTAAATTCAACCCAACCATAGTTTACAGAAAAATGTATACTGTCAGTATATTGAACATGAAAGGGAATAATAAAGGCTAGGTAACCACTCAGAAATGTCTAATAAGGGGGAATGGCCTGATGAGCGTAGGGAGTGGACACACTTTGGAGCAGCTCCTGATGGACACTTAGAAGGCTTCCAGGGGGTCAGAAACTGTGTGTTTCTGACACTCCTGAACAGCACCTCTGTTCATACACAACTGAGGGGCTCAGTTCACGGAGTCGGGGGGCACTTTTAAGTGCCTTTCCAGACTGTGGCCTGGTCACCTCTCTCAAGCCGGGACCTAGATTTGGGACTGCATGCGGCGGGGGGCCTCCACTGGCCCATGACAAGAAGCGCACCGGAGCTGGATTCCTGCCCTCCCCTACCAGCCTGTGAGTACCCGCTTACCTGCTCTCCTACTCCTGCCGGTTCAGCATCTTCTGGACTCGGCAGCGGGAGCTGTGTATACCGGCTGCTTCCTCGTGCGCCGGCCATCCCTGTAGCGGCTGCTTCACCCCCAATGGCATCCTCATCCTGGGTCTGACCACGCAAGTGGCTGACCTCCTGCAGCTTCACTGCTGCCTGGTGGGAGCCGATTGTTCCGGCCGGTGCCCCGTGCGGCTCCTCTCACCCCAGTGACACTCGGGTTGTTGGCTGGTGCACTCCCAGTGTCCCTCACTCCAACAGCCTATACTGCAGCCCCCTGCTGACCTTGTGGAGACCGTTTTCTATGCCCAGCTAGCAGTGGTCCTGATAGCTGGTCCCACTAGGCTGCAGATTTGCAGAGAGAACAACAAGAGAGGTCAAATAAGAAATTGAAAAAAAAAGATGTGCCTCAACTTGCTGCTGTAACCAGATAGTTTCTATTAATGAGGTTCTAGCTCCCCCTTGTGGCAATTTGTTGTAACCTCTTTATGTAAAATTACATCACTCTCAACATTTCTTCTTACTAAAGTGTCATAGCTCCATACCCTATTTGTCCTTTCTGGAACCTTTCTCTATTATTATTGGAGACTGTCCTCTCCTCTCAAAGGGCAGAGTAAAATGTTACACTAGTTGCTGCCGGGTTCCCTCTAGCCGTCCCTCCATTCTTACTGGACTGTTTAGCCTACTCAGCCACATTTGATACCTTCGCACCTTGCTTATGGCACCCTAAACATCAGATTTCATACCCTCTGGGAGTCTATTCACTGGCCTTTTTACCCTAACCATTTTGCTTAACTCTCACCAATGGTGAATCGCTCTTACCGTCATGAACAGATCCAATACAAGAACTAAGAAACCAGCGAGTGGCGACATCGCTCAACATTTCACAAGAAACGACAAAATGTCTCAACCACAAATCCTTCTTCCCCCTTACTTCCACTTCAAGATGAAGATGGACCCTCTTCCCCTCCCCTCTCTACCAAGGACGATATCCTAGCCCTAAGGTCACTAATCACTGACTTGAATCCTTGAAAACCAAACTTGAGGCAGTTTAATCTATTAAATCGGATATTTCCTCCCTGGCCTCTAGAACATCTAAACTGGAATCTCGTCAGGACATTCTCCATAAAGCTCAGACTGAGACCCACAGAGACTTAGGACCTCATTCAGAGTCGGTCATTGCGGCCGCACGGTCGTAGGGGAAAGGGGCCGGATATGCAAATGAAGTGATCACAAGTTGCGGTCCTAAGATGAGATTGTTTGCTGAACGACCGAGGGTAAGAAGCGGTCGTAAGACTAAAGCACACCCACTTCTCGTTCACAACACACGTCATCTCCTGGGATATAAGGATTAATCGCGACCATCGGGAACCATCGGAGCTGGTCGTAGAGCTTAAGGTTGACCATACCCTCTCTTAAGCACTACGATCAAGTCAGTGTACAAACCTCCCATGTCACGTGTGCCATGACACTAGTTTGTTAATTATGCACTCCCATTAAACGCCGTTTGCATAATTAGGCACGCCTGCGTTCGGATCTCCACTCCCCCGTTTTCAAGCACCTTCCCCTGTTACCACCCACAAACGCCTCATTCTGTCACTCAAACTAACGACCTGGCTGTGTTCAAGGAGAGAGAAATTTCTGATCGTAACAGCTAGTTTGCGCACGCGCATTGCGAACTTTACGAATGCGCAGTTTAGCGAACATCGGCTGTGTATAACCGTGCAGCCGCAACGATCGACTCTGAATGAGGTCCTTAGATCATATAGCTCAAGAACTTTCTGATCTTCGCATGAAAAATGAAGATCTTGAAAATCGTGAAAGGAGATATAATCTCCATATTCGCAATGTGCCTGAATCAATAACCTCAGACTCTCTGGAACCCTACCTACATAAGATATTCTCTTTTATTCTCCCTGACTTGGTCTCTCATCACATACCTCTGGAATGGGCACATCGAGCACTCAGACCTAAGCCTCGAGACAGTGATCCAACGAGAGATGTCATTATAAGATTTCTTAGCTTTAAAGACAAAGAATCCATCCTAGCCCCAGCCCATGGTAAGCTTCATATCCTATACGAGAATACCAAACTTCCTTGCACCTACCACAATTATTAAAAGGAGAGAACTCGGAGATCTAACAAGGGACCTATGTGATCGTGGAATTCGATAGTGCTGGGGGTCCCCCTTTAAACTTATTATTGATCTTCATGGCGAAACGATTATTATCCGAGATCCTAGAGAGGGTAAAGCTTTACTGACTCACCTTGAAGAATCCAGACCCCCTCCTCATTCAACTAATGACAACACTTGAACTTCTCCTTTAGCGAAAATAAACACACTCCTGTCTAATTGGTTTTGTTGTTTTTTACAATTCCTATCCAATCATACCTATTACTACTTTGGATCTCTGATTTACACCCTTATATCAACACTCAAGAAGATTTATATCCTTATTCACTAATATAGATGCTTATCATTGCAGAATTTCTATACTATGATGTTTTTGTTTTCTTGCCTGTATATTGTTATTCATCACTTGTTCACCATTTATTCTAGGAGATGTTCCATAGGTTTTTCAAAGTTAATCTGGTTTCCATTTATAACCAATATCTAATTTTCTTGTTCTTGACATTCTCATTATCGGAATGTATACACTAATTATATGTCTTTTCTAATACAATATTGGCCTTACAATATATTTATTTTATTCAGAACACACCCAGACGGTTTCAATTCAATTTTGTTTAGATTTATTTTGATTGAGTTATTTAATAATCTACATACTAAAAAACTTTTCTTTTGTCTGTTTTCTTTTTATTATTTTCAGAATTTTCTAGAGTTTATAGGAGCTGAGTCTCTTAAACCTCTCTGGACTCTAAGGTCCTAACTTCCGTGTGCGTTATCCTCCGCTGGACTCGGGGATTCCACATCCGGATTTCTCCCTTGCTTTTCCTTTTCTTACCTCACCTCTTTTTTTCCCTTCCCCTACCCTTTAAGCGAGTCGGGATCCTGTATTCTTTTATTCCCCCCATATCTAGGCCTGCTTTTTAAATCCATTAAGATGCCTCTGACCTTCGTCTTCCATGAATGTCAAAGGTCTCAATACCCCCCAGAAGCGGTCATTGCTATTTCGCTCCATTCGTGGTCTTATGCTTGCTTTTGTATTCCTACAGGAAACCCACTTTCGTGCCTCCTTACGCCCGTCTCTTAAATCTAAGCATTTCTCAAGTGTGTTTTACTCTTCCAGCACGACTAAACAAAATGGCGTAGCTATACTGATTAACAACAAACTTCCTTTTGTTCAAGACTTTGTCTATACTGACTCAGATGGCAGGTTCATTATTGTGACTGGTAAATTGGGACACTTAAATTTGACGATTGCTAATATATATGCTCCTAACACAGGCCAAATTTCTTTCTTCAACTCATTCTTCTCAGCTCTAAATAAACGAAGGAAGGGTCATCTCATAGTAGGCGGGGACTTTAATGCTGTTCTCAATCCAGATCTAGATAAATCGCACTCTCCGAATCACCCCCAAACACACCAACTTACTATATCTCTTAGTAAACACCTACGAGAATCGGGACTCTTCGACGCTTGGCATGCATTTAACCCCTCCTCTTGTGATTACACTTTTTTTTCTTCCCCTCATCAGACCTATTCCAGAATTCATCTGTTTCTTTGTTGTACCCAACTTTCTGGACACTTAATCGATTCCTCTATTCTACCTAATACATGGTCGGACCACTCTATCCTCACAACTGCTTTCGATCTCCTAGAAACACTTACATCTAAACAGTCTTGGCGTTTAAATGAAACACTCCTGAAGATACCACAATTTCAAGATAACATTAGATCCGCATTGGCTGATTATATTTCCATTAATAAAGCAAATTCCCCCGGTTCACCTTTAGTTTGGGAAGTCCATAAATCAGTTATACGTGGACTCATAATTAGCTATGCTTCTTATAGAAATAAGAGGAATACACTTCAATTAGTTCATTTGACTGAGGAAGTTCAACGTTTAGAAACATCCCACAAAGACAATCCTTCTCCTCTTCTCTATAAAAAACTTACATCAGCTAAAAATGATCTTAATGCCCTTCTGTCTGAAAAAAACGAGAAATCCCTTCGCTGGCTTAATCAGCATTTCAATGAAAAAAGTAATAAGGCGGACGCACTACTAGCCAACAGATTAAAATCCCAGAAAGCTAAATCTGCCATTCCAGCCTTTAAAGATGAGAATGGGGACTCACAATATGATCCTTTTTCTATAACCAACGGTACCCGACAAGGATGCCCTTTATCGCCCCTTATTTTTGCGTTGATCATAGAACCGTTGGCTAGGAGAATACGTGAGAATCCTGACATTGCTCGTGTGGCTATTGGAGATTCTCAATATACTCTCTCTTTATTCACTGATGATATTCTTCTTACTTTGACTAAACCACTCACCTCTCTCCCGAACTTATTTCGTGAATTGTCCCTATATGGAGATCTGTCGGGCTACAAAATTAATCAAACTATATCTGAAGCTCTCCCTATCCATCTCCCGGGTAGTCTGAAACAGCTATTGCAATTGAATTTTAATTTCCATTGGAGAACAGACTCTTTGCGATATCTTGGGGTCAATATTACCAAAACTTATGATCACCTATATAAAGCTAACTACCCTCCCTTGTTTAAGTCAATTGAATGGGATATTCTGCAATTGAAGACCTATTTTATCTCATGGATTGGGCGTATCAATGCAATAAAGATGAATGTTCTACCAAAATTGCTATATTTGTTTCACACTGCCTGTGGCGATACCAACCCGAGTCCTCAACCAACTCCAATCATTATATTGTAAATTTATATGGAACTATAAAAGATCCCGTATACGCCGGGATATCTTAGCTAGACGTTCATCAGATGGAGGTCTAAGTTTACGTCTGCTCCTATGGACTATAATGCTTCTCAGTTGAGTCAGATGATAGCTTAGCACGCTCCTAGTTTTACTAAATGCTGGGTTGACCTTGAAATGCTTTAGTGGGCTTGGATTTACTCTCACATTTACCTTGGTTACCTTGCAAACACAGACCTCGAACCGTCCTCTCCATACCAACGGTAGCTCTAACACTCTTCGTATGGGATAATCTTAATAAAAAACTCTCTCTCCACATACACGTCTCCTCAAACCACAATATGGAACAACCCTTCTTTCTCACCAGGCCTCTCACCTACCATGGCATCTACCTGGTCCAGGGCAGGTATTACCCGCCTCCGTCACATTATAGGACAATTCGCCCCGCAATCATTAAGTGATATTCAGGAAAAACATGGCATTCCCAACAAGTTACATTACCAATATTTGCAAATTCGCCACTTTGTCGCCTCTTTATTTTCCACTCTCTCCCCTCAAAACCCTTCTCTTATAGAAAGATATTGCATACACCGACCTACTGACAAGGGTACTATATCCTTTCTTTACTATCCTATTTTGACACTGGAATCCCCTCTACTCTCGACACATGAACTTGCATGGGAAGCAGACTTAGGACACCCATTGGGTGACGAAACCTGGGAAGCAATACGTCTTAATATCTCGATATGTTCTATTAGTGTGGCAATCTGAGAAAATTCATATAAGGTTTTCACTAGATGGTATTTAGTCCCAGAACGCCCCCATCATATGTTGTCCAACACCTCTAACCTGTACTGGAGGCAATGTGGTCACATTGGCACATTTTTTCATGTTTAGTGGTCCTGCCCAAAAATTATTCCATTCTGGAATATGGGCCTCCAATGTGTCATGGCCAGGGTATTTCAGCATGGCGCTAGGCGGGTGTTACCTGTGAGGTCATTGTGGCGCGGGCTGTCTGGTGGCGGAGCTGGTGTCTGGCGGGGGGCTTTGGCTGCGCGTGTTGTTGTGCGGGCCTGTTGTCACTCTGCGCTGGTAAGGCCTGGCGGCGTCTCCGTTCCGTTTGGCATGGGCGCCGCCATCTTGCCTTCTGGCCATGTGATGCGGCTGGCCAATCCTGGTGAGTCACATGTTCCCTCCGGCCAGTAACAGCACGGCATGGGGTATTTAGGAAGGGTCAGTGCCTTCCTTCTTTGCCAGTGCAACATGTATCTCAGCATAGCTGAGAGGGAGTTCTCTGTGCTTATCCTGTTCCTGTGAATTCGCTGTCTGCCAGTCTGCCTGTCAGCTCCTAGCTTCCGCTGGACTACCCCGCTTCCTCCATCACCCTTGCCCATACCTGAGTGCCCGAGCCTGCTGACATCCTGCTCATTTGCCTTAGTTCACTACCTGCATACCTGGCTTATTATTTCCTGCATCACTACCTGCATACCTGCTTGATCATTTTCAGTCTCACTACCTGCACACCTGGACAGTTGTAATTGTTCTACTTGGACATTAACCCATTACTCCCACCACAGAACTTTAGTGCACGTTTATATATACCTGGACTTTTATTTACTGCCATACTTTGTCTTCTCAAGCACTTATTCAAAAACCTAGTTTTATTTTCAAACCCGCTTCTGTGATCACTCCTGCTACCACCCCGGGTCCACAAACAACCCAGAACATAACAGTTTGCACTGGCCCCATGGAGCCGGCCATGGATCAGGAGTCAGGAATGGATTTGTTCTGGTGCATTTCTGGTCGTTTAGAAAATCTGGAAAACATGCAGCATCAGATGGCTCAATTTTTGCAAGAGATGTCTAAGCAACAGGATAGTTTACAAACTTCCTTTTCTACCCCTGGAGCACCAGCAACCACATCCGCATCTGCGTCTGGGAATACAGGAGGCAGATCATCTCCCCGCTTACATCTTCCTTTACCAAGTAAATTTGACGGCAACCCTAAACTCTGCCGAGGATTCCTAAATCAGTGTGACATACATTTTACCCTGCAGCCTGACAACTTTCTAACTGCAAGAACTAAAGTGGCTTATATAGTCTCTCTGTTATTCGGCCAGGCCTTGGAATGGGCTTCCCCACTCTAGGAGCGCTCAGATCCGCTGCTGGATAATTGCGCAGGCTTTGTGTCATCCTTCAGGAAGATTTTCGATGAACCTGGGCATACTGTATCAGCATCATCAAACATCATAACACAGACAAGGGGTCCGTCCTGTCAGTCAATATGCCGTGCAATTTCAAATTTTAGCATCAGAGCTCAAATGGAATGAGGAAGCCCTCACCTCGGCCTTCTGGCATGGGTTGTCAGACCGACTAAAGGATGATCTAGTCACTCGAAAGCTTCCTACTAATCTGAATGACATGATTTCGTTGTGTATCAAAGTTGACCTACGCTTCAGGGAACGTCAGGCTGAAAAACATAGAACTGACCGGCAAAGGTAATTTTCCCCCTCCATTTCTACCCGTCCCATTCCTTCTCCTACTGAAGAGGAGCCTATGCAGGTGAATCATACACACCTCTCCAAAGAAGAACGTCAGAGAAGAATGCAAAAGAACCTCTGTCTGTACTACGGAGAGTCAGGTCACCTGCTGATCTCATGTCCCCGTAAACCGGGAAATGCCCAAATCCTAACTGACCCTGGAGACATCAAGTTAGGAGTTATGTGCCCATCTCCAAAAATTAAAGACTTCACGATTACCCTAGCTTTGGATCTTAAACCCAAACCTGTCTTTGCTACTGTTCTACTTGACTCTGGAGCAGCCGGAAATTTCATAGCGTCTAGTTTCATAGATAAATTTCAGATTCCTTGTTTGTCTCTCAATCATGCCATCTCTCTGACCTCTATAGACGGACGCCCTCTAACTAACGGGATAGTCACCAAGGAGACTCAACCAGTATTGGTCCGAATTAGGGCACTTCATTCTGAGTCCTTAAAATTCCTGGTGATATCAGAGGCCTCTCAAGAAATTGTTCTTGGTCTACCCTGGTTGTGTCAACATAATCCCCAAATAGATTGGAGTTCTATGCAGATTCTTTCATGGGGTATGGACTGTCAGAAATCCTGTCTTCCAAAAATTCGACCTGTAAGAAAGACAGTTCCATTAGTTTCTTCTGCCATTCCCAAGGAATATCAGATGTTCGCCGACGTGTTCTCTGAGCAGCAAGCAAATATCTTACCTCCTCATAGGGAATGGGACTGTCCAATTGATTTGTTACCTGATAAGATACCACCTCGTGGTCGTACCTATCTGTTATCCTTGCCTGAGACTCAAGCCATGACCGAGTACATCCGGGACAACCTGGCAAAGGAGTTCATTTGCCCCTCTACTTCACCTGCCGGACCTGGGTTTTTCTTTGGTGGCAAGAAGGACGGTGGTTTAAGACCATGTATCGATTATCGAGGCCTTAACGACATTACTGTAAAGAATCGATACCCTCTTCCCCTGATTACTGAGTTGTTTGATAGGGTCAAGGGCTCTGTCATGTTTTCTAAATTAGATCTGAGAGGGGCTTACAACCTCATTCGTATCCGAGCTGGCGATGAATGGAAGACCGCTTTTAATACCAGAGATGGACATTTCGAATATTTAGTAATGCCTTTTGGATTGTGCAACGCCCCTGCTGTCTTACAGGGTTTCGTTAATGAGATTATCCGGGATCTGTTATATGTTTCAGTTGTTGTCTATCTGGACGATATACTGATTTTTTCATCATCTGTAGCTAAACATCATGAACATGTTAAAGAAGTTTTGACCCGTTTGAGAGAGAACCACCTTTACTGCAAGCTGGAGAAGTGTGTCTTTGGAGTGCCCAGTGTACCTTTCCTTGGCTATGTTATTTCTGGCTCCAGTTTGGAAATGGACCCCAAGAAGGTACAAGCAATTCTGGATTGGTCCCGACCTCAGACACTGAAGGCCATCCAGAGATTGTTGGGCTTCACCAATTATTATAGGCGTTTCATTAAGGGATTCTCTACACTGCTGGCTCCCATTACAGCCTTGACCCGCAAAGGTGCTAATCCTGCCCAATGGTCACCAGAGGCAGAGTCTGCCTTTCATCTCCTAAAACAGGCCTTTATCTCAGCACCAGTTCTTCGACAACCAGATCTGGACAGGCCTTTTTTGTTGGAAGTAGACGCATCATCTGAAGCTGTGGGAGCAGTCCTGTCTCAACGTTATGAGGACAATCGAGTCCATCCTTGTGGGTTCTTTTCTAAAAAATTCTCACCTGCCGAAAAGAACTATGCAATAGGTGAGCAAGAACTACTAGCTGTAAAGTTGGCGTTGAAGAATGGAGATATTTGCTAGAAGGCGCTAAGTTTCCATTTACTGTATTTACGGACTATAGAAATCTCCTATTTCTCAAAAACCTTCAATGTGTGAGTCCTCGTTTGGCCCGCTCGGCAATATTCTTTGCCAGGTTTCAGTTCACCCTGACCTTCCGGTCTGGAGCACTTAATCAGAAGGCTGATGCCCTATCGAGATCTCTCCTCTGTGATGATCAATCTGAAAATCAAAACAACACCCCTGTCTTGGAATCAAGAGTCTTCGCCACATTACAGGTTAAGCCTCCTACAGGAAAATCATTTGTGGCCCCGGAATTAAGGAAGCGGCTTCTCACTTGGGCACATTCCTCTCGCTTCGCAGGACACTCAGGCACTCGGAAGACCTTGGAGTTCCTGAAAAGACACTATTGGTGGCCTTTCATGAAGGCAGATATAATGGAGTTTATCTCTTCCTGCTCCTCCTGTGCCCAGCATAAATCATCACAACAAGCTCCAGCTGAGGAATTGCTTCCACTACCTACTCCGTCACGTCCATGGACGCATCTCGCCATGGATTTTGTCACAGACCTGCCAGTCTCTCAAGGCTTCAATACTATCTGGGTTGTAATAGACCGATTCTCAAAGATGGTCCACTATATACCTTTGAAGAAGTTACCTTCTGCTCCTGACCTGGCACAGTTGTTTGTCCAACACATATTTCGTCTTCATGGCCTTCCTGCTGAAATTGTCTTTGACCGTGGTGTGCAGTTTACTGCAAAATTCTGGAGGGCTTTGTGTTCTGTTCTTCAAGTGAAGTTAAACTTTTCCATGGCCTACCATCCGCAAAGCAACGGCTCCACCGAGAGAGTTAATCAAGATCTAGAGACTTTCTTAAGAATCTTTATGACATCTTCCCAGGACAATTGGGCTGCCTTGCTGCCGTGGGCCGAGTTTGCACATAATGCTTCCTACTACTCGTCAACTAACCAAACGCCATTTCAAGTTGTTTATGGCCTTCATCCTCGTGTCCCCGAATTCAGAAGCCTGCCTGTTTTTAATGTTCCAGCCGTGGAGGACACGGTGCGGAATTTTGCTGCCAAGTGGTCTGATTTGTTGAAGGCATCCTCTCGCTATAAAACCCAGGCCGATAAGAAGCGTAGAATAGTTCCACGCATGCAAGTTGGAAACCAGGTCTGATTGTCCACCCGGAATCTACGTCTAAGAGTTCCTTCAATTAAATTTGCACCTCTCTTCATTGGTCCATTCACCATAACAGATGGGGGTACTGTCACGGCCAGGGTATTTCAGCATGGCGCTAGGCGGGTGTTACCTGTGAGGTCGTTGTGGCGCGGGCTGTCTGGTGGCGGAGCTAGTGTCTGGCGGGGGACTTTGGCTGTGCGTGTTGTTGTGCGGGCCTGTTGTCACTCTGCACTGGTAAGGCCTGGCGGCGTCTCCGTTCCGTTTGGCATGGGCGCCGCCATCTTGCCTTCTGGCCATGTGATGCGGCTGGCCAATCCTGGTGAGTCACAAGTTCCCTCCGGCCAGTAACAGCACGGCATGGGGTATTTAGGAAGGGTCAGTGCCTTCCTTCTTTGCCAGTGCAACGTGTATCTCAGCCTAGCTGGGAGGGAGTTCTCTGTGCTTATCCTGTTCCTGTGAATTCACTGTCTGCCAGTCTGCCTGTCAGCTCCTAGCTTCTGCTGGACTACCCCGCTTCCTCCATCACCCTTGCCCATACCTGAGTGCCTGAGCCTGCTGACATCCTGCTCACTTGCCTTAGTTCACTACCTGCATACCTGGCTTATTATTTCCTGCATCACTACCTGCATACCTGCTTGATCATTTTCAGTCTCACTACCTGCACACCTGGACAGTTCTAATTGTTCTACTTGGACATTAACCCATTACACCCACCACAGAACTTTACTGCACATTTATATATACCTGGACTTTTATTTACTGCCATACTTTGTCTTCTCAAGCACTTATTAAAAAACCTAGTTTTATTTTCAAACCCGCTTCTGTGATCGCTCCTGCTACCACCCCGGGTCCACAAACAACCCAGAACATAACACAATGACACTAACAAACTGGTTCTTCACATCTCCTGTGCAGCCAAATACCACTTGGCACATAACTGGAAAAAAAATGACACACCAACTCAATCAGAACTTTTGAACAGAATCTGGTTTGTATCTGGAGTATACTACTAGCTTATTGAATAATACAGTGCATAAATTTCACTCAGTATGGTCTCCCTGGTACTCCTCCCAAGCAGTTACTCTTCCCGGTCTTACATGAACCATGATCCCTATTTCTACTCCTGATTTCTCAATTTGCTATTTTATATTATGTTGTCCCGTCTCGCTTATACTCCCCCCCTATCCCTCTTCACTTTCTATCCTCCCCTTTACCTCTAATATCCTCTAACTGTACTTTATTTTCTACCTTGTCTTTTCAATGTTTATATGAATACTTAAAATGTTATCTTTTTCAATGTCAACACAGCTGAATCATTTTTATTATGATGTCACAGGTTTATCTTCTCTATATGGCTTAATATATTGTTATTAGATAATGTATCTATTGTGACACTGAATTGTTTTGCTGTTTATTTCTGATAACCCTAATAAACGATAAAAAAAAAGAGAAATGTCTAATAAGGACAATGTCTTCCAATCATGTCTTCCAAGGTTATGATTGGAAGACATTGTCCTTATTAGACATTTCTGAGCGGTTACCTAACCTTTATTATTCCCTTTCATGTTCATTATACTGACAGTATACATTTTTCTGTAAACTATGGTTGGGTTGAATTTACTATTCTATGGATAGGATAATATTATCTATTATTTTGACTATTCTTTTTGATTTAATATAATTTTGATACATACATATATCTCTATCTGTATCTGTATTATTATTTTACATATTTTATACATTTATTATTGATGATATTAGTGATATGTACACTCCTCAGTCAAACAAACAAATAATGAATGTTTTGTATATTTATATATATTCATTTATTATTATATTTTTTATTCTTGATTTTATTGTATTAGATCTGTGAATATCATAGCATTACTAGGAAGAGTTAATTGGGATCTTTCTATATTCCCCACTGCTCTGACACTTTACTCACTTATGTATTCAATTAGTTAATTAAGCAAGGGGAATAAAGAGATTCTCACATGGAGCAGTCCCACATCCTCTGATGAAATTACCAGAGCGTAAAGAAACGCGTTAGAAAGAAGGAAGACTGCTCAGTCCTCTATTGGTACATTGCTATCTATTGCAGGGACCCAGAAAGGAAGCCTGCACCACTCGCTTACACTTTTAGGTGGAACCATTTCACCGCTGACTGCGGCTACAACAAGTGGACATGGAAGCTTAGTTCACAGCTACCCACCCGCTCTCCTCTAACATCCACAGGAGATACGGTAGTTCCGGCTGCACACGTGTCCGGCGGACACCGCTCCCCGCTGGATTGAGACGCCGATCTCATCAGAGGGGGTGTATGGAGGTATCGGCATTCAGCACGGACTTGGGGGTGCCACAGCACTATTGGAACAGATCTACAAATTCCACTACATATGCTGCTTTGGTAAGCCTTGTTTGTTTACACAGTTTAATATGGCAATCACTTATGGAATCTATGTGAATACTACCACTGTTTATTAACAGAGACATTGTTGCACATTTTCAGAAAAGCTATTTCACAATATTGTATCTTCTCTTTGCAACAAAATTGGAACTTTGTCGCAAAATATTCCACATTAGAGGATTTTTTCGGATCATTGATTTTTGTCATTTAGACTTTTTTAGCTTTCCAGCAACTGTCTTTCCCTTTAGGGAATCTATTGATGTTTGAGATGATTAATATATGAGTATATTGTCTATGATTTTATTATGCTGGGACCCATTCATTAATGCTATTATATAATATGTCACTCTGAATAAACCATTGAATTTTATTTCAAACAATTGAGCGTATATGGTGATTAGTCTAGCGCAGTTCCTTATTTATATGTTTTTGATCGTATAGATAGACAATGAGACCGAAAAATACTAAAGGTAATTAATGCAGAACAAAGGCATGATTTATGAGTAAGAGTGGAAACAATGATTTTATAAAACAAATATAAGACCAGAAGTAAGGGTAGAGGTATATCAATAGTATGTAAAGTAGGATATTGAATAAAAAAAATGAAAAAATTGTGGTTATAAAATCCATAGTAAAGAATATGGGACTCATGCAGAGCTGAACACAATTCATCCACATATGCTCCATCTTTACGTGCACAGGAATAAAATGTGTATATTCACATGGATGCAGTTGAAAAGTTATTTGGGGACTGGATAGGACTGGAACCAGATTGCTGAACCGGAATACTAAACTGGACTGGAATACTGTACCGGACTAGGACCAAAATACTGAACCGGACTGAAACCAGAGTACTGGAATGGACTGGAACTGGATTACTGAACAGGACTGGAGCAGGAATGCTGAACCTTACTGGGACTGGAATACTGGACCAGACTGGAACCAGAATACTGGACCAGACTGGAACCAGAATACTGGACCATACCGGGACTGGAATACTGGACCAGACTGGAATCGGATTGCTGAACCAGACTGGGACCTGACTACTGGACCGGACTGGAACTGGAATTTTAGATCGGACTGGGACCGGAATACTGAACCAGAATGCTGGAATGGACTGGGACAGGAATACTGAACCAGACTGGACTCGGAATGCAGGCTGCACTGACTAAGTAGGAACAACTGACTAGGCTGCAGACTGCTGTGAACCAGGTTGGCTAGTTCTCCAGGAAGTCTTTTTATAGGGGTTGCTCACTCCCAGTTGGATGCTGCGGTCAGCTGAGCAGGAACGACACGATGACTGGTTGAGAGGAAGCAGATGACGGAGTCCGACATGGCGGCACCCATGTGCCGTTACTGGCAAGAACTCCGAAGTGTAGACTGGGCAGAGCACTACAGGAAGTCCTAAGGCCATCGTAGTTTCCAGACTGTAGGGACAACCGGGAAAGACAATGGAGAGAGAGGTAACCGGGCCTGAGAGGACAGTGCTTGACACCATGGTGTTTTACTTGCACATGTGCAGTATTGACTCTAAAGCAGGCCCTTATTATCTAACTTAGAACAAATTGATCAAAAACAATTAATGACTGACTGCACATTTACACAACTAGTATATAAATGCATCTACAAAATAAAAATTAAGATTTTCTAATCATTCTTGTAAGCGTTTAGTGGAATACTTTGACTATTGCTCTCACCAATGTCACCTCTATCCCCTTTCTTGTGAATGGTTAAAACTTCCTTCACTTGCGTATGGAAACCATTTGAAGCTGGAGAGGATGGTGGAAGCCATAAAATTGGTTCTTCTATAATAGCCTATAAGTAACAAGAAACAATATATCAATATATAATTATCAATTAATGTTTTTTTTCACACATACATACTTTTTTGTGCTATATTTGTTACTGTTACCATCTATGTTCATGGCTAAGAGGATGATATCCAAAATATATATATTTTTTTTACAATGGTCACAATGGTAGCAAAGTGGTTAGCATTTCCGCCTCGCAGTGCTATGGTCATGGGTTAGATTCTGCTGCACCTGTGTTTATGTCCTGAATGTTTTTTTGCCGAGTGTTCCATGATATGTAGGCACTATATAAATAAAGTGTTGTAATACATAATAAATTAGAGAAAAATGTATAGACTTTTTAACCACTGGAGCTTACAGTCACACTATGCTGCATATTAGTCAGTAGTCAATTAATATAACAGTATGGTTTTGGAGTGTACGAGGAAATAGGAGTAACTGGGGTAAACACACGCAAACGCAAGGAGAACATACAGAGTAAACACAGATAGAGCCCACATGGTTGGGAATTAAGCTCATGACCCCAGTGTTGTGAGACAGCAATGCTAACCACATTGTCACTGTGCTTCCCCAAATGACCCACAGCAATCAAACAAACAATCTAGTGCCAGTTACTGCCTGAAAGACAACATCTGATTGTTATATTGAATTTTAACCACTTGCCTGGCATGGTCACATCAGATGCGACCATGCCAAGTTGGGCTTTTCCTTCCCTGACACTGTCCCATCTGCTGCCCTGTCGGAGGCTGCTGGAAGCTAATATTCCAGCAGCTGCTGGGCTCAGCGCACACAACTGGAACCGCAGTTGCTGCAACCAACCTCTACTCAGCCCCCTCTTGCCGGCCGGGCTTCAGAAGGTTGGTGACCCTAAAAGGATGCCCACCTGCGGCTACAGGAAGAAGACAGTCTTCCTGCTTCTCGAGCTCAGGGGATCAGGGAAGCTGCGGCTTCTTTTCTCTCCCCTGGCTGAAGTCACTGCCAGAGGGAGGCTGCTATAGATGATCCTGATAGGATCGCCCACCAGCCTGGGCTTTCTGCACTGCAGCAGCACTGCCTCCCCCTGCTCACCTCCCCTCCCAGCCAGCAGGGGTTCTTAGGTTTTCCTTAGGATAGCCCACCCCCTGCTGTTGGCTGATCTTCTTGCATGACTGTGAAGTCCTGCAAGAAGTGAAAGTATAGTTATGTTTTATGTAGTTAAAAAAGTTATGATGTATATGTATATATATTCGACTAGGAACCCCCAAGTTCCGGTGTGTTCGGTGTTCATCAAACCCAAACCTCTCATCTCTAATTTATGTAGCACTTTTCTGCCAATACAACTTAAAGCAGGGGCATATCTATAATGGGTGCAGGGTGTGCAGTCCAGGGAGGGCCCACACTGCACACCCTGCACCCATATTATCGAAACCATACCTCTCCTAGGTCCCGTGTCGGGTGTCTCAGCTCTGCTCAAAATGCCGGAAAATGGCCGCCGTGGCCATTTTTCCAGACTTTTGCGCATGCGCAGTGAGGAAATCGCGATCTGCACATGTGCAGTAGACTCTGGGCACACTCTAGTGCCCAGAGTCTACTGAAGCTGTGGTGGCCGGCCAGCCGCGTCAGTCTGCTGCCAGCCGCCGGGGAGAGAGGAGGATCTTAGGACGGGGAATGCACACGGGCCCCCTCCTCTCTTAAGGCACCCCTGACTTAAAGTGCTTTACATTTGCATTTAAATAACACAAGAAACAAAATAAACTTAACATAAAAGAGCATTAGATTGTTTGGTTGCTGTGGGTCACTTGGAGCAGTATGGTGACACTGTGATTTTGTGTGCGTTTTCCTCAGCAACTCTTGTATCCTCTCACACTACAAAAAACATACTGTTATTGACTACTGCAGTGGTTCCCAAACTTTTTTGAATCATGGCGCCCTAGAGTATCAGTATTGCTTGCACAGCATCCCTAAGCCAATAGTTTGTTATTGAGAAATTTAGAAAAAAATGTAGTATGTATTAAAGGGAAGTAAATTGTGCTTACCTGTCATCCTTGGGGTCAGCTATGTGATGGGGACTGGTTTGCACTTCTGTTTGTTAACATATTTACATTACATAGACCATAAAAAATTAGATTTGGTGCTGGACCACCAACCCGAGGCACCCCTGCAAATGTCCCGAGGCACCCCAGGGTGCTGCGGCGCACAGTTTGGGAACCACTGGACTACTGACTAAAATGCAGCATAATGTATGTATATTTGTGTGTACTTATGTGTTTTGAAATTTAGACTGTAAGCTCCAATGGGGCATGGACTGATGTGAATGACAAATATTCTATATACAGCTCTGAATAATTAGTGTCACTTTATAAATAAAATATAACAATAATAACAATTCCAATTTGATTTCTGTTACTACACATTTGCACTTCTTAATTAGTATAAAAATCCCAACAGCAGCATAAAAGAGAAATATTAAGTTGCCTACAGACATTGTTGTGCATTCCTGGATTCCATGTGTTACTATAACTGCACAAACAAGGAGTGTTATCATAATTGTGCAAAAAAGGCGTTTGTTACTATAATTGTGCAAAGGAGTGGGTTGATGGCTTATCTGAAGACTTTGCTCCTTTTTATTTCTGATAATCATTTCCGAGATTACTGTGACAGCATAAATGTCTCACTGGGGGCTGGGTTTAGTGACCGGCTGATATGTGAATTCATAAGAGTGCTCAAAACAATTTCTTCTTTTATACAGGGTCATTAAACTATATCTATGCGAGAACAGCATAATATCTAACTCATACATTAATACAGTATATAAGGGTTGCTAACCAATGCTTGTCCATATTTTCTAGCCAGGAATGTTTGTCTTATGTGTCATGCTGTGTAGATGGACATTCATGCATTACAATCCCCATTATCCCAGCTTGATCTGTTTGCTGAACTTTGTTTATGATGATGCATCTTCTGCATTTAAATAGTTTTCTATCTACAGTATCTGTTCACTAAACCTAAGACACTTAAAAGCTGAAATCACTTATGCAGTAGCTGTGTGGTATTATATAAATGCTACAGGAGGCATCCTGTGTAAATAAACGCCTCCTGCCGGTTTCTATGATCCGCTGCTGCATCCGAAGATGCAGGATCAGATCATCATTGATGAAGCATCGGCCTAAGGTCACTCAGAATGGCCGTCAGAACTCCACTGCAGAGGCCAGTACATTTTTGTCAAAAGACACAGACCTCAGACCTCGGATGTCTAAAAAAACAGGGCTGACACCCCCCATTTTGTCAAACACTTCCCGTCACGCCCCTGCCTCCAAGCAGCCACAGGCTGTCAATCAGGCTGCAGCATCCAGGGCACTGTGACTGGAGCCTCAGCACCATCAATGGACATGCGCACTGCGACTCTGGTGCATGCCCAATTAAAAACAAATGTCTATTTGCGTAGAAATCGATATAGCGTCCACCTCTGAATCAGCCTCTTAGTTGTACATGCTCATAAGCAAAGTATCCTAGGAAATGAATTGCAAGATACTGCACTCTATTTATTTACATACATGACGGACACACTGCTATTATCAACAACATGTATAACATACATTTCACTACAGAAGCTTTGCTAATCAAAACCCTTCCTCATTTTACATATAAAATGACAGAGAATGTCTCACTTAAAAACAAGGATGAAAAAAATAATTATTTTCACCCCTTATTAACGTGTTAAGGTTTGCACAAATTATCTCTTAGCAAAAAATCTGCCCCTATCTGTCTTAAAATATTTCCACCATTGCATGACTGTCAGTTCATGCTGAATTTGGATTGCTAGATTATAGCCAACAGAATGGGGGGATGTAGTTAGAATACCAAAGCACAGGAAGCCGTCTGACGAAATCCTGGCGTCGAAATCCCGACTTATACTAAAGATAGGCGCCTAAATACCGACGCCTATCTTTAGCCCGACGACGGAATCCAGACAGACGGCTTCCCGAACGAAGGTAAGTGGGGATAGGGTTTGCGCTAGCCACGTGGGGTTTTAGGTTTAGACACCCCGGGGGGACTTAGGGTTAGGCACCCCCTCGGGGAGGGTTAGGGTTAAGCTAGGGGAAGGTGGGGTTAGGGTTAGGCACCACCGGGGGGGAGGTTAGGGTTAGGCACACCCCCAGGAGGGCTAGGTTTAGGGTGCGGGAAGGGGGGGGATTAGGTTTAGGCATCCCCGGGGGGGACTTAGGGTTAGGCACCTCTAACGTAGGGTTAGGGTTTGGGGGGAGAAGGGTAGGGTTAGTTTACTTACCTGCCGCGTCGAGATTCTGGTATTTCGGGCTTCCGGCGTCAGCATTTCAACCTGCCGGGATTCCATACCCAACCTGCCTATCAACTGGGCCATGTCTCATTCATTTTTTTCTAGCAATACCTTTTTTATTGTTGATTAAAAAAAATCATTTTGGAGTTATTTTTCATAATGCAATACATGTTTCCTTTCAACTGAGTGTCATAAGAAATATCTGCATTCAAATAAACATGAAGAATTAGATTTTTTAAAAAACAGCTTGTTATATTGGGATCGGTATGATTTACCGGTTGGAATCCCGACAGCAGCATCCCGGCAGAGGAGGAAATCCCAATCGTCCTAAGGTAAGTATACACTAACCTATTTGTACCCCCTAACCCTAACCCTCCCTTAGGGGTGCCTAACCTTCCCCCCCAGTGCTTAACCCTAATCCCCCCTCTAAGAGGGGTATTCAATATGGGAGCGAAAAGTCCGTGCTGGACTTATCGCTCCACATCGGAGATTTTTCAGGTATTCAATATAAAATGTACGAAAACGGGACCTGGCGAAGTGGGATTTGCGATAAACTACGAAATTTCCCTGGAAAAAATTGTAGGACCCCCCTAAAGTTGTAAAAACACTATGGGTACCCCCGTTTTAGCCTGCAAATGAAAGTCGGGGATTGAAATAGCCGCAGCAGGTGGTTTTTTTTCCCGACATTGAAGAAGTGTTGCAGAAGAGCAGTTAGGTTATTTTCTTCGTTTTTTTAAGTGTTCCCATCAAATTTCGGGTACATGAAAATGGGTACTAGCATATTTTTATGTCTCTAAAGTAAGTTTTTAAAAATTCTGCAACTATGCACCTGCCGCTAATAGCCTATTCTAGAATACACCTGCCACATACTTGCAGAATAGCCCTTAACCTATTTCCCTATTTTTAAACACTTTTTTTCCCATTTTTTTTTTTCACCCCAATTTATAAATTCATTTTTTGGGGTGTCCCTATTTTTATTTTTAAAATGTCATTCCCAGGGGTGCAGGCTATTTTTTTTAAGCCTGCACCCCTAAACCCCAATTCTGCACTTTTTTTCGCCACCTATTCAGTGGTTAAAAGTTATCCCCGTTTTTTTTCAAAGACTTTTCGAACCTGCGAAAAGTCTTTGAAATTGAATACAGTGTAAAACTAAACCCTGCGATAATTACGTCATAGGTGCGATATTAACGCAAAAACTGAGTTTTCGCTCCATATTGAATTCCCCTATAAGTGTCTAAACCTAACCCCCCCCCTTCCCCGCCGCCTAAACCTAAGTCCCCTGGGGGAGTGCCTAACCCTAAGTCCCCCCCGGGGGTGTTTAACGCTAACCCCCCCTTCCCCTAGCCTAAACCTAACCTCCTGGGGGGGTGCCTAACCCTAAGTTCCCCCCGGGAACCCTAAACTCAACCCTCCCCCCCCGCGGCTATCTACGCTCGGTGCCCGGCGTCGATTCGATTGGGATGCCGGGCGTCGGGCTCTCGGCGTATGTCTAATGACAGGCCTGTCTTTAGACCCTTGCCGGGATATGACAGTCGGGAAGCCGTCTGTCGGGATTAGGTCCGCAGGCTTCACGACTGCATACCGTTATATTTAGTGATCAGTGCACAACGAACTCTTCCTTGGCCCTTGGTTAAAGCAACATATTTTGGTCAGTAGATTTAAAATTGAGCTATTTTTTTATATAGATTTACAACACATTACCTTCCTCTCAGGTTGGACAGTAATATGGGGTGTAGCAGTGGTAGATCTTAGAAGATGAGTGGTCTCTTTCCTATTGGTGGGATGTATAGTCTCCTCTTTTGCTTCTGGATGCCTTAGATCTATTCTTTCTTCTTCCATGTCTAGAATCTCTTTTTTGCCATGCGTTCTCCCTGTAAGGCCCCGGTGACCATTTGTAGGTCGGGTAGTCTGCCTTTTGTTTGTTGTCAGTTCTGTAAGTTGAGTTGTCTTTAAGGGGGTAGTAGGCTTCTCAGTAGGGATCTTAGTCTCTGCAATGTCTGGAAGAAGTTCTGTAGGATGAGAGGTCCCCAGCAGTGGAGGACTGGTAAGTTTGAAGCTTCTGTCATCCAATTCATCCGTAGCAAAGTCTGCAACTGGGCATATGTAGGGGTGGCATGACATATGTTGGGAAGATAACAGGAGAAAAAATAATAATCTTTGTAGTATTAGTTCAAAAAAGCAGTGGAAAAAGAATTAACCTGAGATAAAGACAACTACACACACTTTTATTTAGCAAGGAGATGCAAAGACAGATGTAGATATATATAAAGGAAGGATAGTTACAGCATAATGAAAGGTATTTTAGAAGTGACTGATCAAAACAAAGACTGGTGAGTAACAATATCAATCAGTATGGTTGTGGCTACAAAGTAGGACAAGTGTTATAAGGGGAACATAGATGCCTAGTGCTGCAAACCGTCCTTGGATGAAATTGAATCTGACTAGGGGCCATAATAATGCAACCATGTCACAGACTGAATAAGTCTTCTGGCCAACTTTTTGGCTGCCTGAATTGTTCATGTAGAAGTTCACTATGCTTATAATGTAGCCATTCACTAGCTTTAGCTAGGTAATACCACCAGGACTAGACAAACTGTTTCAGGGCTTTGAGAATTGTGCTCAACCTGCTTTTTACTGTACATAAACTGAAAAAACTTTTTAGCGTAGTGTTTCCCAATATTCCATCACACAGAGTCACTGTACTATGCACAGGGGAGCAGACAAGAAAGGTTGGGGACACATGGTAGCAGATTATAGCGGTGTCTCTGATCCCACTCATGTCCCCTGCTGAGCCATATTGAAGGTTGTTCAAAGTGACTGCATAGACTAATACATACTCGCCTACACTCCCGAAAGTCGCGGGAGGCTCACGATTTTTTGGGTAGCCCCCCGCACACCCGGAGGTGTAGGCAGATCTCCCGCATCCTGCCCACTTCTTAGTGAAGAGGCCAGGATGAGGAGATTTAATGGGAAATTTGCGGATTCGCAAGGACTTTTCCGGGAAAGAGACGGGCCCTAATTACTTCAACGGTCCGGCCCTGCCTCCTGAACCGGCCTGCAGCAACAGCTCTCAGGGCTGCTCCCAGAAAGGATTTATAGGAAGTCGGTAAGTATAGACTAATAGCTATCTGTAGATCCATACAGTCACATACATTCTAGGCATTATGAGTCATGACTATAAAGCAGGTTTTCTTTACATTGTTTTTCATTTTATTTTAATTGTACCTATGCATGATGAGAACGTTTTTTAAAGTACCTGCTAGAGAATGCTGATTTGTTGAATAAACCACTTAAATTAATACTGTAGGTTTATATACCTAAGCATTTTTTAGAATTTTATAGATTTAAACATACCCCTTCTAATTTGCAAGTTTTTTGTTTAGATTTCATGTTATTTTGAGTTATATTTAACAAACCGTGATGCTGATTCTGAGCCCCACGTGTGGTGGCTGTATTTGTAGGCTGTTCTGGAAGCCAGATTTACTAACTGATGCTAATGTGAGATTCCATACAGCTGCAAGCAACAAGTATAACATTTGATTAAAGCTTTTACACAAGCCGCTACAACCATTAGCACCAACCCCATGCTGGGTGCAAGAGGTCCATAAGAAACAGGCTTCCCTTCCTCACATGCACTCAGAAATGATGACGCTTAGATACACAACAAAGACACTCCTACGACACTCCCACACGTCAGGGCAGTTTCATGCAATCGTGTTGTCCTCACACAGTTCACCGCCCCAAAATGTCTCATTTCACGGAAAGACCGATCCAGCCAAGTTCTGTCCGACTCAGATTAGGAAACACATTCACAAAAATGCATACATTTGCATCTGCACATGCACGGACTGCTAGAACTCACCATTTGCAAACTTAGAATCAGCCCCTGCGTGGAGTACCCCATGAATCTTTCAGAGTTACCCCTATTTGTATCGCAGATTATAGAAGGGCCTAGGTAGCTATAGAGGATTTGGGGCAAGCTGGATGCCCAGACCTGGCTTGCAGAGGCCTGGTCACAAAAATATTCCCAGATCTCTACTTTTACACAATACTAACCACCCAAGAACATAAAAAATAATCTTACAGTTCCGCGCTTGTCTGTGTTCCAATATAGGTATTGAAAAGGCTCTAGATGTTTAAGTATCAGTCCATATATAAGAAAAGGGAACAAACAGGAAAAAGGGGACTCAATATAATAAGAATCTCAATTATGAATCACCCATGGTGAGGGTTAAATCGTAGATGGTGTTAAAGTCCAATATTCAAAGAAGTTTTCACAAATTCCAAACTCCCAGGGATAGACACCACACACGTGACTTGATGGTCTCAATAACTGGTGCTTACATGTATGCTTACTTTAAAAAGCTTGATAAATACATATAATGGTTTCTTTGGGTCCAATTTCAGCGTTTCCTCTAGTGGAACCTCATGTCCAGATTTATAGGATCCCAGGAAGCCAAAAAATAATATATGGAAATCACCAGAGAGAAGATAAAGTACTTCTAGGTTTTATTGTAAAAACATTAAAAACAGGCACATACCCTATTGTGTAACAACATATACTGCGGCGGAAGATGGGTCCCGGGTATACCACCTACAGTTATTGTAGATCACAATGGGTATGTATAGATCTTATATGGAGACACTACCAATGCATTTCGACGCTGCTGCGGCGTCTTTGTCAAGATATGTGTCTCTGCAATCTAAATAAGTATAATAAAAATATGTATAAAACATATTCAAATATTGTTCCATTCAGGGAATATAGCTTACCCAGAACGGGAAACTCCGTTATACGGCTTCCATTTTGGATCTGAAAACTACAGATCCCATGAGGCCATATGGGTATTTATACGTCATCCGGTTTCCGGCGACTCTGCACATCAGCAGAGCCAAATAGAATAAAAATGCCCTTCAGTGTGTGTTTAGATGGCAGAGTGACGTACTTCCGCATCCACTCGCCATCCAGCACAATGATTAGTTTAAACCTACTTCCCAGTGCGTGTGTGTCATGAATCTAGGTCATGTGACCTAAACTCCCGACCACATGACCCACGATTCATGAATTTGAGGTGGCCTCCTTACAGCATGCATTTGATTAGCGGAGTTACATACTTCCGCAGCCACCCGCCATCCAGCGCTACTGCAAGTTTAAACAGCATAGTCAAATGCTCATGTGCCATGGATCCATGTCATGTGACTTAAACTCCCAATTACATGACACAAAATATATAAACATAGAATGGTATATGTGGATCCAACTTGTACAAAACTGACCAATTGCCAAATTGACACAAAAAAACAACAAATAATAAACAATATTATAATATGCATGAAAGAAAAACAAAACTTTAAAATAACCTAGCAACATAAAATTAACACAAAAAATAAATATAACACATTTCAGTTATATTTATGAATTGGGCACTTTGAAACCACATGTGCTCAATAGTGAGTTTGAAATTAAATGGATTCTCTAGATATTTAATTTTATATATGTATTAGGGTGACAATATTTTTATATTATACCCATAATTGACATATTAATTTTATGTTGCTAGGTTATTTTAAAGTTTTGTTTTTTTCTTCATGCATATTATAATACTGTTTATTATTTGTTGTTTTTTTTTTTTTGTGTCAATTTGGCAATGGGTAAGTTTTGTACAAGTTGGATCCACATATACCATTCTATGTTTATATATTTTGTGTCATGTAATTGGGAGTTTAAGTCACATGACATGGATCCATGGCGGAGGAGCATTAGACTATACTGTTTAAACTTGCAGCAGCGCTGGATGGCGGGTGGCTGCGGAAGTACGTCACTCCGCTAGTCCAATGCATGCTGTAAGGAGGCCACCTCATATTCATGAATCGTGGGTCATGTGGTCGGGAGTTTAGGTCACATGACCTAGATTCATGACACACGCGCACTGGGAAGTAGGTTTAAACTAATCATTGTGCTGGATGGCGAGTGGCTGCGGAAGTACGTCACTCTGCCATCTAAACACACACTGAAGGGCATTTTTATTCTATTTGGCTCTGCTGATGTGCAGAGTCGCCGGAAACCGGATGACATATAAATACCCATATGGCCTCATGGGATCTGTAGTTTCAAGATCCAAAATGGCGGCCATATAACGGAGTTTCCCCGTTCTAGGTAAGCTATATTCCCTGAATGGAACAATATTTGAATATGTTTTATACATATTTTTATTAGCGTTTATCTGTTTACTTGTTTAGATTGCAGAGACACATATCTTGACAAAGACGCCGCAGCAGCATCGAAATGCATTGGTAGTGTCTCCATATAAGATCTATACATACCCATTGTGATCTACAATAACTGTAGGTGGTATACCCAGGACCCATCTTCCGCCGCAGTATATGTTGTTACACAATAGGGTATGTGCCTGTTTTTAATGTTTTTACAATAAAACCTAGAAGTACTTTATCTTCTCTCTGGTGATTTCCATATATTATTTTTTGGCTTCCTGGGATCCTATAAATCTGGACATGAGGTTCCACTAGAGGAAACGCTGAAATTGGACCCAAAGAAACCATTATATGTATTTATCAAGCTTTTTAAAGTAAGCATACATGTAAGCACCAGTTATTGAGACCATCAAGTCACGTGTGTGGTGTCTATCCCTGGGAGTTTGGAATTTGTGAAAACTTCTTTGAATATTGGACTTTAACACCATCTACGATTTAACCCTCACCATGGGTGATTCATAATTGAGATTCTTATTATATTGAGTCCCCTTTTTCCTGTTTGTTCCTTTTTCTTATATATGGACTGATACTTAAACATCTGGAGCCTTTTCAATACCTATATTGGAACACAGACAAGCGCGGAACTGTAAGATTATTTTTTATGTCTATGGTATATAGACAAATCTGGTGAATTGTCACATAATTTTATTTCTGCAGCTGTGAAGCAGCGCCCAAGGCGGAGATTTATTTTTTATACACTGTAACCACCCAAGTATATGATATTAATATTTTCTTGGCATGTAGCATTGTGCTGACTACACCTAGAATCTCTTCCTCATTAGCACCTCTAATCTTTTTTAAGCAGTGTGTACATGAAGACATGCATACATTGCAGTTTACATATATGATGACATTTGTATGTAGACACTCTCTCTATTTTCACTGAAGCAATCAGTAATCCATACACCTTCATGTTCCCATTCTGTACCTGTATCCTCAGTACTGATATGTGCAGTTGTGGTTTTCGCCTTTTCTTTGTTCCCACCAAATATCAGCCATTGTGTCTCTCCTAATGGCATCAAACTCTCCAGTATGAGGAACAGCAGCAAAAAAGTCCTACAGCCAGTTCCTGCCATTGCATGTGAGGTGAGGGTGAGTCTCAGCTGCTCCAGACGCCTCTGTCTTGTACCCTAGAACAGACTTCTTCACTACCTATATATACAATATGACTGTGTCAATGACCTTTGTCACCTGGTGCTCTTATCTTTTCAAAACTGCAACTAGCATACGCACCCTGAGCTCCCTTCATCAGCCCAGGACATAGAAAGGAATCAGTGCCCTCTCCTTCAAGAGGTAGAACACACACACTGATATATTGTCTGTAGTTCATTTCTGTACTGCTAATCAAGAACCATTATTTTGACGGGTTGCCTTTGTGTGACAAGCATAATTCATAATATTATGTCCAGGAGTTTGTCATCATTCCTTCCTAATAGTAGAACCAATAGGATCCTGACAATTCCTGAGATAATCACTCAATTGAGGTCAATGTTTGCTGTGCTTTCAGACCACAGCAGCGGGGATATTTTCATACTGGGAGGTCTAAGTGAGAATAATTATTTGAATTAATAAATTTGATGGTCTTAATTCAATATAAAGTTTATACTGTGCCAAACCGCGCATTTAGCAGAACATCCACATACCTACAATCTAGGTGCAGGTTGACTTAACAGGGGTGTTTTCAACTTCCAATATGTAAACATGCACTGTAAAAAGCCCCTCACTTGCATATATAAAGATACATTGTGTGTCCACTGATTTCACAGTTTGTAAATTAGATATATATATATATATATATATATATATATATATATATAATCTGTCGACTTTATCTTGTCTCTCCTACACTCTTTATACACAGACACACTGTTATGTGGCAGACTTTGCAAGCATAGTGACAAACCAATTCCTTTTGTTATTACTTTATTACTCTGCTAGGAAGAGCTCTTAGCACGTCTTCTCATGTCTCAGCTTATGCTTATTCTTCATAAAATATGTGTGTAACACTGCAGCACGGGGACAAATGCACAACATAGGGCTGGTGCATTTGGCCAGCCACCCCCCCTGCCCGCCTCCAAAACGGGGCAAGCTGTCGATCAACATCGACAGCCGCCCCTTTTGGATGTGAGCGCCGGAGCGAGTGATTTCTCGCTCGCTCCAGGGCTCGCAGATGTGCGCACTGCCCGGCCATCGGGTCTGAATCAGGGCCTAAGTGCTCTGTGCAGTAGAGTAGCCCAACTTTCCTGCAGTCGGGGAACTACCACCCAATTCTGGGAGTCTCCTAACATTTCTAGGAGAGTGGGCACATATAAATTACCTTAAGCCCACACACAACAATTTAACCAATTAATTACCACACAATAATAAATTTATATCATTATTTGTAAACAGTTGGACACATTTTAAAATATACAACAGCATTTAAAAATGACTTATGCTTGGCATACACTGCCAGATAAAATGCCTGATATCTGCGCTCCGCCCCCGGGGAGGAGACATTTCCCCATTCCTTCCCTGTGAAAGAACAGGGGAAATATCTGTCAGTCGGCCGCGGCTGAGCATACACTGCCCGATGCGGCGACATTTAATTTACAAAATATCTCATCTGATGGGCATGCTGGACAATTGATATTTTACCCTTGGTTGCCCGCACAAACACTACAATTATCGGGGCACACTGACAAATTTCACCTGCAGTGACACCATCTTCATAAAAATATCAACCCAAAAGATGGTGCTGCTAGAAGATTACATTAGGGGAGGATCTGCTGCATGGCACACGATCGGATCTTTTCTGGGTGACCCATGGACCTGTGTGCACCCCACACCCTGCACCCATAGTGCATACATCGCTGGGTCTGAGGTGCATAGGAAGGAGCTTGTGCCCCATCATTCATTACCTTTTTTGCAGTAACCTGCCTTCACTTTTTTAGTGGTAATAAAGTGTTTCAATTTTTTTTTAGCACAAAGAAAAGCAAAGTAGTAACAAGGGAGAGCACATTTCAATAAAGAGCTCATCTCCATAGGTTATACTACAGTGCAACATTTGGGAAAAACATAAGCCATGCAGACAAGTGCATATGAATACATCTATTTTCATACACACAGAAATAAATAAAAAAGATCATGTTATCACACTGAACCTTTAGCACTATTTAAAAATAAAAAAGCAAATGATTTACTTAAGAACAATGTAGTTTCAATTGTATAAGTGTATTTTATTTCAAAATAAGAACAAGGAACACATATGTATAGCTTTCAAATTAAATAATTGTTAGGATAAGATTACAGTTTTATACATAGTATATGGCATTTAATATTCACACAATATGACCCCCCATGGTGAGGTAATGAAATCAGAAAGTTGTACATTTTAAACCATGCTGTGCAAACATTGCGACACTTCAACTCTCCCCCACCCATATACACACACTCAATAGTGTTTTTTTGTACTCAGTAATGTTCATTGGAGTTTGAAATGCAGTCTCTACAAATGTCCTTTTCTGTTGTACCAGGAGAAACCAGCAGAGGGCCACAAACAACCGTGTCAAGGCCCTCTGCAGAAACCTTCCATCATGATGCAGAAGTATATGCACTGCTGCACTGTCTCTACCCTTTTGCTTGAAAAGGAATCAAAATTTGCCAACAAGGCAGGTTTGCACCATATGCACGCAGTTCCAAGTCGGAATACTTGGAAGGATGGGAGAACATGGCTAAAAGTACGGTTTGTTCTTTTGAAACTGTTTCACCAAATCTGTGAGGATCACCAGACCCTCCACAAGTCCTTGCCCAGTGGCTGCACAGCACCCTTGGACGTGCCACTTGTGTCCGCTTATCTTTGTCAGCCCCAACTCCTCTGCCAAATCTGTGGGGCTCCTGGCACCTGGAAGATCTTGCTTATTAGCCATCACCAAGAAGGGAACTCCTCTCATTTCATCATTTTCCAAGATAGTATTGAGCTCTGACCTGGCCTCCAGGAATCTCTCTGGGTCAGCACTGTCCACCACAAAAACAAGCCCATCTGTATTCATGTAGTAATGACTCCACAGGGCTCGGATCTTGTCCTGACCACCCACGTCCCACACAGTGAATGTGATATTACGGGTGGGTTCCACAGTCTCTACATTGAATCCAATAGTAGGTATTGTACAGACTGTCTCATTCAGCTTTATCTTGTACAGTACTGTGGTTTTTCCAGCAGCATCAAGACCCAGCATCAGGATCCTAGCTTTGGTACTAGAGAAGTTCGTCAGAGTTTCATAGAGGCTGCTCAGTAGACCACCCATGGATGCAGTAGATGTTCTTGCTCCTTTCTGTAAAAATCTGTTTGCTCTCTGTTGCTGTTTATGTTTTTTGTTAGTCTTCATTGCTATATATACAGTATTCTTTCACTGGCCAAACCCATGTTACTTAGTAACAGGGGAAGCCTGAAAAAAAAATTCCTCTTTGCTTTGTCACTCTGTGCTGTGTTGGAAGTTTTCTGCACAACCTGTTCTGACAGCGACACTGGTGAGAGAAGCACAGGAAGTGATCTCATCAATTTGAGTCTCTCAGTATCAGGCAGCACAGATAGAAACATAAATATTAAGGCATAAATGAATAATAACACAATCAGCATTTATGCTCAGTGACATTTTTGCTTGTATAAAGCGACAAATGAGCAACCACTTTCAGTAGTAAAACAGTTCTACTCCTGCAGTTACACAAATAAATTACCGTATTAATATAAAGCAGATGTATGAAGGATAGAATTTAATTCTTTGCTCACTGCAAACAGATATCTCTATTAGCCAGTCAAGGAAATGCTCATGGATATTGAATATATTGAGGCAGATATATCAAAGTGTGAGATGCTGGTAGTGTACTGTTTTTTATTTTTAGGTTTTCCTTATATATCCCTGGCCAAGTTAAAAGGATTCCATTTTTATTTGCATGGGGTCGAAAAACCGCTCACAAATAGTTTTTTTGTTTTTAATGATTTAATTAGGTCCAGAACATATATTTATAACTTATCCAACACAATTTAAATTAAACAAAATATATATAAATATTTTTAAAAAACGTACCATCAATATCAATTTTAATATCGATTGGCGATATACTGTCCCATGGATGACTGGACCATCGCCACATCACGGCTTTACATTTTCCACTGGGTATACACTGGGGGCGCTGAGCGCTACTGGATTTACATTTCCCCGGCGGCTGCTCGTCTTTGCAGCTGCCATGTGCATGATCGACTGCACGGCAGACACTGGGGAAGGGTGCAGGGATACAGGGGGGCCAGGATGTCCATTGGGGGCAGCTGGAAGATTATCTTATGGCAGCTGCCCAGTGGGCATTTCTGACCGGTCGCATTGGGCCAAATGTAATAGGGTGCAAGTTTTTGTGCAATGCAAACTCGCACATTTTCACACATTTAGAATGTGCGAGTTTCTCCCGCATCTCGCAAATGTAACAGGGTGCGAGTTTTAGGGTCCCATTTTTAACTGCAGGAAAACTCGCACCTTGTAATGCGAGTTTCATTACCTGGTGCAAGTTACGCAGAGGCATGCACAGATCAGTGAGATCCATGCATGCTTCTGTGTTAAAAAAAGCTATTAAAATGTTAAAATAAAAAAAACATGTGGGGTCTCCCAAAGCACAACCAGCACTGGGCTTTTCTGAGCCAGTCCTGGTTGTGAAAATACAGGGGGGGGAGATGTAGGGTTCCCTCATGAGTAGGGGTCCCCTGTATTATCCACAACCAGCACTTGACTCTTTTCTAGAGAGGGTGTAATGCAACAGCCATTAAATTTAGTAACCTAGTGGTTCCCACCTTTGAAGTGGTTCCCAACCGGCGGCGGTGTGTTTGTTTTAGCAGCCAATGAGAGGTAAGTAATCGTGTTATGTGTTATATATGTAAGGGGCACTGCATAGGGGGACCACTACTGGGGGCAATATATTGGGGGACCACTACTGGGGGCACTGCATGGGGGGACCCACTACTGGGGGCACTACATAGGGGGGACCCACTACTGGGGGAACTACATAGGGGGGGACCCACTACTGGGGGCACTACATAGGGGGGCACTGTATAAGGATCACTACTGGGGCACTGTATGAAGGGGACTACTGAGGAAACTATAAGGGGCATTACTGGGGGCACTGTATATGGGGCACTACTGGGGGCACTGCATAGGGGGGCACTACTGAAGGCACTGCATAGGGGGCCACTACTGGGGGCACTGTGTAAGGGGCACTACTGAGGACACTGTATAAGGGGCACTAATAGGGGGATCACTACAGAGGGCACTACATAAGGGGG
This sequence comes from Taudactylus pleione, assembly GCA_031769625.1. NCBI lineage: Eukaryota > Metazoa > Chordata > Amphibia > Anura > Myobatrachidae > Taudactylus > Taudactylus pleione. The sequence goes on from JAUIMM010000154.1 coordinate 9,001,078, forward strand.
CACTACATAGGGGGGCATTGTATATGGGGCAATGCTGGGGACACTGTTTACGGGGCACTACATAAGAGGCACTACTGGGAGCATTGCATAAAGGTCACTACTGAGGGCACAGTATAAGGGGCACTACTGGGGGTACTGCATAGGGGGAACACTACTGGGGGGCACTGCATAGGGGGAACACTACTGGGGGGCACTACATAGGGGGACACTGTATATGGTTCACTACTGGGGGCACTGTATAAGAGGTATTACTGGGGACACTGCATTAGGGGCACTGCATAGGGGGAACACTACTGGGGGCACTGTATAAGAGGCACTACTGGGGGCACATCATAGGGGGGAATTACTGAGGGCATTGTATAAAGGGCACTACTGGGGGACTGCATAGGAAGACCACTCCTGGGAGCACTGTATAAGGGGCACTACTGGGGGCACTGTATAAGAGGCACTGCATAGGGGGACCACTACTGAGGGCACTGCATAGGGGGACCACTACTGGGGGCAATGTATAAGAGGCATTACTGGGGACACTGCATAAGGGGCACTGCATACCGGGACTACTATTGGGGTCACTGCATAGGGGGACACTGTATATGGGGCACTACTGGGGGCACTGTATAAGAGGCACTACTGGGGGCACATCATAAGGGGGCGCTACTGAGGTCATTGTATAAAGGGAATTACTGGAAGCACTGCATAAGGGGCACTACTGGGGGCACTGTATAGGAGGCACTGCATAGGGGGACCACTATATAAGGGGCACTACTGGGGGGAGGGGAGTCTATAATAAATCATGCTGGCTGTATTTATTTACCTGATGCATTCATGTTTTTTAGTGATAGAGGTGTGTGTTTGTCTGTGTGTGTCTGTGGCAGTCAGCATGTGTGTACCCCGGCACTACTGGGGGCACTGTATAAGAGGCACTACTGGGAGCATTGCATAAGGGGCACTACTGAGGGCACTGTATAAGGAGCACTACTGGGGCACTGCATAGGCGGAACACTACTGGGGGTCAGTACATAGGGGGACCACTACTGGGGGGCACTACATAGGGGGACACTGTATATGGTTCACTACTGGGGGCACTGTATAAGGCATTACTGGGGACACTACATAAGGGGCACTGCATAGGGGGACCACTACTGGGGGCACTGTATATGGGGCACTACTGGGGACACTACATAAGGGGCACTGTATAAGAGGCACTACTGGGGGCACATCATAGGGGGGCACTATTGAGGGCATTGTATAAAGGGCACTACTGGGGGACTGCATAGGAAGACCACTACTGGGAGCACTGTATAAGGGGCACTACTGGGGGCACTGTATAAGAGGCACTGCATAGGGGGACCACTGTATAAAGGGCACTTGGGGCACTGTATAAGAGGCATTACTGGGGACACTGCATAAGGGGCACTGCATATGGGGACTACTACTGGGGGCATTGTATAAGGAGCACTACTGGGGGCACTGCATAAGGGGCACTACTGGGGGCATTGTATAAAGGGCACTACTGGAAGCACTGTATAAGGGGCACTACTGGGGGCACTGTATAAGAGGCACTGCATAGGGGGACCACTGTAAAAGGGGCACTACTGGGGGGAGGGGAGTCTTTAATAAATCATGCTGGCTGTATTTATTTACCTGCTGCATTCATGTTTTTAGTGATAGAGGTGTGTGTGTTTGTCTGTGTGTGTCTGTGGCAGTCAGCGTGTGTGTACCCCGTCATAGGCTGAGTGATATATTTTATTGTAGTGGTCCTAAATCCTGTGTAAACTGTTTCTATGTGTATATATATATATATATATATATATATGAGAGAGAGAGAGTTATGGTAAAACTTACCCTTGTTAACTCTTTCTTCGAAGCCTATAGGGTCCACAGGGAGACAATGGGGTGTAGGTGGTACTTGGAGGGCTGGACACCAACATCAAAGCTTTTTCCTATCCCGGGATGCTCCGGTCCTTCCCCCTATACACCGCCCACAGCCTGAAGGCAAATAAGTTTTGTTAACAAGCCCAAGCCGGGAGCAGGATAGGAAAGAAGGAAGACTGGTACACTGAAGAATCACACTCTCACACAGTCGGTAACAAGTGACCAAGAGAAGAAACCTATAGAAGGCAGGTGTGGACCCTATGTACTTTGAAGAAAGAAAGTTAACAAGGGTAAGTTTTACCATAACTCCTTTTCTTCTTCAGGGTCCATAGGGCTCCACAGGGAGACAATGGGGATGTCCCAAAGCAGTAGTACAAGGGCAGGGACGCTCCTGAGCTGAGAGGAGAACCCGACACCCGAAGGAAGCATCCTGAGAGGCTAATGTATCAAAGGCATAGACGTAGCTGCCTTGCATAGTTCAGCCGAGGCGCCACATCGGGCTGCCCACGAGGGACCCACAGAGTTTGTAGAATGAGCAGATACTGTAGCCAGCACAGAAAGGCCAGTCTGCGTGTAAGCCTGTCGGATTGCCATGCGAAGACATCTGGTCAGAGTTTGTTTGTTAGCTGGCCATCCCTTCTTGTGGAATCCATATAGGACAAAGAGGGAGTCCAATTTCCTGATGGAACTAGTATGGTCTAGATCTTCCAAGCGCTGACCACATCCAAAGAGGCCTCACCTGCAGAGAGGTCTGGTGATTGAAAGGCCGGAACCACAATTTCCTCATTAAGGTGGAAACGGGAGAACAGCCCTGTTCGGATGAAAGATTAGGAATGGGGAGTGACAGGAGAGCTCCTCTAAATCCGATACCGTATGGGCAGATGCTATAGCCAGAAGAAACAGAGTCTTCGCAGTGAGCCACTTGAAATCTACTGACTCCAGGGATTCGAATGGAGATTCCTGAAGTGCTTGGAGAACCACTGACAAATCCCACAGAGCCACAGGAGGGACAAAGGGAGGTTGTATACATAGAACACCTTGCAGGAAGGTGTAAACATCCAGTAGAGGAGCAATTCTGCACTGGAACCAGATGGGCAGAGCAGAGACATGTACTTTCAGAGAGGCTAGTCAGAGTCCAAGATCCAATTGAGTTTGAAGAAAGGCAAGTACTCTAGAAACCCTAAAAACCTGAGGGTCATAGTTTCTAGTAGCACACCAATGGAAATATGTACGCCAAACTCTGTGATAAACCCTGGCAGAGGCTGGTTTACTTGCTCTGAGCATGGTCTGGACCACAGAGTTAGAGAATCCTTTAGATCTTAGGAGGGATGTCTCAAGAGCCAAGCCGTTAGAAGCAGATGGGCCAGGTCCAGATGTAGACAGGGACCCTGAGAAAACAGGTCTGGTTGCAGAGGAACATCTATCGAAAGACTTTGAAGGTCGGAGTACCAATGGCATCTGGGCCAAGCCAGAACACCAAGAGGACTGTTCTCAGAAGAACCCGAGGCAGAAGAGAGACTGGAGGAAAGAGGCATGCCAAATGAAAGGTCCACAAAATAATGCATCCACAAAAGCTGCCTCAGGGTCCCTTGTCCTGGCCCCATACACTAGTAGCTTGTGGTTGTGTCGTGAGGCCATGAGGTCCATATCCGGTAGACCCCATTTGTGGAGCTGAAAGACTTCTGGATGTAGAGACCACTACTCTGCTGCATGCACATCGTGACAGCTGAGGAAATCCACTTCCCATTTGAGAATCCCCATGATGAACATTGCAGAGATGGCTGGGAGATGATGTTTGGCCCATGTGAAAATGCGGGACACTTCTGCCATTGCTGACTGACTTCAAGTGTTTCCTTGTGATTGAGGTAGGCTACTGTCATGGCGTTGTTGGGCTGTACTTGTTCTGGTCTGCCCTGAAGAAGTTCTTGAGTCACAGTGAGGGCTTTGTAAACGTCTCGGAGTTCCAGGACGTTGATTGGTAAGACTGCCTTGGTTGGAGTCCAGCATCCCTGGAAGGCGTGCTGGCCAGTCACTGTGCCCTATCTGCGGAAGCTTGCATTCATGATGAGGAGTGCCCAGTCCAGGATCCAAAAGGGGCGACCCCTGTGTAAGTGGGATGTCTTTAGCCACCAGGAGAGGGACAGGCGAACCTCCGGAGAGAGGTCCATTGTCTGTGATCTGAGCAGATGGGGCAATCCATTCCACCTGGATAGGATCTGGTGTTGTAGGGGCCTGGAGTGAAACTGAGCAAACTCCACCATAATGAAGGTGGACACCATGGATCCCAAGGTCTGCATTGCAGAGTGAATTGACTCTTGACGACTGTGGAGTAGCCTGCACACTCAGTGCTGTAGTGCAGAGATTTTGTTTGCTGACAGGAAGATTCTCTGAGCCCGAGAGTACAGAAGGGCTCCCAGATGTACCACTTTTTGAGAAGGAGTCAGGGAAGACTTTTTCCAGTTGATCAACCAACCATGGATTTGTAGAGGCAATGGTTATTTGTAGATGACGGTGAAGAATTTCTGGGGAGCTAGCTAAGAGCAAGAAATCAACCAAGTATAGGAGCAATCTGATCCCTTGACGACGAAGATAGGCCGCCATAACTGCCATGATCGTGGTAAAGACCCGAGGAGCTGTAGAAAGCCTGAAAGAAAGACTTTGAAATTGGTAATGTTGCTGTAGTATAGCAAACTGGAGAAACTTCTGATGAGAAGGTGCTATAGGTACATGAAGGTAAGCGTCTTGAGTGTCCAGAGACACCATAAAGTCCCAGGCTCCATAGCCAGGACAATAGAGCATAGGGTTTCCATACAAAACCTAGGCACCCTGATAAACTTGTTCAGAAACTGGAGAGTTTAAAATAGGCCGATGAGACCCATTGGGCTTCTGAACCAAGAAAAGGGAAGAATAATAGCCCTTCCCTTGCTTTGAGGAGGGGACTGGAATTATTAACCCTGAGAGCAGTAAGGACTGAATGGCCTTCTGGAGCAGCAGGGCTTTGCTTGGGTCCGATGGAGAACCTGTGCAAAGAACTGCTGATGGGGCCGCCTCAGGAATGAGAGGGCGTATCCATGGGAGACCACTTCTTTTACCCAGGCATCTGAGGGAGAGGCCTGCCCCATCAGGCTGAAGGCTTGTCCTCAGATTTAGTTGGTGGACGTCTAGTAGCCAAGGCCTCTTTGGCTTGGAGGCCTTAGTGGATGCCGACTGCCTTGGAAAGGACTGACCTTTAGCTTTTCCTTGACAATAAAAGGATGACATCTGAGGCTTCATAGTAGATGCAGAAGGCAAGAACACTATCTTGGAAGCTGCCAAGGTTGTCATAATCTTGTCCAATTCTGGGCCAAACAGGATCTCCCCAGAATAAGGCAGAGACTCCAATGCCCTTTTAGAGTCCGAATCTGCCTTCCATGAGCGAAGCCAAAAAATAAGGCGGGCTACCACGGAAGTAGTAGATACCCTGGAAGCTAGGAGACCAGTATCCAAAGCCATTTCACCTAAATAGGCTGCATCTCTAATGTGAGATATGTAGGACAGCTGTTCCCTCAAAGCCCAACTCTCAATGGCTTTTGCCACCCAGGCCGTAGCCCTGGCAGGACGAATAATAGCTCCTGTAAGAGAGTATATAGATTTCAAGCAAGATTCAATTCTTCTATCTGTGGTCTCTAAGGAGGTTGCAGTATGGATAGGTAAGGTAGCGTTCTTATGCGTGTCACCTGGGAGTCCACTGCAGGGGGAACTTCCCATTCACCCTCTCTGCCTGTATGTGTGTGTGTATGTGTAACCCTAAGTATCCTAACACTCCCCCTAACCCTTCCCCCCTAGTGCCTAAACCTACCCTCCCGCCCCACAGCCTAACCCCTATACTTACCAACGAGATGCCGACACCGGGAATCTGACCAGTGTCTGAATTTCGGTGCTGGCACTCTGAGCACTGGCATTCCGACAGTCAGGATTATGACCGCATCCCCCTCTTATTCACATCTGGAGAGATCAAGTGCTTCTTGATTCAGATGTTCCCACCCTGTATATTTCAACCAGGTCATTAATACCTAAGAAAAACATATGGAAATGTGCCTTAAACTTGGAAAACTGCATTTTCATGCTTAGTACATCCCACCCTTAATTTCTCTCTGAATCTCTCTACTTTATCTTCAACCAAGCTGTGATAAATCTCCCCCTGAGAATTTTCACTGGCAGCTTTTCCAGGTTTGGCAATTCTTTCTAAGGGTCCCCTTTATCAATATTAGCACCCATGATCTCATTGCATGATTCTATTCTATGAGAATCACGTCATTTGGCCCCGTCCCCTTATTTAAATATGCACTGTTTGCGGCAAATTTTACGGGCGGGGCTTAATGGTGCGACCCGTCCGACTCCGCCCCCAACACCTCCCACCTAATTCTCCTCCCTGGGCTTCTCCCGAGGAGGAAAAGGCAAATGTCAGCAAGTATGCCTATGGGGGTTGTTTTGGTTGCTGTCGGAAATGGAGGGACCACAGCAGATATCCACTGTGGACCTTCCATAATACATCTGGGGGATACTAAATATTTGCGGTTATCCTCCAAAAATTTTATGATACAGACCCCTAATTATGGTGATCACAAGCCTTTAGGTACTGTATAATAATAACTGATTTGCGATCACCCTTGTCCTAGTGATCCACAATTAATTTACAATCTGCTGTTATAAGCAAGGCTTACACATGATCTTATCTGTCAGTCTAGCTACACAAGAAAGGAATTTCCTGGTTGCTCTATCACTGGTGCTGTGCTGGCAGATTCCTCGTAACCTGTAGTTTTATTTACAGTAGCACAGGAAGTGATGTCATCAAAGAACTGCAGGTTTCATTCAAAACAATCTGTCTTGCTAGTAATGTATGCTTCCACATACAATTCAATAATTGCAACAGTATAACACATTCCACCTATTTACATACATTTACAGTACAAACTTATTTATTAATTATAATTACATTATGCCCTAAGTTCATACTTTCTGACTAATGAATTCTCCTCCCGGGATATAGTAAGTCATGGCCTTTGTTTCTGGGAGCGATAGCGCATAAATTCGCCCTCTGGGAGGAGATTTCCCAGGGATTAATTCAATTGGATAATCCCATTCACGGTAAGGAGGAATATCAGCACCAGCTTTACTGAAATCATCTGTGAATTCTTGATAAGGAGAGGTCGAATCTGAAGGGTAAGTGTAACCCCTAGAATGCAGCTTCCATCAAACGCTGTGAGGTAGATAGGATGAAACAGACTCACGGTTGGTAATGCTCATCGCTGGAACAATTCAGATGTGATGAAGGTACCAGCTGCACCTGAATCCAACAGATCAGAGACTTGCTTTAAGCGCTTGGCCACTTGAAGAGAAACTGAGAGAATGCAATCGGTTTTCTTTGGAGAGGAATGAACTCCTCCTAACTTAGCCTCTCCTTTCCAAGTTAGGAGCGGGAGTTTCCTGGATGCTTGTGAAAATTGTCGAGCTGATGAGAAGGAGCAGCACAGTATAGATAGAGCTTCTCAGACTGTCATCTGTGTTCTTCCTGTGATATGCGAGAATGGTTGATTTGCATTGGTTCCTCTTTGGGAAGAGAAACTGACTGCGGCAAGACTGTCGCTTGAAGTTTAGGATGAATGAAACTCCCTCTCTCAGTAGCACATTTTTTAAAACATAAGTCCACCTCTGTGCACAAGGAGATCAAGTCCTCTAATTTGTCTGGGAGATCATGAGTAACAATAACATCTTTCATTTTGTCAGATAAGCCATTCCAGAAGGCTGCATAGAATGCTCCATCATTCCAAAAGAGTTCTGATGCCAGTATTGAAAATTCACCAGATACTGGCCTACAGAATTGAGCCCTCCCAGGCTTGTCTAAGATTTGTCGGAATGCCGTGATGAATTCCTTTTAAGATGTTAGGATGGGATCCGATCTTTCCCTTAAGGGTGAAGCCCAGTCTAAGGAGGATCCAGATAATAGGGAGATGATATATGCCACACGGGCACGCTCTGTAGAAAAATTGCTGGTTTGGAACTCATACTGTATTTCACATTGATTTAGAAAGCCATTGCAATTTTTGAGGTTCCTATAAAATTTTGCAGGAGTAGGAATGTGCAGACGAGGTTCCACTGAGGAATCTGGAACCGGAGAAATCGGAATGGATGAAGTGGCAGCTCCTGAGCCTCTCAGAGTGGATTGGATGTTATCCAGCCGGTTAATCAGCTCTTAGAGGAACTATACCACCTGCCTCTTGGCATTCTAGGTGTGCTACAAGATCAGGTGTAAACCCAGCAGCTTGTGTCTGATTCTCGGCTGGATCCACAGTGCTAGCACAAACTGTCACGTCTGAGGTTGGTTTGGGCTAGAACAGGCTTGGGAGACTGAAGAGGAGACTTGGGAGGTGTGAATAAACCTGGGTGACTTGAGCCAGGACTTCCTCATGTATTTCTATGAGGAGGTAGAGGAGCTGTAGAGGATGATGGGCCCAAAGGTGATAAGAATGGAATGTCTTTATTAACCAGCAGGTTGGAGTGAGAACTGGAAATGATAATACTGAATGAATGAGCAGAATCGGATTGGGACCGATGATGCTGGATTGAGAGCTGGATCGGTTTGAGACGATGTTGATGAATTGAAGAACTTGATGGATTTGAATCCGATGTTGAAGAATTGATTAACTTGATCGGTTTGAGACCAATGTTGAAGAATTGAAGAACTTAATTGATATTAGTTGGATGTTGGTGAATTGATGAACTTGATCGGTTGGGACCGATGTTGATAAATTTAGGAACTTAATTAATATGAGTCCAATGTTGGAAGCATCGGATGAGACTGATGCGTGGATGTATCGGCTGGAACCGATGGTGGCTGTAAGAACAAGTCTCAGTGGTAAAAACTACACTGGTATGCAAGATAGTATAAAGCTGGCCACACATCTAAAGATTATCTGTCCAACCAGCCAACTAGTTGATTGGTTGGAATGAAAATCTGGTAAGGTATGAAAGCAAATGACAATCAGCAATTTACTCCCAAATGCCAAAAAATGGACCAAAACTGTTGTTTGAACAAATTGTTTAGATCAAACATTTAACAAACTTGTCTGACGACCATTTTCATCTGTTTTCTGGTATTTAGGAGCAAATTGCTGATCATCAGTTACTCTCATACGTTACCAGATTTTCATTCCAAACAATCAACTAGTTGGCTGGTTGGCTGTAAGTTGGTCTAGTGTGTGGCCAGCTTAAGAGACTTATTTACCAGATATAGCAGTGATTCCCAACCTCGGTCCTCAAGGCACACTAACAGTCCTGGTTTTAGTGATAGCTATGCTTGAACACATATGGTTAAATCAAAATAACTGAGATACTAATTAGGGGAAGCAATCGGGAAGCCGACTGCCTAAACACCGGCAGCCGGCTTCCCGACTGTCATTTCCCGGCAAGGGTGAAATGCCGGGCGTCTAGATGTAGACGCCCGCATTTCCCCAACGCCGGGAGACCGGCGCCCGGCATCACGATCGTACTGATGCCGGGTGCCGAGAGCGTACAGCTGCGGGGGGGAAGGGTTAGGTTTAGGGCTCCCGGGGGGGACTTAGGGTTAGGCACCCCCCGGGAGGGTTAGGCTAGGGGGAGGGAGGGTTAGGCACCCCCGGGGGGGACTTAGAGTTAGGCACCCCCGGGGGGGACTTAGAGTTAGGCACCCCCCTGGGCGACTTAGGTTTAGGCAGCGGGGAAGGGGGTGGTTAGGGTTAGGCACTTAGAGGGGGGATTAGGGTTAGGCACTTGGGGGGGAAGTTAGGGTTAGGCACCCCTAAAGAGGGTTAGGGAGGTTAGGTTAGTCTATACTTACCTATCCACGATCGGGATATCCAGTGCTGTTGGGCTTCCGCTGCTTCGAACTATGCTCCTGTCGGGCTGCCACTGATGGGAATCGGCCGGCGGTATTTCATACCCATTCCCTAATTAGGTCACCTGTGCTCAAGTATGGCTATCCTTAAAACCTGGACTGTTAGTGTGCCTTGATGACCGTAGTTTCGAACCACTGAGATATAGAAACTGGATATAATGGACTGGGACTGTTCAGATACAGAGTACCTTGGAGCGCAGCACTGAGCTATAACTACAGCAAGAAGTGACATTGTACTGGCAACAGAGGCCAGTCTGGAAATGGAATTTATATGGGAGGATCCCCAGGGATTGGATGTTGTGATCAGGTGGTCTGGGAACAGCGCTCTGAGTGGAGGTAGAGCCTCAGTTGACAGAGTCCAACATGTCCATACTGTTGTTTAGGAGGGAACCCATCATGCTGGGAAGAACCGCTGGGAGCAAGAGGCTTCAGAGAGCCATTTCCATGCTCAGTTACAGGACACTGAGTGGATGGGGTAGGAGCAGCACAGACAGACCTCAGCACCAAGCGGGAGTGATGTGCTGTGTGAGCGGACCTCTGTGCTATCCTGGAGTGATGCACAGCACGAGCATACCTCAGCGCTAGTCTGGACAGGCACTAGAGAGGTAAGAAAGTGATTTTAAGTGTCCAGAGCGTGACACATTGGAAACTACTGGCTCTGGCCATATGCACATGTCATTGAAATGCTGCAGAAATATTAACCATACAGTATGTCACTGTCCTACCCAAGTTGTTTGAACATCTTCATGAAATGGTGCTCCTAAGGGCTTATTAATGATCACTTATAGGACTGTTTACACATGCGGAGACACTGTTTTCTCATTTTATTTTATTGTAATGGCCCTATTCATTATTTGGGGCCGGATAGGGCTGCCTTGTATTCAGCAAACTGAAAGACGATATATTGGTTGTCGACCTAAAGTCCATGTCAATATTCTGACTGTCGACATTTAGAACCTGTCTACATTTTGGTGTCAACATTCTGACCAGGTCCCCCTACAAATAATGCTTTTTCTATACTCCAGCAGTACTTTTACATACCTCCCAACATGACCCATTCCAGAAGGGACAATATGCTCCGTTCCTGGACTTCCCTCTTAATTTATGATTACCGTAACCTGTTTTGAACTAGTTAAATTAGGTGCGAGAATAGCACAGATCCCGCACCTCCGGGTTTTTTCCTGCAGGTGTGTGATTTTTGTTATTCAATTATTTGCGTGGTTTTACTTTTTTTGAGCACCTCCAGAGCACGACCACTTTTTCCTAAAATCCATATTTTTAGGAAAATATGGTCGGGAAATGCTCTGGGACCCCGTCAGCACCCCTCCTAATGACTAATTAATAAATAAATAAACAATTGGAAGTTTCCAAATATCTTACTTAGGGGCATATTCAATTTGGAGCGAAAAGTCTGTAGCCAGGCTTTTCGCCTTCATCACTTGTTTCAGGGTTGAAAAAGTATCGCGCTCATCCCCGTTCTCAATTCCAAATCGGCGAAAACGGGACCTGGCGAAAACTAAATGTCCTGTCATTTTTGGGGAAATCAGCCTGACACCCCCCCTAAAGATGCTCTGACATGGGGGTTCACTATGGATACCCCCGAATAGCCCTTCTAAAGGTATGTGGGGTCTTTAAACGGTCTCAATAGCTGCTGTATATCATTTTTAAGAAAGTGATGAAGATTAGTATTTAGCAATTTTTTTTTGGCAAAAGAATTAGTTCCATCAAATTTGGGGTACATGAAAAGGGGTGCAATCATATTTTAAAGTGACTAATGTGAAGTTTTAAAAATCATAAAAAATCCACCTACCGCAACCACCTGCAATTAAAAAAAACCTCTGAGTCTACTTAGCTAGTTTGTCCCCCAACTTTGTTTTTTTTTTCACCCGCAAAACGAAAGTACTTTTCTGGGGTGTCCTAAGGTACTTTTAAAAAATTTTTTTGACACGGAATACCTTTGAAGGCCTGTCCAAGGGGTTCAGTGTGGTTTTTAGAAGTCTACACCCCAAAACCCAATTCTACACTTTTTTTTGCAACATAATCATAGGTGATACTTTTTCGCTGGTCCCAATGCATTGACTTTTTGCTCCGGCGAATAGTCCGAAAAATTCAATACAGGTATAACTCAATCGGTGAAAATGATGTCATCGGCGAAAAAGTTTTGCAGAGAACGGCTTTTTCCTACCTAATTGAATACGGCCCTTAGTGGCATAATCAATTCAGAGTGAAAAGTCCCGTACTTTTCGCATGCAGGTCTTTTCGCCGACTTCGCTGGTTTACAATGTGGAAATGTATCGCGCAAGTGCCCGCTTTTCCCCGTATTCAATTAGAAATCGGCGAAAATGGGAGCCGGCGAAATTGTAACATGCAAAAAGTCCTGACAGATTTGGGGAAATCAGCCTGACACCCCCCAAAAGATGCACTGACATTGGGGATCACTCTAGATACCCCCGAATAGCCCCGCTTAAGCTATTTGGGGTACTTAAATGCTCTCAACAGCTGTTATTTAGCGTCTTTGCAGAAGTGGTGAAGAATAGCATTTAGCAGGGTTTTTTGTTTGAAAATAAGTAGTTCCAGCAAATTTGGGGTACCTGAAAATGGGTGCTAGCATATTTTTAAGTTGCTAAAGTGAACTTTTCAAAATCCACCTTCCGCAAGCACTCGCAAAATTAAAAACAGCTGGGGCATACTTAGGGAGCTCCCTGGAGTCTTATTTCGCTACTTTTTAAGTTTGTCCCCCAACTTTGAACTTTTTCACCCCCAAAACTAAAGTACTTTTTGGGGGTGATCTAAAGACTTTTTTAAACTTTATTTTGATGTAGTTTACCTTTGGGGGACTGTCCCAAGGGTGCAGGGTGGTTCCCACAGCATTGCACCCCAAAACCCCAATTCTGCACTTTTTTCGAAACCTATTCATAGGCGAATCTTTTTTGCTGGTCCCATTGCATTGAGTTTCCGCACCGGCGAAAAGTATTTGGAATTGAATACAGAGGAAACTTTTTGCATGGCGAATTGACGTCACTCGCGATACTTTTTCACAGAAACTGACTTATCGCGGCTAATTGAATACGGCTCCATGTCAGTAAATACTCACCTTTCGAAGAGCTGTCTTCTCCCTCCATCGTCAGGACCTGGTTTCCTGCAGCAGCGGTGTGTGTATGTATGTTGTGTGAGTGTGTGTAGTAATGTGTGAGCGTGTGTAAGTATCTGTGAGTGTGTGCAAGTGAGTGTGTATGTTAGTATCTGTGTGACCCCCGAGTGTGTGTGTGAGCACCCACGGAGGCAGCTACAGGGAGAACCGCATCTCCCAGCAGCCCCATGGCCCCCCACAGCCCTCTTCCCAATGCAGAGAAGGAGGGGAGTTGACTGGGAGCCGTGGAAACCCCGAAAACCATAGACCGGTAAGTAGGTTTTTGTTTTTTTCTCGCACTGCAGGATTTTCACTGCATTGTTTTTTGTTGAAACATTTTTATTAGCATTTCTTAAAGCACATAAATAACAAAATGTTTATAAAGAAGCAAGATATATTGACAGATAAATGTATATGATGTAAATGATAAGGTATGCCATAGATATTACATCTCAATGGTGAAAGGGATTTACTCATCCCAGTAATGATAATCATACTCCATAATGTCCAGTAAACTTCAGTGCATTTTTAAAAATTTAATTATACGGGTATAGGGTGCGCACATACCCATAGTGGTCCACAATTGGACGCGAAGTCCACATGATTTTTTGCAGAGAAAACCTCTCTGCCAATTGTATATACCCTTAAGTGTATCAGAACTGCATTTGGGCAGGAAATAGATTGGTGCAGCTGGAATGCAGAACACGGTTGCAGACGCATATATAGCACAAACTTCGGCTGCCCTGTCCACACTACATCCTTGCCCGTAAGTTATGTCTCCAGCCATCATCGCAGTGCCTGTTTTAAGTCAGTTAAAATTAGCTCTTTGAAAGTTTAAATCTAAAAATGCTGCATGCATACAAGCAATAGTACTCACCCAAGGATGTGCTTCTTAAGGGCCTATTCATCATCAGGTCCAGATTAATAATGGGGCGGATGAAGCTACAGCTCCAGGCCCACCTTTGAAAGTAGGCCCACAGGATCCACTGCAGTGCAGACAGACAGTGTTGACAGGAAAAAAAAAATACCTGTCAAGACTTTCTGTACTGTACTTGAAGGATCCGAAGTCCCAGCCGTTCACCCTGCCCCCCCTCCCCACATCGGGGAAGCTCCGCCCTGGACAGTCTGAAGCTCCGCCTTTTGGTCTTCCAAATACTCTCCTTGCTCTCAAAGCCTCGCCCCATGTCACCCGAAGCTCTGCACCTATGCCGAATGAAGCTCCGCCACCATATAGTTCCCGTCCAAGCAAGTTGTGTTCCCCTCCCTGTGTCACCAGAAGCTCTGGTCCCCGGAGAATCTGAAGCATACTTGCCGACTATCTGGCTGCTCCTTCCGGGAGGGAGCAGCCAGATCGGCAGAACGGGGCGTGGCCGGCAAAAGGGGGCATGGCCGGGCTGAAGGCAGTTTCCGGGTGTGACAGGGGGCAGGGCCACACGATCGCGTCATTAGGCACCGCCCCCGCTACACAATGCCAAAATACAGGCATTGTGAAGCAGGGGGCGGGGCCAAAATGACGCGAATCGTGTCAGCGGCCCCCCGCTGAAGGGGGTTTATCAGGTACTGGTGGGGGGGAGACAGGGGATCGGCGGCATGCGGGAGGCTTGCCTGCCTTTCCGGGGGGGCGGGAGCTGCACCCGTTTATCGGGGTGTCTTGGACCTGGAGCCCCGGTGATTGGGTCTCCGGGCTGTGGCATTACACCCCGGTCGGTTGGGTCTGGTGCTGGTCTTAAATATAGGAGGTACCCCACGTCGTTTTTGCCCCCTATATTTAAAACCAGCACTAGTCCCTGCAGCCTGGCGTTGGTTTCTAAAATACGGTGGAACCCTACACATTTTGTTCGCCGTATTTTTAGAAACCACCACTGGCTGGCTAGCCTGGGGCTGGTTTGGCTTTTGGGGGGGACCTTATGTCATTTTTTTTCTAAATTTTTACAATTTTTTTTTTAAAGGTTAAAAAAAATGGGAATTTTCGGGAAATATTCTAGGGACCCCCCTAATGATGTCTAGACATGGGGGATCACTATGGGTACCCCCATTTTTAACTCCTGAAGGAAGTCGGGGTTTCTAATAGCCGAGGCAAGTGCATAAATGCGACTTTGAAGAAAGTGGTGCAGAAGAGCATTTAGAATTTTTTTTTGCGAAAAATAACTATGCCCAGCAAATTTGGGGTACTTGAAAATGGGGGTCAGCATATTTTAAAGTTGCAAAAGAGACTAGAAAAAGTCGTGAAAAACCCACTTGCGCAAGGAGCTGCAATGAAAAAAAACACCTGGGCCATACTTGGGGACCCCCCCAGAGTCAAGTTCGCTATTTTTTAACTTTGTTCCCCAACATTTTTTTTTTTGGCCCCCAAATTCAAAGTGCTTTTTTTGGGGTGTCCCAATTTTTTTTTTTTTTTACACAGATCGTTTCAAGGGGTCATTCTGAAGGGTGCAGGCTATTTTTTTTAAGCCTGCACCCCTAAACCCCAATTCTGCACTTTTTTTCGACACCTATTCAATTGTGAAAAGTTATCACCGTTTTTTATCAAAGACTTCTCAAAACTGCGATAAGTCTTTGATATTGAATACAGTGTAAAACTAAAACCTGCGATAATGACGTCATAATTGCGATATTAACGCAAAAACGATGTTATCGCTCCCATATTGAATACCCCTCTATGTGTGTATATATATATATATATAAAATATATATATATATATATATATATATATGTGTGTGTATATATGTATGCATTTGTGAATATATATTTATGTGTATGTATGTATTAGGGATGAGCGGGTTCGGATTTCTGAAATCCGAACCCCCCCGATCCGAGGCCGATCCGAGTCAGGCTCGACTTTTCCCGCCTGACTCGGATCTGAAATCGAGGCAAAACGTCATCATCCCGCCTTCCGGGTCTCGCGGGTTTTGGATCCTATATAAGGTACCCGCGTCGGCGCCATTTTCTCACTCGGCTGTGGACAGTGAAGAGGGAGGGTGGGAGTTAGGGCTGGCTGGGCTGTGTAGTGTAGTGTAGTGCAGAGTAGTGTTGTGCTGCGCTGTGCTGCTGATGTCCATAGGGGCTGTGTCCACTACTTCAAAGTCCATAGGGGCTGGCTGTGTTGTGCTGTGCTGCTGTTGTTAATAAGGGCTGTGTCCACTACTTCAAAGTCCATAGGGGCTGGCTGGACTGTGTTGTGCAGTCAGTTGTCCATAGGGGCTGTGTCCACTCCAAAGTCCTGTGCAGTGTCCCAGTCCTAAAGGGGTGCTGTAGTGTTGTCCAGGGGGTGCTCTGTCCGTCAGGGGTGCTCCCCCCAAGTGCTAACATTTTTTTTATTTTTTCTGTGTTTGTGAATTGTGTGCGCAGTAGCCGCACGTGCATCAACAAAGTAGTGCCAAGCGTGCGCCTGTGTCATAAGTAAAGGGCCGGCTGGCTTGACCGTTAAAGGGTGCTGTAACCCCCAAAGTACACTCCAAACCAAATAAAAAAATATTTTCTGTGTTTGTGAATTGTGTGCGCAGTAGCCGCACGTGCATAAACAAAGTAGTGCCAAGCGTGCGCCTGTGTCATAAGTAAAGGGCCGGCTGGCTTGACCGTTAAAGGGTGCTGTAACCCCCAAAGTACACTCCAGTCCAAACCAAATAAAAAAATATTTTCTGTGTTTGTGAATTGTGTGCGCAGTAGCCGCATGTGCATCAACAAAGTAGGGCCAAGCGTGCGCCTGTGTCATAAGTAAAGGGCCGGCTGGCTTGACCGTTAAAGGGTGCTGTAACCCCCAAAGTACACTCCAGTCCAAACCAAATAAAAAAATATTTTCTGTGTTTGTGAATTGTGTGCGCAGTAGCCGCACGTGCATCAACAAAGTAGTGCCAAGCGTGCGCCTGTGTCATAAGTAAAGGGCCGGCTGCCTTGACCGTTAAAGGGTGCTGTAACCCCCAAAGTACACTCCAAACCAAATAAAAAATATTTTCTGTGTTTGTGAATTGTGTGCGCAGTAGCCGCACGTGCATCAACAAAGTAGTGCCAAGCGTGCGCCTGTGTCATAAGTAAAGGGCCGGCTGGCTTGACCGTTAAAGGGTGCTGTAACCCCCAAAGTACACTCCAGTCCAAACCAAATAAAAAAATATTTTCTGTGTTTGTGAATTGTGTGCGCAGTAGCCGCACGTGCATCAACAAAGTAGTGCCAAGCGTGCGCCTGTGTCATAAGTAAAGGGCCGGCTGCCTTGACCGTTAAAGGGTGCTGTAACCCCCAAAGTACACTCCAAACCAAATAAAAAAATATTTTCTGTGTTTGTGAATTGTGTGCGCAGTAGCCGCACGTGCATCAACAAAGTAGTGCCAAGCGTGCGCCTGTGTCATAAGTAAAGGGCCGGCTGGCTTGACCGTTAAAGGGTGCTGTAACCCCCAAAGTACACTCCAAACCAAATAAAAAAATATTTTCTGCGTTTGTGAATTGTGTGCGCAGTAGCCGCACGTGCATCAACAAAGTAGTGCCAAGCGTGCGCCTGTGTCATAAGTAAAGGGCCGGCTGGCTTGACCGTTAAAGGGTGCTGTAACCCCCAAAGTACACTCCAAACCAAATAAAAAAATATTTTCTGTGTTTGTGAATTGTGTGCGCAGTAGCCGCACGTGCATCAACAAAGTAGTGCCAAGTGTGCGCCTGTGTCATAAGTAAAGGGCCGGCTGGCTTGACCGTTAAAGGGTGCTGTAACCCCCAAAGTACACTCCAAACCAAATAAAAAAATATTTTCTGTGTTTGTGAATTGTGTGCGCAGTAGCCGCACGTGCATCAACAAAGTAGTGCCAAGCGTGCGCCTGTGTCAGAAGTAAAGGGCCGGCTGGCTTGACCGTTAAAGGGTGCTGTAACCCCCAAAGTACACTCCAAACCAAATAAAAAAATATTTTCTGTGTTTGTGAATTGTGTGCGCAGTAGCCGCACGTGCATCAACAAAGTAGTGCCAAGCGTGCGCCTGTGTCATAAGTAAAGGGCCGGCTGGCTTGACCGTTAAAGGGTGCTGTAACCCCCAAAGTACACTCCAAACCAAATAAAAAAATATTTTCTGTGTTTGTGAATTGTGTGCGCAGTAGCCGCACGTGCATCTACAAAGTAGTGCCAAGCGTGCGCCTGTGTCATAAGTAAAGGGCCGGCTGGCTTGACCGTTAAAGGGTGCTGTAACCCCCAAAGTACACTCCAAACCAAATAAAAAAATATTTTCTGTGTTTGTGAATTGTGTGCGCAGTAGCCGCACGTGCATCAACAAAGTAGTGCCAAGTGTGCGCCTGTGTCATAAGTAAAGGGCCGGCTGGCTTGACCGTTAAAGGGTGCTGTAACCCCCAAAGTACACTCCAAACCAAATAAAAAAATATTTTCTGTGTTTGTGAATTGTGTGCGCAGTAGCCGCACGTGCATCAACAAAGTAGTGCCAAGCGTGCGCCTGTGTCATAAGTAAAGGGCCGGCTGGCTTGACCGTTAAAGGGTGCTGTAACCCCCAAAGTACACTCCAGTCCAAACCAAATAAAAAAATATTTTCTGTGTTTGTGAATTGTGTGCGCAGTAGCCGCACGTGCATCAACAAAGTAGTGCCAAGCGTGCGCCTGTGTCATAAGTAAAGGGCTGGCTGGCTTGACCGTTAAATGGTGCTGTAACCCCCAAAGTACACTCCAAACCAAATGAAAAAATATTTTCTGTGTTTGTGAATTGTTTGCGCAGTAGCCACACGTGCATCAACAAAGGAGCAGCGCCAAGCGTGCGCCTGTGTCCCATAAGTAAAGAGCCGGCTGGCTCATTTCTTAAAGGGTGGTGTAACTCACAAAGTGCACTATTCTCCAGCAAAAATAAAAAAATATTTTCTGTGTTTGTGTGCGCCTTAGCCGCACGTATATATCAAATCGATATAACATAAATGGAGGACCAAACTTTCTCCGATAAAAATAAAATAGAGAAAGATCAAGAACCACTTCCTCCTAGTGCTGAAGCTGCTGCCACTAGTCATGACATAGACGATAACATGCCATCAACGTCGTCTGCCAAGGCCGATGTCCAATGTCATAGTAGAGGGCATATACAATTCCAAATGACAAAGTTCAGGAAAATGACCTTGAAAAAAACATTTAAATCATCTGAAGAGAAACGTAAACTTGCCAATATGCCATTTACGACACGGAGTGGCAAGGAACGGCTAAGGTCTTTCCCTATGTTCATGACTAGTGGTTCAGCTTCACATGACGATGGAAGCCCTCCTCCCACTAAAAAAATCAAAAGAGTTAAGCTGGCAAAAGCACAGCGAAGAACTGTGCGTTCTAAGAAGATATCACAAATCCCCAAGGAGAGTCCAAGTGTGGTGGTGGTTGCGATGCCTGACCTTCCCAGCACTGGACGGGAAGAGGTGGCTCTTTCCACCATTTGCACGCCCCCTGCAAGTGCTGAAAGGAGCACCCACAGTCCACTTGCTGATATGCAAATTGAAGATGTCACTGTTGAAGTACAACAGAATGAGGATACTGGTGTAGCTGGTGCTGAGGAGGAAGTTGGCGAGGAGGATTCTGATGGTGATGTGGTTTAGTAAAAAAGATGATCATGCGCTCCTGGATATGTTGTGGTTAAATAGCAGCTTTCTTATAAATGGTCAGACACCTGGCCAATTAGCAATTAAATCAAGTAAAAGAAGCGCTGTGGGAACTAACAATACATATGTAATACGGTGGAAAACTATACCAGCTGAGGTGAGACAAACAAACAACACTCAACATACAATGTCACAATAGATGTATATAGCGCTTTCTGTGAAGAGTTAATAGTCCTGGATATCAGTTGTACCCGTGACTGTGCGGCGGTATGGCAAGGGTGTAAGTGCTGACTCTACCTTTCCCTATGCTCCTCCGTGCGGGGTTAGCCTGGTCCGGACTCCTGCTGTTCAGTCAGCTGCTGGTCTGCTCCGCTCACCGTTAATAAGATATACGATGCGCCGGGACAGCCTCCTGCTGTGGTAGTCCTGCGACCGTCTACACACCGCTTCCTCGTGGAGTTCAATTACCGCGCTCACTGTCTGGTGACGTCAATCGGGTTGTGGACACCAACGCGTTTCATCCTTTCGGACTTTGTCAAGGTGCTTCAGGATTGCACTTGTTCTCCTTTTACCCTATTGCTAGCTTGCTGATTGGCTTGTGTTTCATGTCAATCAAATAAGCCTTCTAGCTGGATATCGGAGGAGGCGGCTGGATAATTGCCCAGTATGCAAATCCTTGGGTGTGTGTGTATTGTAAAATATCTTTTTATTAATAGCAAAATTAAAAAATAATGAGACTGATGTTAAAAATTGAATGAAGTTAAAAATAAAAATAATAAAAATAAAATTAATGGTAGTTCTAACATGAAATAATGAAATAAAATATAATAATCTCCTTCTGTGCCCCAGCGTGGCCCATATGCAGGCCCCCCCCCAGCCCAGTACTTACCTTACCATGCTGGCTTCCGCTTCTGCAGCGCTGCTGCCTCTGCTCTGACTGGATCTGTCTAGATCCAGCAGGCGCGCAGGACAGGCTCCTCAAATCTCGGGTGATGTCATGATGTCACTCGCGCAGTGCATCACTGGGAACGCTGGCCTCTGAAGCGATCGGAGGTTTCTTTCTGCATAATTACTAGCACTGGGACAGAATGTCTGAAATTAACACTTGCATATCAAAACTCTGACGTAAGTGTTGTGCCTCCTTGAACATGCCTTTAAAGTTGATTATATTTCACATGTATATTTGTGATTTCTTTACTTACAATAGGCCTAGACAAATAGAGGTCTCCAAGGCATGCTGGCATTTGTAGTTCCAGAACAGCTGAAGGGCCATAAGCTGCCTCCCTCTGACAAGTCCCTTTCTATGCCACTATAAATCAGGTGTACTGCCTTGCTTTGGATTTAAACAAAAGTGTGGCTCTGAGCATTGGACAGCATATAATATTCATAAAGTTCTACAGAATTATATACTATTATACACTTCACAAAAAATATACAGTATATGTATAATCAGTGCATTTTATTAAAAACAGTAAAAGTGGATATATTACGAAAATGAATTACATAAATTATTATAAACAATATATAGAATGAACCCATTGGCCAGTCTATTGAAGCCTTTGTCATTAAAGATATGCTTACTGGCCGATTCAATAACATTCGGATGGAACAGTTCTATTTGTGACGTGTCTCTCAGTCATTTCTGCTTGCGGCTCATGGTGGTGCAGTCAGAGACGAGCGTCCTTTCAGTATTTGCTCTTATGTGTACAGGTCACATGTTGAGAAGCTCCGGAAGCATCTTGCGTGTAATTGAATCAGCCCCTTTGTCTTTCCATGCACACATTCCAACTTGTGGCCAGATGTTTCTGAATTATGATAATTGAAAAAAAGTTAATTATCTATTTGTAGTGTGATTAATAAACATGTAGTACAAGCAATATTGAGAGCAGAACTAGCAGCAGCTGCAACAATCAGGCTGATAGTTTAGATCCCTCTCTTAGATCAGAATGACTTGTTGTTTTGAAACTGTTTCACCAAGCCCGTAAGGATCTCCAGTCCCTCCACAAGTCCATCTCCAGTTGTGGCACAACACCCTTGAACGTGCCACTGGTGTTTGTTTATCTTCATCAGCCCCAACTCCTCTGCCAATACTGCTGGTCTCCTGGCACCTGGAAGATCTTGTTTATTCGCCATCACCAAGAAGGGAACATTTCTCATTTCATCATCCTCTAGGATAGCATGGAGCTCTGACTTGGCCTCCAGAAATCTTTCTGGGTCAGCACTGTCCACCACAAAAACAAGCCCATCTGTATTACGAAAGTAATGTTTCCACAGAACTCTGATCTTGCCCTGACCACCCACGTCCCACACAGTGAATGTCACATTACGGATGGGTTCTACAGTCTCTACATTGAATCCAATGGTGGGTATCGTACAGACTGTCTCATTTAGCTTCAGTTTATACAGGACCGTTGTCTTTCCAGCAGCATCGAGACCCAGCATCAGGATCCGAGCTTGGCGACCAGAGAACTTAAATAGAGCTTGGTGAAGTGTACTCAAGAGTAGACCCATGGATGTTGTAGTTGTTCTCCTTGATTTCTTCTAACACAGTGTGCTTGCTGGTATGTCTGAGCATGCTTTTTGCAAACTTTCCTGCTATATATTCACAATATTTTCACTGGCCAAGCCTACCTGTGATTTTAGCAGTTTAGAGTTGTATTTCCTGGTTGCTATGTCACTCTGTGCAGTGTTGGAAGATTACTCTACAACCTCCTCTGACAGTGACACTCGTGAGCAACACAGGAACTGATTTCATTGATAACCTGTTTGTTTGGATAAGAGCAACTTTATTGTAATTTGACATAAGCAAAAAATGCAATTACATTTATTTAGTTATTTCCCTTATCCTATACTACATGTAAATAAATAGTTCTGTATTTATATTATTAAAAAAGCATGCAGTATCGAATACTCTACAGAGAGGGCTAAGACAGGCTGGCACTGAAAATAATTTACGGTGACCGTTTGCTGTCAACTTTCCTGATAGGAAAATCGAGAGTTAGGTCAAGCTCTAGAACTAGAAAATCATGTCCATATCTTTGGCAATTGGGACTGCCCCATAAATTTTTAAAGATATTGGCTCATTTGGGCCTGTTGTGTGTTGGCCTTTTGACTATCGACCATTTATCCATGTCGACATAAATACATGTTGGCAGAATGGTGGGCGTCCTAATTACCATGTTAACCTTTTTACTGTCGACATTTCGAATGACAGGAATTGACTTTCTGAATGTCGACCTTTTTATTGTCCACCTTTCAACCGGTATCCCTCCAGTTCACATTATGCCATACAGAAACCCTAGTACACATATTCCATAGTGCCCTCCATGTTGATGTAGATAAATTTGGGGGCACCTGGACATTCACCCTGGTTGCCCTGTTAATTCAGCTCTGTCTATACACAAGGATGACGTCACTATTTCGACATTCAAAATGTGGACACCTCAATGTCGACCGGTATGTCAACATTGTTGAAATGTTGACTTTCTCCAAATGGCGGATTAGGATTAGGCTTCGGGAGCGCAGGGTTAGGCTATGTGAAGGGAGTGTTAGGGTTAGGCACTAGGGAGAATTAGGGTAAGGCTTCAGGAAGGGAGGGATAATGGTTAGGGTTTACCGTTACTTACCGATGGAACTGCTCTGTGACAGCCGGAAGTCACTAGCTGCCCTCCGGACCCACAAGACAGTTGGAGCCGGGAGCTCTGCTATCATGTAAGTGAACGTTGCACTGGGACACACTGTTTTGTCGACATGATTAGAATGATGGATGTCGACATGGTCATTGTTGACACAGTAAGCATGTTGACATTACGACAAGGTTGACATTCTCATGTCGCCAAAATATACCGGACCCCTTTACACATCTAGGCTATATCTGTAATCATTTACAGTGCAGAATGTTTTATTTCTAATAATACAGTTTTCAAGATGAACATTGACGAGATGGCATCAGAACTCACCATTTAAAAGGAATGACATTGAAACTCAGTATTTTTATAGATATTATTTACAGGAGTTTATATTAATATGCATCACTTGTGTATTATACACAATTATAAGGATAGTAGAAACCATTATAAATTCATATTTCAGCAGAAAATCACACATCAAGAGATATAATAAAGGTCACGGATCTCCAAGGTCACTCCTAATATCCGTAATGGTTGTTGCTATGGGTAACATCCATATGTCCTCTTTAGATGGTTTGATACATCTTTCACACATTATTTTGAACTGGGCAGGGGCGTTTTAAAAGAGGAGGGGGCCCGTGTGCAAACTCAGGGCCTGATTCAGCCCCGGTCGCAAGCGCTGAGCGCTCGCAACCGGGTCGATGGTGGCCCAGAGCGCATGCGCACGACGGAGCCGGCTCCGTCGTGCGCATGCGCGAGACCCGGATAGCGACGGGCAATCCGTCGCTCCGGGTCTCGCACCAAAGGGGGCGTGCTGTCGATGTTGAGTGACAGCATGCCCCCTTTGGTGGGCGGGTCGGGGGGGGGGGGGTGGCTGCCCAGACGGAGGTGTTCACAAGTGATGTCAGTGGGAGAGCTTTCGGCTCTGTTTGAGCCAAAAGCTCTCTGGAGCTTGCGGCCACGAGACCCTACCACAAGGGTCTCGTCGCAAGCCCGATCATCCTGGCCGCTCGCATTAGCTGTGGGTGGCAACCCACAGCAATGCGAGCAGCTAGGAGGCCGCTCCATAAAAAAAAAAAAGACGCCAAGATTCAGAGCGTCCGGCTCTGAATCAGGGCCTCAGTGCGGACGCCGTCCTCTCTCTTGCGGTGCCGCGACGGGTGGTGCGGCAGTAGATTCTGGCTTAGTGCCACAATCTACTGCGCATGCGCGAGTCTCCCGCACCTTTCTCCCGGGAAAGCAGTACTGCGCATGTGCGAGTCACCGGGAAAATGTCCGCCGCCAGTACTACTGAAGACAACGGACATGTATGTATAAAGAGTTAATTGTGCAGAATGTGTAGTGTGGGCGTCCCCTGGACCCAGGGGCTCATTTGCACCGCACACCCTGCACCCTTTATAGATACGCCCCTGGAACTGAGCACTGAAGCGATGACATCTATGCTGAGAATTTACAGGAATACTATACATACAGTGCTTTTTTGTGGGAGTACTCAGGGCAGGGCCGGATTAAAGGGGGGCGACAGGGGCGGGTGAGCTGTCTGCACCCGCCACTATCGTCCCCTCCGCTAGTGTAGTGTAGACCGCAGTGACACTACACAGCGCGGCCACACTACACAGTGACATACATAAAGCCGGTGGCGGCAGCTGTGTGTATGTTACAGCAGCCGATGAGAGTCAGATAGACTCTCATTGGCTGCTTCGTCAGCTGAGGGTGCCGGCTGGAGCTCACTCATGAGCTCCGCCTTTCTGGCTCCCCCCTGCGGTTGGTGATGATGGGAGAGACGTCATGACGCTGACGTCTCTCCCAACTGTGCAACAGAAGAGTCGGGGCTCGGAGCGGACAGCGGCAGGAGCGGGGATTCAGGTAAGTTGTTTTTTTTGTGTGTGGGCCACTGTCACTGCATAAGGGGGAGTGCTACAGGCGTCCCTGTATAGGGGGGCAGCTACAAGGATCACTGTATAGGGGGGCCAATTTATCGGGGCACAGTATAGTGGGTGTGTGTACTACTAGGAGCAATGCATAGGGGGGGACTACTACTGGGGGCACTGTATGGGGGGACTACTGGGGGTGCTGTATAGGGAGGGACTACTACTGAGGGCAGAGCATGGGGGGACTACTAAGGGGGCAATGTATAGGGGCGGACTACTACTGGGAGCAATGCTTTTGGAGGAATACTACTGAGGGCACTATATAAAGGACATTGCATAGGGGGGACTACTACTGGGGCACTGTATAGGGAGGACTACTACTGCGGGCAATGCATAGGGGGGGACTACTACTGAGGGCAATGCATAGGGGGACAACTACTGGGGGCACTATAGGGGGCACCACTACTATGGACATTATATAAGGGGCACTGCATAGGGAGGACTTATACTGGGGGCACTGCATAAGGGGCACTACATAGGGGGGGACTACTACAGGGGGCACTGCATAGGGGGACCATTACTGGGGACAATGCATAAGGGGCACTTTTACAGTGGGCATTGCAAGAGGGGCATTAAGGTGAATAGAAAGGAAAAAAAAATCCTAGGGTGACAAGAAACGGTGATATATAGGGGCCCCACAAGTTTGTTGCCCAGGGGCCCCCACAGACCTTAATCCGGCCCTGACTCAGGGCTACGCAGTACCAGCGCCTTTTATTTGTATAATTTTCATAATTAGTTCCAGAAAAATAAATATATTGTAAAATCATAATAGAAATAAATAAGAATAAACACCTGTACATATATTCAGAGTAGGAAGGAACTATAAATCTTTTATTAACTTGTAGCTTTAGGTCAGTACCGACATCTTTCTCTATAGAACAGAAACACTGTATACTGTACATATTTTGACATCATGTGTGTATTGTATTTACATAAACCACATAGCTTGCAGGCTGTACTTTCTTATTTTACTTGCAAAATGTATGTGTGGCCTCATGTCATGCTGGCAGCAACAGAAAGGAATTCCCTGGCTGCTTTGTCACTGGCTTCTGTGCTGGAAGATTTCCGTACATGTTCTGATAATGACACTGGTGACAGCAGCACAGGAAGTGACCTCAGGATATGGACAGAAATAACTTTATTGCAATGTATCGTTTGTTACAAAACATAAGAATGACTGTTACTGGAGCAGCTTCAATTTTGCCACCATCAACTTCTTCTTAACATTTCTTTTGTTTTAGATATGACTGAGAAAAAAGAACCACAACTACCTTCCAAGATTGTAAACAGGTACACTAAGGATTTAATATTTTTTAGTTAAAAAAACACTTTTTATTCCCTTCTTGTTGTGACTGTGGGTCTGATTCAGAGATCTACGTAATGCCTATGGGCCTGATTCAGAGCCGGACGCTGTGACCAGAGCGCTCGCTCTGAATCAGGGCCCTCCTCCATGAAAATGGAGCGGCCTCCTGGCCGCTCGTATAGATGTGGGTGACCTCCCACAGCATATGCGAGCGGCCAAAAAGATGGTCGCGATGGTCAAGACCATCGGACTTGCGATGGAGACCCTGCGGTAGGGTCTCCCTGCCACAAGCCCTGGAGTGATTTTGGCTCTATCAGAGCCAAAATCACTCCCACTGACATCACTAGTGATGTCAGTGGGGCCGGACCCAGACGGTAGGCGTTCCCATGGGAACGCCTCCGTCTGGCAGGCAAGCCCCCGGCATGCCCACCAAAGGGGGCGTGCTGTCAATCAACATCGACAGCATGCTCCCATTGGTGCGAGACCTGGAGCGATGGAAAGCCCGTCGCTCCCCGGGTCTCGCGCATGTGCATGACGGAGCTCCCTCCGTCGTGCGCAATGCGCAGTGGGGAACATCGACCCGCTTGCGAGCATACTGCTGCTCGCGAGCGGGTCTGAATGACCCCCTATGTTTTCTCAGTGGAATGATTATCAATAAACTGTGTACTGCGTATGCATCAAAGTACTTCACTGTAGTCGCATGCTGCGACTGTTTACTCACAGTGTGATCGACAGCATTTGGGGGAGGCCACGGGAAGTGGCAACAAAAACACAGGCGTGTCGCAACCATTTTCTGGATGTGTTGCTGTCTGCGTCTGAGATCCCTTAATGCTGAAAACAGCGTCTCGCTTTCCACGCCCATTCTGCGGGACCATAGACTTACTCCGGACTGCAAAAATCAATCTGTGGCCCTGATTCAGTAAGGATCGCTATTGTGATTACGCACACAGATGGCCTATTGTTGTGTACTGCACATGCGTATGCATCGAATTCCGCATGTGCAAAGGTACCACTGCGATCGCAGAGACTACGCAGACCCATTGCAGAGTGATTGACAGGAAGTGAGCATTTGGGGGTGGTGACAGGGGGGTGGTCGGCGAAATTCAGGCGTGCCAGTGCGTTTTACAGGGGCATGCATAATTAAGACACTGTGATGGCATACGCAGCTTGAGCTATCACTGCGTGCAACAAAGTTAGCAATTTCTGTATAAGGTCAGGGCTGCTGTAATTCTGTGTGAAGGACCGATGGTACTCAATGTTAACGATGTTTGTGAAGGATTGCAAAGCATTACATATGTGACGTAGTGGGAGGCAGTGGGTGTCTCTATCATTAGCATATTTTCACAGGAAACCTGCGTGCGATTACGGAGCTGCGATCGCAATAGTGATCCTCACTGAATCAGGCCCAGTGACTGAAGCTGCGTCTGTGTACACAATGTTTTACAATGGTGGAGGTTTGGGTGCAGTGATAGTGAGGTAGGGGGGAGATGTAGTGCCGCTTGTACTAAAGGGTGGGGGGGGTCTGAGGTTCAGTACAATTACAGTGCCCTGTGCAGTCAGTTGGGAGGTGAGACGGAACACATCAGCACTAAACTGATGCACTGTGGGCTCTGGCAGGTATCGCCATAGGGGGGAGTTTGCACTTCCTCACTCCAGCAGATGAGATGTTACTACATCTCATCGGTACTGCTTCCTGCTTTGCCTGGGTAAAGAGGTGAAGCAAGAAGAGCTATAGCGGCACAATCCGTGTCACTATAATACATACCACAGTGAGCAGTTGGTTTTCCTCTGACTCAGTAGGATCCTACAACTGACTTCTAATGGGCTAGAAAAGGAAAGATAGGACTACAATAGAGAAGCTGAAAGCTCATTTAATTTGTAGTACGGAGTGCATTTGATATGCATGGAGGTAATTAAACACCCGAGCCTGTGGGTGTCAGCCTCTGGACAAGAAGGGGCTAGTTGTTTAGTGAGGCAGTGCTGTGGGGTGGGGTGGGGTTAGGTTTGGTTAGCCTATAGGACTGGGCAGGGGGTGGGTTTTTGAGTGCTATTTCAGAGTTGTTGCTTGGCAGCCATTTCATAGAAATTTCTTTGGTCGGCTGTTTCCCACCCTCCCTCTCTTATTCACTGAGGTATCGTCTTTTCTTGTGGTGGGAAAGAAAGGTAGCAGTCACCATCTGTCTTTGGAGCTTGAGGTGCTCTCCCTTCCAATACATGGCTTAGGCTTCTATCCTACTGGGGTCAGCGGCAACCACCTAACCAGGTGGGCCTCATGTCGTGTCATTGGGGTGGGAGGTGGATACCTTGACCGTGCTCGCCTCCCATTTAGAAGATCGGTGTGAGTATGCAGTTGGTGATCTTGCACTGTGGGGCCGTTCTTTCTGCGCCACCATACTTTGTCTGTCTTTCTTTCTTCTTCTATTAGTTAGTTCAGTTATGTATTAAATAGTTTAAAAATTAATAAAGCTGACCTTCCTTTCTCCTTTTACAAGTCTCTGTCATCATTTCATTATGATTATGGTTAATGGTTTACCCTGCACTGTTAGGAGGGAACACTCAACAGGCGATAGGTTTAATCAATTCTAATACTGAAAATTGCATATTCCACATTGCTCTAAACCATGCGCTGAGATTTGACAAGTTAAGCATATGACAGGTCACATAGTAGGTTACAAGTAAAACAAATCTGTAGACTTCCGGTTTCGGCTCCGGCATGTGGGCAGCAGGAAGGAACAGCTCCGCTAATGCCGATCCGCTCACCCTATTTCACGGCCCACCCCAGCCTCCACAACTAACCTGGAGTGCAGCACAGACTCCCAAGACCACAGCGCTGTATATGGATAGGTATTTCCTACCTCTCATGCCCCGTAAAAACAACAGGCAAAGCCGGAGGGAGAATTCCAAGATGACGCCGGAGATCCCTGAAACACACCCTCCTCATCCCCTGATCGTGCCTCCCTGGATCGTGGGCTAGGAGATGATAACACCGAAGACCCTGTCAGTACTCCGTCCATCACATCCTCACCAGATCAGGTACTCCTTGCCTCCGACGCACCAGTCACATACGGGCACATGATTACAGCCATAAGTGAGGCTATGGGTCCCTTACTGAAAGCGCAAACTGCCAGCATAGCAGGACACATTTCTCAGCTCACAAAACAGCTGCAGAATACTGACCACAGATTAGGGGAATTATTCACTGATGTTCCCATCTGAAAAAAGCTCAGGCCACCCAAATTAAATCACACCAGATATGGAACAAACTAGATGACCTAGTCAATAGGTCAAGGAGGAACAATCTTAAGGTGCATACACACGTAACGATTTTTTTAACGATTTGTCGATAATGACGTCGTTATTGTTAAATCGGTCAAAAAATCGTTCAGTTTATGAGTTATAACGATGAACGATGATCACAAATGCGCACTCCCATTTGTAGTTATCGTTCATCGTCCATTTCAGACTGTCCAACATGACGGTTTTCATTAAGGGGAGGAACATTATTCATTCATCGTTCAAAAAATCATTCATTACGCTTCAAAAATTTGTTGGTTACAAAATCGTTACGTGTGTATGCACCTTTTGGCTTGTTGGACTTCCTTAGTCAGTGAAAGGCCCTGAGCTGCAACACCTGTCTCATCTATTAGCTAGTTCAACACAGGTGTCTGCAATCATTAATTAGATAGGAGATCCAGGAGCAGATCAATTTGTACCGGGTGGAACGGGTCATGTTGGAGGGTAGGGGAATGGTTTATATAGGACACTCTTCACCAAGATTGACAATCAGGGAGATTTGGCAAGTATGGTCCCAGCTGCCACTGCATTGTGAGGCCGACCGCCTGTACACACAGTATGATGCCCCAATCGTGATGGTGGACAGCGTCGGGCCTTCGGCCAACTGAGAGAGGCCAGTTTCGCACTTGCCGGTTTTGACCAGGTGGCAAAAAGCCACCCGTTTTTTGCCGGGTATGAATATTGTTAAGCATGGAAGCATGGGTCCTTTAAAATGGCCCGGGCACAGCGCGGTTGTCGTGTAACAGACGGAAATATCTACTGAGAAGGACGGCTGCCGTACCCGTGCCGTTCCTGCATGCCAGTGGTGTATAGGAAACAATGTTTCCTTACACACACAGCGGCTGGCTGCGCATCACCAGTAGATAAATGAAAGACAAAACATTAAAAGCATCTCCAAGCCAAGATGGCCAAAACTGGCAGGTGTGAAACTGGCCTAATCCTCAGCTTACTCAGGCTGGCTGGCTTGTGAGCCCAGGACACTGCGTTGATCACTGCAGATCCTGGGCTAGCCACGCCTGGAAAACGTGACATACAAGTCCCCATTTCAGAGAATGGTGGCCGCCTCCGCACTGCCCCTTAAATGCCTCTGCCTGCCAATCAGCCTGCAGCAACATACAATGAACTAGGGCCAGTGGCGTAACTAGGGTATTTGGAGCCCAGGGCAAATTTGAAAATGGAGCCCCCCACCCTCCCCCCTATGTGCGCGCGAGGTGAAAAATGGGCGTGGCCACTGAATAATGGGGCGTGTCAACATGACACAAACCCCTTTCTTGTCACTGGGAACATTTCTTTCCATTTGCACCTTAAAGCAGTGCCCCTTATACAGTCCCCCATATGCAGGGTCGCTAGTAGTGGTCCCCCTTATGCAAGCCCCCAGTAGTGCCGCTTATACTGTACCCCCAGTAGTGGTCCCCCATATGCAGTGCCCCTTACACAGTGCCCCCTGTAGTGGTCCCCCTTATGCAGCCCCCCATTAGTTCCCCTTATACAGTGCTCCCAGTAGTGATCCCCCATATGCAGGCCCCCAGTAGTGATCCCCCATATACAGTGCCCCCAGTAGGAGTCCCCCTTGATGCAGTGCCCCCTGTAGTAGTCCCGAGTAGTGGTTCCCCACAATGCAGTGCCCCCAGTAGTATCCCCCCCCAGTGGTAGTCCCCAGTAGTGGTCCCCCACGATGCAGTGCCCACAGTAGTATCGTCCCCCATGATGCAGTGCCCACAGTAGTATCCCCCCCAGTGGTAGTCCCCAGTAGTGGTCCCCCACGTTGCAGTGCCCACAGTAGTATCCCCCTAGTAGTATCCCCCCCAGTAGTGGTCCCCCCTGAAGCAGTGCCCCCAGTAGTATCCACCCCAGTAGTGGTCCCCCCCCCCGAAGCAGTGCCCCAGTAAGAATCCCCCTCCAGTAGTTGTCCCCCACGATGCAGTGCCCCCCCAGTAGTGGTCCCCCCCCCCGAAGCAGTGCCCACAGTAGTATCCCCCCTAGTAGTCCCCAGTAGTGGTCCCCCCCCCACCTGAAGCAGTGCCCCCAGTAGTATCCCCCCAGTAGTAGTCCCTCCTTTGTAATAGAGTGCGCCCCCCCCGAAATACACACTGAAATTAAACAAAAGAAAAATACTTACCTGTATCCACGCTCCTGCTCCCGCTGCTGTCCGCACGCCCATCCTCCCCGGCCGGGCTGCTCTGCATTATGGAAGAGACGTCATCATGTCATGACGTCTCTCCCATTACCCACTGCAGGAGCCGGACGGAAGCCCGGCTCTTGCAGTGGCCGCGCAGCAGTGAATGAGAGTCTATCTGACTCTCATTGGCTGCTGATTCACACACACATCGCTGCCGCTCGCCGGTGATGTGTGTGCAGCAGCAGCCAATGAGAGTCTGTCTGACTCTCATTGGCTGCTGATTAACACACACATCGCCGCCAGTGCTGGCGGCGATGTGTGTGTTATGCACAGCCTGAGCCCGCCAGCCACCCTCCTCCTGGCGCTATTGGGCAAGCGCTCAGGGGGAGGGAAGGGGCTCAGCTGTGCAGCACAGGACCGGCGCTGGAAGCCTAGCGCCGGTCCTGTGTAAATGCTACACTGGCTAACTAGGACAGGCCGGTACCGTGGCCGGGGCCACCCCCGCGCCGCCGGTCCCACGGTGCCCAGGGCACGTACCACGCTCGCCCAGCTCTAGTTACGCCACTGACTAGGGCACTACTATAGGGCATAAAACAGACTAGAGTAATACTATGAGGCATAAGAAGAACAACTGCTGTGGAGAGCAGTATCTTTCTATAAGCATTGTGGGCCCTTTAAAATGTTGTTATGGAGCCCACACAATTTTTGTTATGCCTCTATTGAACCCAATCCAAGTTCAGTAACACTGTAAGACATTCATAATAACTTCCAGATTAATTAGACAGGGAGTTAAGCAACAAACTAACTGATGAGGATGAAGATGTATTAAACTTTGGAGAGAGATAAAATGGAAAGAGATAAAGGACCTCATTCACAGTCGGTCGAAGCGGCCGCACGGTCGTACAGAAAAAGGGGCCGGATTTTCAAATGATTCCCTCGCAAGTTGCGTCCCTAAGTTCGGATCGGTAGTTGGCCGACCAAGGGAAGGAAGCGGTCGGAAGACAAAAATATACGCCCCCTTCTCGTACGCATTGCACGTCATCTCCGGGCATATAAGGATTAATCGAGACCATCGGGAACCATTGGCACTGGCCGTAGAGCTTAAGATGGGAGTTCTAATAAGAAGTGATGTTGCCCATAGCAACCAATCAGATTCTACTTCTCATTTATCTAGCACCTTCTAGAAGATAATACCTGGAATCTGATTGGTTGCTATGGGCAACATCACTTCTTAATAGAACTTCTTTCTTAGTAAATTTACCCCTCAGAGATGAGTGG
Source organism: Taudactylus pleione (assembly GCA_031769625.1). Classification (NCBI taxonomy): domain Eukaryota; kingdom Metazoa; phylum Chordata; class Amphibia; order Anura; family Myobatrachidae; genus Taudactylus; species Taudactylus pleione. Next base: position 9,034,098 of record JAUIMM010000154.1, read on the forward strand.
ATCCTACGTGAAATTGTAGCAAATGATATTAGTCAAAACAGCACACTAATTTTGCTTGTAAATGGGCGCAGCAATACAGTTTGCAGAATCTTGGACTTGCAGTATAGCTGCCGTTCTTCATGAATACTTGTGATTTCATCAGAGTGATTCCCTGTTTATTGTGCATTGAATCTGAAATGTGGACACTCTAGTGCCCAGAGTCTATAAGTGCGGCGCTGACCGCGCACCTCTCAGTTCGCTGCTTGCCACAGGAGAGGCGGGGGCCCATGACGGAGACTGCACACGGGCCCCCTCCTCTCTAGAAACGCCCCTGATTGTGGCTTTAGCTGAATGACCCCATGCTGTTGGTCCCTATATATTACCACAACCAGCCCGGGCGATGAACTCTGGTACATTAATCACTTTTTATTAGGATGCATCACAAGGTTTATTTGTTCATTTATTTATTTAAACATAGTAAAAGGAAAAAGTCACGTGTGCGGAAAAATTGGTGCATGATATCTTACCATAAGAAATGAAGTTAACTCAAACTGTAAAAACAGAGCGGTTAAATTAAAGAAAAGAACTGGAGAAAGGGAGTGATTTGATGACCTAATGCAGAAACAAGGTTGTGCTCTGCTCTTGCTCTTTATTTTCTTGAACCAAACATACAATAAATCATCTAACAATTTGAGATGTGCACACATTATCTTTTGCAGCAACACTGACACCAGAAACTCAATGATTGTTTGTTAATTTACAATAAAGTTTTTTTTTTTTTTTTTTTTAGTTTCCTGGCAACAATAAAAGCCAGCGTGGAGTGTACAGCATAGCACATTGCAGGTGGGAGGGTGCAGTGAGAACCAGGAAAAGAGTCAGTGTTTCATGAAATACAGCACTCACTCACGTGGTAAAGCAGCACTTTTCCTCCTCCTCCTCCTCCTATCACTGCAGGCTCCGTATTAATGTACTATTTATGTACATTGTCAGGGTCCATGCAATTGGTGCTTGTATATGCAGAAGTGAATATAACGTTGCAGCACACATTTACTGTATTTTTAAAGCAGAAAGCATGTGCAGTCTGGTAAGTACAGTCCAGGGATTCTGTGGAAGGATGCACGCAATGAAAGCTTCAATTGCAATGCTTGGACTTGATGGAGGTGGTAAAACCACAATACTCTTTAGCAGAGGTTCCCAAACACGGTCCTCAAGGCTCCACAACAGTTCAGGTTTTAGAGATACCCATTGTTGAGCACAGGTGGTTAAATCAAATTTACTGAGGTACTAACTAAATCACCTGTGCTCAACCATGTATATGGTTTGGGAACCTCTGCTCTATAGACTAAAGCTAAAAGAAACTGTGAAAGCTACAACAGTTGGGTTCAACGTAGAGACATCTCTACGGCTTGTAGCCCTTCAGAACTTGCACATCTTGACCTTGAAAATAGGGGAAGGTGGGGCTAGTTGTTACAGAGGCAAGTTGTTACAATGAATCTAAAACCATACTCACGTCATGCCGCGGCTTGTGCGACTGGGAACAAGTTTGAACATGTTACCGTCAGTGTTCAGCGAAACGACGCTAACGCAGACTTGTTTATGTAATAGGTACCTAAACAAACTCGTTTTTCTTGTTGCAAAGTAATATTTTTCAACTAGATTTGAAGTTGTATTTTGGCTGGACTGTTAAAGATAAGGGTTTATCATTCTTTAGGCCTCATTTATCAACTAATTTTTATCACTCAAAACAAGTGATAAAACTCGCTGTGTATGATAATGGTGCTCCAGCCAATCAGCTCCCAACTGTCACCTGTTTGAAAAATGACAGTTGGAAGCTGATTGGGTTGAGCATCATTTATCATACACAGCGAGTTTTATCACTCATTTCGAGTGATAAACTTCTTGATAAACGAGGCCCATTTTGTTAGAATCCCATACCATAGTGACTTATTATCATTGTTATAATCGTGAATTAAAGCACGAGACTATGGCTATCTTGGTTATATGACGTCACTTGGGGCAGGTTGTTACACAATATCGAAGGCAAGTTGTTACTCACTGACACTCCCATTAAAGACCAGCTAGAACTAGAGGCAAATACAAGAAATGTAAAAAAAGAGGCAAAACTACTCTGGAATGAAGGTAAAACTAAAAAGACTAAAAAAAAAAAGTAGCGAAAACATTGGCAAGTTCTGTTTCTGTATAATGTGTGCTAAGAGTTACAATCTGAGATGAAGCAGTAGCATTTACTTGCACTAATTGCGAATCAGAAATTGGCAGTGAAGATGATGAGTGATGTCTGTCATTGTCATCAGACTATGGGGCATATGTATCAAAACTTGATGTGAGATAAAATTGTGAAATCTATATCACCAACCAATCAGCTCCAAACTATCATTTCTTAAACACAGCCTGCAAAATGTAAGTTAGAAGCTGATTGATTGGTGATATACATCTCACAATTTTATCTCACATCAAGCTTTGATACATATGCCCCCATATACCACATATAACCCAAATGTGATTTTGTGATAAACGTACAAAGTTTTCTAATGAACGCTTTTTATATTAATATTTTGTATAGATTATTTTATCGGTAACAATTTGCCCCAACCCGTAACAACTTACCCCAGTCATGGGCAGATTTTTACGATTAATTTTTGTTCTGAAAAACATGTTTTAATAATTGGTTGTCACTTACACCCAATATAAATAAAAAAAAGAATACAGTTTTGTTTCTAAATTTTTTTGTTTGGTTGTGATTAAAGATTTTTGAGATATTTGAATGTATGTATTTTGTAACTAGCCCCACCTTCCCCTAATGTGTAGACAGACCCTCCAACATGACCCCTTCTCTCCGGTACAAATTGCAGAATGGAGCTGTGGATGCTTGTAGTGTGGAAACTACAAGTTATTGGAGGTTGGAGCTGCAGTGCTTTGCAGAATGGAGCTGCAGATGCTTGTAGTGTGGAAACTACAAGATATTGCAGTTTGGACTAGCACATGATTGCAGATACAGGAACCAGTATAGCTACAAAACAAGCTTCTGAGACCTGAACTCCAAGAAGACTAGTTGAACTGGCAAAGTACAAGGATTTGGGAATGCCAACCCTTGATCCCTTCCATCCGGTACAAAATGCTCTGCTCCTGGATTCACAAAATAAGTAGCAAACTACTAAAACCTGGCACTGTTGATGGTATAAAATTCCTTATGAAATCTGTACCTGCTGCAGACAATATTAGGGTCTAGTAAACCCAAAGATCATTGATCTTCAAAACAATTATAAATAAAAAAAAAATATTATTGCACTGGTACAAAAATACATATGGTGAAAGGTTGTGCTCTCTATTATAGACAGGGAGACTCGTTTAATATACCCAATATAGGTTTATTGCATACACATAAAAAATAATCACATTTAAAATAGAAAAAAATATTAGAAGGTTGTATCCCACAATATATAAAAACAATGTCATAAATGACTAGAACTGGTCAATGGACCTGTAACCTAATAAACATGTCACACATTACACATAAACAGCAACAATCTCAAATAAATGGATAACGATATGGATTTAGGGGCATATGTATCAAAGCTTGATGTGAGATAAAATTGTGAGATATATATCACCAACCAATCAGCTTCTAGCTTACATTTTGCAGGCTGTGTTTAAGAAATGATAGTTTGGCTGGTGATCTATATTTCACAATTTACTCACATAAAGCTTTGATACATATGCCCCTTAGTTCCTTGAAAAATGTGCAAAAAAGATCAATCTGCTAGGACACTTAACGTGCCGCTATATCACTTCCTGCTTCGCCTCTTTGCCGAGGCGAAGCAGGAAGCACTACCGATGAGATGTATAAACATCTCATCGGCCGGAGCAGGGGAGCGATAACTCCCCCCTCCGGTGCTCCCCGCTAGAGACCATAGCGCATCAGCCTAGTGCTGATGCACTGTGTCTCAGTCCCGGCCAGCTCCACTGAGCATGCGCAGGATCTGGCAAGTATCGCGAGATCCCCGCGTGCAGCCTGGAGCTGGCCGCAGCAGGGACAGCGGCTGTCGATAGCCACAGCTATAGCGGGCCGAATGGTCAGCGATATGACCGTTCATACATTGCCCAGGCTATATCTTGTAGCAATGACAACTATTCAGGTTCCATCAGGTGTATCAAATGTGCAAATAAAAAATAAAGCAACAAGTTCCTGAATAGTTGCCATTGCTACAAGATATCTATTTAGCTACACTATATTCATTGTTGCAGAATCCTAATGATACAGTGTACTAGCAGATTGATCTTTTTTGCACATTTTTCAATCCATATCGCTATCCATCTATTTGAGATTGTTGCTGCTTATGTGTAATGTGTCACATATTTATTAGGTTGCAGGTCTATTGATCAGTTCTAGTCGTTTATGACATTGTTTTTATATATTGTGGGATACAACCTTCTATAAGATTTCTATTTAATATTTTTTTCTATTTTATTCTGCTCCTGCACTTCCTTCTTAATTGATGATTGCAGACACCTGTGCTGAAACACCTGTCTCATCTATTAACTAGTTCAACACAGGTGTCTGCAATCATTAATTAGGTGGGAAGTCCAGGAGCAAAGCATTTTGTAATGGGTGTAGACTGTATACATTTTTATCTTGTTGTTTGTATCATATATACTGGAAATATCTTCTTGTTATTAAATACACTTTTATACTTTGAGCGTGTCTTACAAATTATTCTGTACTGTAAATTTAAAAACTATAACTTTAGCGCAGCTCCTATAACACAGTATTACGTTTAATCTTCCACTGTGTGACTGCAGTCAGCGAGAGTTTGTGTAGTAGAACAACAAGCACTGCACTGGCAGAGACTGTTTGGAATCCAAACAAACAAACTATGGGGATAATTCAGCAAGGATCGCAATTGCAAAGCTGCACGCAGGCAGCTTTGCAATTCTGTCCTTGTTATTATGCAAATGCATTCAGTCCTAGGGCAGCTTGCTGAGGTCAGCTTGGTGTGGTTATGCATTAAGTGGTTAAAATCAAGTGTGCTTTCTGAACAGTTGAAAAAGCAGTTGAAAAACATTGAACAACATCTAATACCAGGTAATTACAAACCCATTACTTAACAATTTTGAAAGGACTAATATAAAAAACATAATGTATCAAAAACTTCTATTTCTTATCTCACTACATGGAATCATCTCTAATGGAGCATACACACGGTCAGACTTGTCAGATTTGTCAGATGAACGACTGAACGATTAAACGATTTGAACGATGTGAACGATTTTACCAAAGTTTTGAACGATTTGAACGATTGAACGATTTTTGACTGCATTAAAATGAATGGAATCGTCCAAGTCTGACTGCAAACCCATCAGATGTCAGATATCGTTATCTGACAAACTGGAACGCGCATCGTTGATCGTCCATCGTTCAGGCATGTCAGATATGAACGATTTTCCTTCAGATATGAACGACTGAACGATTTTTAAATCGTTATCGTCCATATCTGAAGGAAAAATCTGATCGTGTGTATGCACCATTAGGCTACTATATCCTTTACTCTCCCTGCAGCTCATCCTTCTGTACATATTGCTGCCTCATTAATCCATTCTCCTCTTACAAACACACATGAGCTTTTATCTTATCTACACACATTGACCATGACATCCACAACCTGTCGCCATAAACATCTATCATACAAATCCCGCCAATATATTTATATCTCTCTCCTTCTGCTTCTATTAGCTGGTGACATAGCACCAAATCCAGGTCCAACACACATGCCACACCCACAACGAGCTATAAATCCAGCTAACCTTATAAATATTGCATGCCTCCCCTCACCCTCCAAGTCACTAAAATGTGCCTTATGGAACGCACGCTCTGTCTGCAACAAACTAACATCCATCCATGACCTCTTTATTTCAACTAACCTCAACCTTCTGTCGATAACAGAAACATGGCTCACACAATCAGACACTGTCTCCCCTGCTGCACTTTCATATGGTAACCTACACTTCTCACACACCTCCAGGCCTGGTAATTGTAAAGGAGGTGGGGTAGGACTATAACTCTCCCAATCTTTTACATACACAGTTCTCCCACAGGTACCTTCACTCACATTTACATCATTTGAAGTACATTGTATCAGGACTTTCACCCCTTTCTCTCTGCGAGTTGCTGTTATCTATCACCCACCTGGGCCACCTCAACAATTTCTGGAACATTTTTCTGCCTGGCTCCCTCACTTCCTATCCTCTGACATCTCCACCATCATTATGGGTGATTTCAATATCCCCATTGACAGTCCACAATCTCCTCATGCCTCCAAACTACTCTCTCTAACCTCCTCTCTTGGCCTCTCCCAATGGACTGACTCCGCTACTCATAAGGAGGGCCACTGCCTTGATCTTGTATTCACCCGACTATGCTCAGTCTCTGATTTCACTAATGCTCTTCTCCCTCGCTCAGATCACAACCTTATCACCTGCACACTCTCCTCAATTACATCAACGTCGGTGAAATCAACCAAACCTCCTAAAACCCGCAGAAATATTAATGCTATTAACTTTCATCAACTATCTACCTCTCTACAACAACAACTCTCACTAATTTCTACATTCACTTCTCCAGAGACTGCTGCATCACACTTAAACCAGATTCTAGAAAAAGCCCTTGATGAAGTAGCTCCAGCTACCCATCACACACCACGTAAACTTAGACGTCAACCGTGGCATTCTAACTTTACAAGGCATCTACAAAAACTCTCACGTAAAGTAGAACGTCAGTGGCGAAAGTCTCATACTCCAAGTGACTTCCTCACTTATAAGACTATCTACAACTCTTATCGTACTGCTCTGGACACTGCCAAACAAACATATTTCCAATCTCTTATCTCTGCTCAAGCCTCTAACCCCAAGCGACTTTTTAATACATTTAAACTGCTTCTTACCCCTCCCTCACCCAAACCACCTGCTACTATCTGTGCACAAGATTTTGCTTCCTATTTTAGAGACAAGATTGATGAGATCCGAAATGAAATGGTATGCTCTTCCTCAGATAGTGACCTGCTCAATTCGCTACCTGTATCCTCTGGCACATTCTCTTCATTTGATCTCACAAATGAAGATGAAGTATCTTCCCTCTTCTCATCCTCCTACTCTATTACCTCTCCTCTAGATCCTATACCCTCACAAATCAGTAAAGCTCTGTCTCCTGTGCTTATCCCAACCCTAACTAAAATCTGTAATCTCTCTCTCTCTACTGGCATCTTTCCATCACTGTTCAAGCATGCAGTGATTACTCCTATTCTGAAAAAACAAAACTCTGACCCCCACACTCTCTCAAATTACCGTCCTATCTCCCAGCTCCCATGCCCCTCCAAGCTACTTGAGAGACTTGTCTACACTTGCCTCACACACTTTCTTAACTCACACAACCTATTGGACCCACTTCAGTCTGGCTTCCGTTCCCAACACTCCACAGAGACAGCACTGACTAAGGTAGTAAATGATCTGGTCACTGCCAAGGCTAAAGGCCATTACTCACTCCTAATTCTTCTAGATCTCTCTGCTGCTTTTGACACTGTTGACCACTCTCTTCTCATACAAACACTACAATCCCTGGGTTTTAAGGACACTGCTCTTTCTTGGTTCTCTTCCTACCTATCTGATCGCTCTTTCACTGTTCGTTTTTCTGATTCTGCCTCCTCTTCGCTACCTCTATCAGTTGGAGTACCTCAAGGCTCTGTGTTAGGGCCTCTGTTATTCTCAATCTATACCTCCTCTCTTGGCAAACTAATCAGCTCTTTTGGATTTCAGTACCATCTGTATGCGGATGATACTCAAATCTACCTATCTTCCCCAGATTTATCACCAACTGTACTGGTCCGTGTCATTGAATGTCTTTCTGCAATTTCATCTTGGATGTCATCTCGCCACCTGAAACTTAATATTTCTAAAACAGAATTAATTATATTTCCACCAGCCAACAACAGTTAGCAACATGATCTCTCTATCACAGTTGATAAGTCGACAATCCACCCTGCCCCACAAGCTCGCTGCCTTGGTGTCATCCTTGACTCTGAACTGTCCTTTGTTCCCCACATTCAATCTGTCTCTAAATCATGTTACATACATCTAAAAAACATATCCAAAATTCGACCATATCTCACACAAGACACTGCAAAAACTCTAATCCATGCACTTATTATTTCCCGCCTTGACTATTGCAATAGTCTCCTTACTGGTCTTCCCAAAAACAGGCTATCGCCATTACAATCAATTATGAATGCAGCTGCAAGGCTTATCTTCCTTGCCAAACGTTCATCGTCTGCTGCCCCGCTCTGTCAGTCTCTCCATTGGTTGCCGGTTTTCTACCGTATTCAATACAAAATACTCTTACTTACACATAAGGCTATTAACCAAACCACACCAACATACATCTCTTCACTCATCTCAAAATATCGCCCTACCCGACCTCTCCGCTCAGCACAAGATCTGCGTCTCTCATCCCCATGCATTACTTGCTCCCACTCACGGTTACAGGACTTTCTTAGGGCTGCACCCACTCTATGGAATGCCTTACCACGCAAAATACGACTTTCCTCTAGTCTCCAATCCTTCAAGCGATCCCTGAAAACTCACCTCTTCAGGCAAGCTTATCAGATCCCAGAACCGCCCACACAACCCTCATAGTTTCCATATCTAATTACATCCCCTTTTACAGTCCACACATAACCTCACACATTGTCTTTCTCTCACATCCTCATGACATTTGGCCGACATTCCTGTGTGACTGGATCATGCAGCCAACCAAGAAACTGTGCATTGTGGCTGGACCAAGATGCAATATATAGCACCTATCCTTGTGTATTACTGCCTATTTCCCTATAGATTGTAAGCTTGCGAGCAGGGCCTTCCTACCTATATATCTGTCTGTTATTACCCAGTTTTGTTCTATCAATGTTGACAATTGTAAAGCGCAACGGAATATGCTGCGCTATATAAGAAACTGTTAATAATAATAATAATAATAATAATAATAATAAATGCAGCAGGAGGTGTACGACACCTCTGCTGCATTGTGATCCCAGCACTGTGATGGAGGTCACAGGCAGGGATCACCATCGATGGTCGCGATGATGGATGGCGCCAGGCCGCCAGCCAGCTGAATGAGCCTCAGCTTACTCAGTCTGGCTGGCTTGCGAGGCCACAGTCCCTAGCCTTGCCCCATTTTCAGGGAATGCCGTCCGCCCCTGCACCGCCCCTTAAATGCCTCTGCCTGTCAATCAGGCAGAGGCACAGAAGGGGGTGTGTGCGACAACGCTGGACCCATTCTGCACACTTGCAGAATGGGTGCTGCGCATGCGTAGATTCCCGATAATCAAGAATCTGCGATCAGCAATGCACTTGCGTGCACTGCTGAATTAGACCCTATGATTTGGCTGAGGTACACACTGGCTACTGTCTGTTGTATAGGGCTAGCAAAGATACCATAAAGTATTTTCCAAGTTTCTTAAACAGGTCATACAAGTGCAGGGTTGCCGAATTTTGGCTGCTCCTTCCAGGAGGGGGCAGTTAGATCACCAAATCAAGGGGGAGCGTCCGGTGTTTATGCGTGGAGCGGGGGCATAGCAATGCCAAGAAACCGGCATTGTGAAGCAGGGGGCGTGGCTAAAATGATGCAATTTGAGGAGAATTGCGTCACCGCCCCCCCCCCTGCAGGGGTTTCTCTTATAACCGCGGGAGGGAAGGGGGGGCAGAGGGTCATCAGCTGCCGGGAGGCTTGCCTGCCTTTCTGCGGGGCTGGGAGGGTAAGCAAGTATGTATAAGTGATGGGTTATAAAAGTTACAAATGGGCACTTGGGCTGTGGATCTCGCTTTGTATATTATTTATTTATTATTAACAGTTTCTTATATAGTGCAGCAAATTCCATTGTTCTTTACAATTTGAATCAACATTAACATTTTACTGGGTTGTATATATTGTGCTGTTGCTGTAATGATTGCAGTGTATTACAATTTTACTAGAACTGTATGGTTTAAAAATCTCCTTGGTATCACAATAAAATAAATAGCACCAACTGTGGATCTTTTAAAAAGTGTCAGCCAGTAATGAATACACTTGTGCACATACCAGGAGAAATATGGAAAACATGTACTGTTAGGGGTGCACTGCTATAGACCATCTATAGGGTTAATTATTAATACTGTATAACATACACGATCCAGTTCTTAAGTAGAGAAATGTATACATATACTGTATGTCCAGGGCAGGTCTATGTACTTTTGCTGCTCCCCCAGAATCCTGGGGGTATATTTACTAAATAAACAATTTTTGGCGATTACTGTCGTTTTTGCAAACCGACCATTTATTAAATTCAAAACGGATGCCAACCCACTGAAAAAACCAGACTTTTGAACACTTTAGCACATCAGACCAACAATCGAATATTATTAAACATAGACCAGAATAGGATCTGCTGATTTACTAATGGTTAGTTTTAAAACCAAACAAAACCTGACCGTAAAACGACGGCAAATCCGCCCAAACAATAGACCTGCCTGAGGCAGGCGAGTTTGGGAGAAACACTGGACTATGCAGGAGTTTGTCTCCCCTGCGGGCATTTTCATTTGTTGGCCCCTGGCGTTCTTGTACCAAGCTCTGGTTCCCGTTAGCACTTCCCGCATCATTTCCTACCCTGAGTCAGGGCCGCCATCAGGGGGGGACAGCCAGCACTCCTGTACCGGGCCCGGACAGCTGAGGGGCCCGGATGTCGGCAGGCAGAGTAAATTGCTAATTTATTGCCCTATACAGGACAGCTGCGGCTGCTAAGTGCTGGCCGGAGAGTTCTATGAATGAGTCATCACACACAGCTCAGCAGTGTGTGATGACTCATTCATTAATGAACTCTTCGGGCAGCGCTGCATGACCCGTGTCCTGCTTCTGATACTGTGAATCAGGAGCAGCTGCAGGAGGACCAGCTTATATAATAAAGGTAGGAGCACTGGGCCCCCTCACAGACAGGTTCCCCTCACAGGACCCTATCAAATTAGTTACTTCAATCACCTCTGCCTCCATAGTTGCTCCACCCTCAGCTCTCCTCCCCTGTTCTCATTGGCCAGATAATGTGTGCACTGCACTGAGGAAGGAAATGTGAGCGAGCAACTGCGGTGCACACACAGAGGTACCTCTGCCCCATCCCTCCCTCCTATACAATCTTCCCCATTGTCCCCTGTACTATGCCTAAATCCTGCCTCTGCCCTCCCCTCCCCCACCTATACAATCTGTCCCCTGTACTATTGCTGAATCCTGCTCTGTCCCCCTCCTATACAATCTGCCCCACTGTCCCCTGTAATATTCATGAATCCCGCTTCTGTCTCCCCCCTACCCAAATTTCTATCTCTGTACTTTCCCGATATGTGCCCATATCTGTGCCCCAGTTCCCTCATAGCTGTGCCTTTGCCCCCTCTCCATCTCTGCCTCTGCCCGCTTCCCATTTTTGACTCTGCTCCTATCCCATCTGTGTCCTTTACTTAAGTGTGTTTCTCTCTATTTGCACCTCTGCCCCCTTGCCATGTCCGTGCTGGGCCTGATTCAGATCCTGTCGCTAAGGAGCGATCACTCACTGCAGGGCGATTGTTGCTCAATGCGCATGCGTCTAATTCGCAGTGCGCGTGTGCAAGCCAGTCTCTGCAATGGGAAATTCTGCGCTCGTAGCACACAGACTGCCCGCTGCTTTGAGTGACAGTGCCGTTTGTGGGTGGTAACAGGGTACGGTGCTTGTAACGGGGAGTGTTGTTGCGAACGCAGGCGTGTCAGGCCAATAAAACGCAGTTTAAAGGGTGTGCATAATTAGCAAAGTAGCATCATTGTACAGGTCACCTCCATGTATTTCAGCCAGCTCTGATCGCAGTGCTTGCAGTGGGGTAAGTCTACCTCAAGGGCTGCGATCAGCTCCGATGGCTCTTGATGTTACCGATTCATCCAACAATCCCAGGAGATGAATTGTGTTGCAAGGGGAAAGGGGGCGTCTTAACACACTTGCGAGTGCTCAGTGCCGTAGCTCGCTAAGACATAGAGGGCGTCCTTACGCGACGCAGTGCGATCACATAATTTAAATATCCGCCCCTTTTTTTGCAACAAGCGAGCGCATCTTGAGAGCGGGTCTGAATGAGGTCCAGTGTTCCATACCACATACAGTAATTGAACCTCCGGATGGCAGGTTAGTACAGTTCAGTTGTAAATCATTAGGCTTTTCTCAATTTAAGAAACAAAAAATCTGTTTATTCTTTTTTAATATATAAAGGAAAGAAAAAAATAAATAAAATATATATATATATATACTCCAGATACCAGAGCTCAACCCCACCCCTTTGCGTCCACCAGACCTTTGGGGGGAAGAACAAAGGAGGTGGGGGGGCCCTGCCTTTTTCATTTGTACCGGGCCCCATGATTTCTGATGGCAGCCCTGCCCTGAGTGGCAGGTAAAATCGACCACAATTGCTCTCACCAGAGCTCTTCTCTCCCTAGACCCTAACTCCTGCATACCTGCTTCGTGGGACTGCATGTCATCACCTTCGGGGCCCTCTGTCACCAACTGTTGGCGGTATCATACTAGCTGAGGGTGCAGTGCTGTGCATAAACGTAAAGATCTGATCACTAGACTGCTGCTCAAGGTGCCTACGGTATATATACCACGAACTGCCCACTCCGACACCTGGCGTCTGTCTCTTCGGTATTGGAGCTGCTGGTGTGGGGGATGTCTCCTCATAGCGGACTGTCCCAGCCTCTACCTCTCCTCCAGTTCCGTGGACTTCTTTGTCCTGCCCACTGCTGACTTCTGTCAGGTCTCCTTTGTCCAGGCAGCTTCTTTCCCAGCATCGACCTTACATGGACTGCACCCTCTTTTGTTGGTTCCTCCCCTCCTCATCTTCTTTTTCCTTCTTCCCCCTGTCCCTACTCCATGCCTAGTACACTTCTCCATCTACCCCCCCCCTCCCATTTTTTTCTATTTTCCTTTAACCTATTCCTTTCCTGCTGGACTTGCACTGCTGCACATGTTGGAGCTGTGTTGTGTGTGGCCCTGCAGTTGTTTTCACTTTTGTCTTTACATATATGCCACAAGGTAAAGTACCAACCAATTGTCTCCTGTCATTTTGCAGGCTGTGCTAGAGAAATGAAGCTGATTTGTTGGTACCTATCTTGATACATCTCCCCCACAGACTTATTTCAGCAATCCCCGGCTCCCAACCCTGGATGACTCAACCTCCTCCCTTTGGACCTTGTCCTAGATTGCTAAACCACCATTCTTCCTGCTGCAGTTTCTAAGATTTATTGTCTCTTTAACACTTGGCAGAGCCTGGGGACGTACTGGGCCTGATTCGGAGCCGCTCGCAAAAAGCAAGTGCTTGCTCTGAATCAGGGCGGCCGCTTTTTTTTATTTAAAAAAACGGCCTCCTGGCCGCTCACATAGCTGTGGGTGACCAGCCACAGCTTTTGCAAGCGGCCAGGTGATGGTCGCGATGGTCGCAACCATCACGTCCATCGGGCTTGCGACGAGACCCTTGTGGTAGGGTCTCGTTCCCACAAGCCCCAGTGAGCTTCCTGCTCTAATAGTAGGGCCGCCCTCAAATGACAGGCGTTCCTTTGGGAACGCCTCCGTTTGGCCAGCCACCCCCCCTCCCCACCTACAAAACGGGGTGAGCTGTCGATAAGCATCGACAGCCACCCCGTTTGTAGCGAGCCCCGGAGCGAGTAAATTTCTCACTCGCTCCGGGGCTTGCACACGCGCATTGCCCATGCCGCATGTGCGCAGTGCCCCAACATCGACCTGCTTGCGAGGGCATAGCGCTTGCGAGCGGGTCTTAATCAGGCCTACTGTTCACTACATTTGGTATGCAAACTGTAGGGGGTAAATTTACTAAAGTGAGAATTTTTAGAAGTGAGGTTTAGAAGTGATGTTGCCCCTAGCAACCAATCAGATTCTACTTAATATTTAACTGGCACCTTCTAGAAGCTAATAGATAGAACCTGATTAGTTGCTATAGACAACATCACTTCTACAACTCACTTCTAGAAACTCTCACTTTAGTAAATTTACCCCTAGGGATGTTGTGTGATCACCCCCAATAATTTTTTATATCTGTGTATTTTGTTTATTGTGTGTTTTAGAGGGTAACGTCTCTTCCTCCATCTCCCTAGCTGCCCTCTAATTCTGTTATACTCTGTAATATTATTACCAATGGTGTAACGTCCCCATCTAGTGGTCTATTTTGAAAATTACACCTCTCTTCTTTTTGACATGTTTTCATGCTCAAGTTAATGGTAAAATAAAAATTAAATTTTCTTGTTTAAGGGTCTGATTCAGCATCGATCACAAGTGCAACTATGGAAGCAGATCGAGTAATTGTTTGTTATCGTCTAAGCCGCGCTGCACGTGCTTTGCGATCGCACTGCGATTACGGACGCACAGAGGAATCCATCTCAAAGTGAGTGACAGGCTGTTAGCGTTTGAGGGTGTTGATGGGGGGTGGGGTGGTCAGAAGAATGCAGGCGTGTCTGTCCATTTGAATGCCATTTCCTGGGCATGCATAAATTAGCCACTGGGATTGCATACACAGCCTGAGAGCACTCTGCATGCGAAGAGATTTGCAGTGTCTGCGGCTGGTCAGACCTGCTGTAAATGCTGCGTAGTCGATGTGCGTCGATGGTACCAATGTTTACGCAGAGGAACGTCATTGAACGGATGTGGGAAAGCAGTAGTGGGTGTCTTTAGGATGGCTGAGCTTTGACAAGCATTAGCATATTTTATCAGCTGCGTTCCATAAGAATTTGCAGATGCAATCCAATTGTAATTTCAATCTATACTGAATCAGGCCCTAAGAGGTAGCAGCTCATTATACTGCATTATCCATTGAATTCACACAGTACTTATATATAGGGCAGGATGTGTCATGTATTATATATACTACGCGATACATCCCGCCTCTTATTGCATGCATACCAGCATTAATTAATGCCGTATGCATGATTACTTATGCCCAGGACAGCTCATCCTATAAGAGCTGCCCAGTGAGTTGAGAGGACTTCCGAGTTTATGACCCGGGAGTCCTATTGCGCATGTGTGGCAAGCTATGGGAAGGAGAGGGATTCTTCAGATCCCTCTCTGGGAATGCATTGTGATAAGAAACCCATAGGCTTATATAGGCAACACACCTATAGATGGTATTGCCAATTGGGCACAAGCTCAGGACAGTTTTGCTTTCCAAAACTTTGATGCAAATGGGAATGACCGCAATGCAGCTTAATACATCCCACCATAGACTGCTATTCATAGAAAGGACTGCAGCTTGTTTGTATTATTGCTGTCTATGGGGTATGGATAAATATTTTCTCAAGTCTACCTCTTCCAAACCTGCTCATACACCTCATAGTTCAAAAATAGAGAAAACTAGGTAAACCTCTGGGAATTCTAACCCCCATTCTCCAGTAGGTAGGGCTTGTTCACATCAGTCTCTACAAGATTGCACCCGCCCGATCACAGTGCACGGCTCCATATCTTTTGTGCCGCACATTCGCTCATTAACTATTTGCAACAAAGCTTTTGTGTTTTGAAAAGCAGTATGATGAGCATCACTGCTATGATTACCCTATCAATATTGACATTATGTATGTAGTTCTAATCACTTTTGGAGATACTTAGTTTGATTTTTGTTTCCTTATGTATTTATAATTACTGATCAATGTAATTTATTTGCAAATCTCATGCAGCAAAAATTTCAACACAGTCATGATTAGCTTCTAGTAATTATCCAGCGTATTGGCTTTATACATATACCATTACTTGACAACTTGTGGTATTTTTGTCCTCAAACGTTCATCATGGTGGTTCTGTATGTCCGTCAGTGAGAGCATCTGGTTATCCATGTGCAGCATTAATGAGATTACTAACTCTGTTTAATTCAACCCTATTGATGGTCATAATTTATTGGACCGTTGTAATAATTGCAATATTCGCCTGACCCTTAGCTTAGGTCAGCTTATTTTCACATCATCCACTTGTGCTATGTGTACAACTCATTCCACGTGTCGGAATGGTACTCTAACCACTATCACGATAGTGGTGAGATTCTTTGATCTGTGTTGTATGTTATATGTAATGTATTGTTGATTATCTATTGTTTTACAATTTTGGTAGATTAAAAGTTAAGTTTTAGTATCATCAGTTTTTCTTTTGATACAATATTTGATTTCCCCCAGCAAAGAGTCTTCTTTTTTTCTCTCGACTTATAAGATATGGTAGTGCAGCAGGAGGCATCACACCTCCTGTGCGTTACTTATCCGAGCTGCGTTGTCCAACGCAGCTTCAGATAATCTGCATACCATCGGCCGGCTGCGGTGATCCTTGGGGTCCCACAGCCGGCCGCCGCAGTTTAGAGGAAGAGGCCAGGAAACCACTATCAGCTGACGGAGATCCTGGCTTCTTCCCTCCCCTGCAACGGCAGCGACACGCCTCTGTTTCGGGAAACGGAGGGCATCGCCACCCTCTCCCCGCCTATAAACGGCAGCAGACTGTCAATCGCTGCCAGTCTGCTGCCAGTCTGTGAATGAGTTAGCAGGACCCATTCTGCACACACGCAGAATGGGTCCTACACATGCGCAGATTCCCGAACATCGGGAATCTGTGTTCAGCACTGCTGAATCAGGCCCTAAGAGTGCAATGGATAGGGAATGCATTGTGGCAAAATATCATAAGAAGGCCAGGAATAGTAGTTATTCTCTTCCAGAGATACCTACATTATTCCATCTTGAACACTTTGGCAAATGCCAATGGCGGATATCTAATCTTGGATGGCGAAATTTGATGAACAAAATATACTTTGGTCAATATATACGCTCCTAATGTCACCACTCATGAGTTCATAGGACACATGGTGCAGCATTCAGTCCAATCCCATTGACAATGGGGGTGATTTTAAGTCTGAAGAAAACCCCACTATTGATAGTCAGCCGGTCTCAACATTTCATACACAGACGGTGTGAAAACAGTTCAAATTCCTCAAGACAACTCTCCAGCTCCAGGACAACTAGAGACTACTTAATCCCATGGATAGGACTTTTACATTTCTATCGGTTGTCCACCACTCCTGGTCTTGGATCAACATGTTACTGGTTTTGGATACTCCGATATCTACTATTTATAATATATTGGTTTCTGACCATGCCCCTGTTTCGCTTACTCTGGGAATTTGGATTATCTACTAGTAGGCCCCGCTTTGGCATTTAATGCATACCTTTATTTAGTTGCTAAAAGGGCTAAAGATTTTCCCACTACCCAGTGGATAACCTATTTAGATGATAAGCTTGATTCTTTTGATCAGGGGAGTAGCGAGGGTGGTCCCATTGAAGCATGAGCTCCGGGTGCCAAAATGGACAGAGGGTGCCATTCAGGTTTCCAGAATTCATGGGGTGCTGCACAGTATGACGGCCGTCTGTTAGTTTTATCTTGGTTAGTTCGTGTCTATATCCTAAATAAGTTACGGTTCGGAGATCCATTTCTACATTTCATGCCCCCTCAAGCTGCCCAGATTGCCTCCCCTCCCTCCTCTGCAATCATCTTCTGTCATCTCCCCTTTCCTGTCAGATTGATTACATTCACTTCTCACCTCTTTAATTCCATCCCCTCTCTACCATGGGATCGGCTCTTAGCCCCTGTCCTCTCCATTCTTATTCTGTCACCTCCCCTCTCTGATCGACTGTTTGCCTCTCATTTCTTATTGGCTTCTGTCACCACCCCTCTCTGATCGGCACGTTACTCTCTGATCCCTTCCCTCCTTCTCTCCTCATTCATTCATTGTGCTTCAATGGACTTAAAAGTGACACATCTGAGGTACAATCCTAAACTTCAATTTTACGGTATGAGTTTGAGGGTGATACTGCCACTGTTTGCTGTTTTGTTTTTCTCTTCACTTCAGCATTCCCCTGCAGGCTGGCCATACCCCACTTTCACAGTTCAGTACAGGGAAGGTGGGGGGAAGGGAGGGGAGGCGCTATGACATGCACTTTCTCCAGGCGCCATGGATCCATGCTACTCCTCTGCCTTTGATAGTCCCATGGTTTCTGGGGAGCATCGAAATTGGTTTTACAGGTGTCACATAATTAAATATGTTTATAGACAGTGGAGGATAACTGCAGCTGTATACGTTTCTCTTTCTGAAACTTTGACTTCAGCTCTCCCTGCCTATACTAGGACTCCCACTGTGTCCCTATATGAGGCATATCGGCAGTCAAAGCAACTACTAGATTATTACCTGCTGCCCCAAGCCAAAAAATTATGTAATCTTTACTAAATATAAATTTTTTCAGTGTTGAAATAAAGCTAATAACTTATTAGGTAAATATCTCAAAGCCATGGCGTAAAAGAATGTACATCACAGCAGTACAGGATCCTTGTACTAATGTTTTAATGACTTCTACCCAGGACATTGTAAAAATATTTGAATATTGTTCTTCTCTATATCAGGATTTGCATTATGACTCCAGTAAACATGACCTCATGCTTCGTGTGGCGTTAATTCCTGATCTTAATTCTAGTCGGAAGGAGATGCTGAGCTGGGACATGTCCCTTACTGAGGTTCTGGCTATTTACTCCAGACTCCAGTCGGGCAAATCTCATGGTTCAGACGGACTTTCAAACAAGTATTACAAACTCTTGAAACAACAAATGGCTCCAGCTCTGGTGGAACTATTTAATGACCTCTTGCATAACGGATCCCCTTGTCTACATTTTAAGAATACTAATACTATTTTACTTCTCAAACTCCAGGGAGATCCTGTACTTTTGGAGTCTTATAGGCCAATTAGTTTATTAAACACAGATGGTAAACTTCTTGCAAAGATAATGGCAAATAGGCTACACGGCATACTGCCAGAATTACTGTCCTAACACAAATAAGGATTTGTACGAGGCTTTCCATCTGTAAGGGGGGTGAGGATGGCAATTACGGTGTTGGTTGCCTAATTTGGAGTGGCTGATATGCAAAATACATTGTTCAGCCTGGATACTACTAGAGCACTACTACTGTACTTTGGCCTCACCGCTTCACAGTCCTTCAGGCACGCAGGTTTGGTTCTGTTTTGATAAATATTGTCCAGTATCGCTACACGTCTTTCTTGATGTCTGTGATAGGGAATGGCTGCAGGGGGGCCCCCTGGAGATGTTCCGTGGTTCCTTCCAGGGTTGCCCTCTTTCTCCTCTCTTATTTAAACTGGCAGTTGAGACACTATTCCATATTCTAAAAAACTGTCTCCTATTCAAAATACTATGATCGGTTCAAGGAAAATAAAATGCGTATGCAGACGATGTTCTATTATACATAGCGAACCTGACTGACTCTCTAGGGACCACTTTTCATATACTTAAGCAGTTTAAGGAGATGTCCGGTTTTTCTGTAAATGCCTTTCGGTTGGGTGCTGCCACCACATAGGTCAGTAGTGGAAGTCAGGGACAAGCTTATTTAGTTTTCTCCACCTACACGGTCAAGAAATACTTATTCCCTTTTTAAATGACCCCGATTATCAGGACGGACTGGCTGCATACCCTTTTACACTATAGCGGGTGGGGAGAATCGATAATATTAGATGTCTGATAGATAGGACTCTCATATATATGAAGCCATTGAGAAGTATGATACTCTTGCAGGTTATCCCCTGGCTGTCTTACAGGCTCAGCATTACATAAGATAAGATATCAGACTGTTTTCAGGTAGTGATTGGCAGAATCCTGTAGACCAGCTCCTGCTGTGTTTTCCTTTTGTCAAATAGGTGATTTCTTATTCTTACAATTATGAGATATCTTGGATAATTTTGTCTCTCACTCTGGAGCAACTCTGGAGTTAAGTAATAGTTAACATAGGTTCAGGATTTGCTAAATACAATCACTAACATCCTGTAGATTATTTTGTCCTATATGTCCTCTATGTATATGGAAATGTTTTTGAATATTTTGTTATCACGCCTACCTTCACCACATAGGAGCTTTCTTATGGGACGTTTATCTTCTCATAGATGTGGGTAAAATAATGCAGACTTAGGGCCTGATTCAGAGCCGTTCGCTATTTGTGGTCGTTCGTTCAAAAACAAGGGGTGGCTATTCAAATGATCCGTTCGCAAATTGCAGTCTGTTCCCACCTCTAAGTCTGAACGAGCGAGCAAAACATACGCTCGTTTTTTGATAAAAACGCCCCCTGGCCGCACGCACCATACGTCATGTCCGCTATTTATTAGATTAATTGAGTACATCGTACAGCGTATGAACTGCTCGCTATTCTTGTGGTTGGTGTTTTCAACCGCTATTTTGCGAGCAGTTCTGAGTTAAAAAAAACCAAGTGACGTGGTCAATGACGCTGCTGTATTAATTATGCACTCCCTTAAAACGCCCGTTTTGACCTTTAAGCACGCCTGCGTTCGGATCTCCACTCCCCGTTTTCAAGCACCTTCCCCTGTTACCACCCACATACGCCTCATTCTGTCACTCAAAATAGCAGGCCCTCGCTATATTGCGTACCAACGATTTTCGGCCGCACTGACTGGTTCGCGCATGCGTACTAAAAACCGTACGCATGCGCAGATGTGCGAACATCGCTCGGAACGAGCGTACTGCCGCTAGCGAGTGGCTCTGAATGAGGGCCTTAGTCCATTGCTTTTGGCACTGTCCATTAATAAGGGGTTTTTGCCTACAGGTTGCATTATGCAGAGGAACACCTAATTATTCACTTTCCTGTCATAGTAGAGTGGGCTATATTTGGCTTATTATATATTATATAATATATTATACCTTCTCCCCCGTGTTTACCTATGTTTAAAGCTGGGTACACACTGATAGATATATCGGCTGTCCCATTGAACGGCTGATATATCTATACTACATCGGCAGCTGTGTACACACGGTATGTCTGTGAATGATGTCAACACAGACATATCAGATCGGCCCTGCAGCACAGCAGATGGGCGATATATCTGAAACCTGCCAATCGCCCAAACACATGCTGCAGGGACCCGCCGACAAGTGACAGCTCAACCGGGCAGGCAATTTTAAATGCCTGCCCAGTTGTGACGTCAATCACATCTGGCAGACAATTGGTAAGTTTGTATAAACTTACCAATCACCAAATAGGTTGGTGGGTCAGCACAATGTTAAAGAAAACATCACCTGTAATAATAAAGGGAACATTTACTGCCAAAAAACATAAAATTGCTAACATTGACACTCCTACTGTGACTCAATCTGATACACTAAGCAGCAATAGAATGATGGACAATAATTTTAATGATAATGTACACATTAGTATGTCACACAGTCCCTTTGAATACTGGGAGAAAAAAAAGGGAATTTTGAGCCCCTTGTACAAACTAGCTTTGCTTTACTTAAGCTCCCCACCCTCCAGTGTGTACTTGGAAAGAGTGTTTAGTAGAGCCGGGGACTATGGGGGCTATTTACTAAGGGGAGATAAGGGGTTACAGTTGCTAAAGACAGAGAAAATCCCTGTACATACTGCTTCTCAGTATGTACTAAAGGGATTTTCTCTGCCTGCAGCCTGCCAGCGCTAAGTGCAGGCTACAACATCGCACTGCACCTGAGGCACTTAGCGCTACCATAGATAGTGTCCACTCTAGCTCCGGCGGCAGGCAGGTCGCCGGAGCTAGAGAGGGCAACCTTATGCGCGCGCCGAAGGCGCATGCGCGGCCGAAAAGGGGGCGTGGTCATGAAAAGGCGTCTATTCTCCGGCGGTGACAGGGACACCGCATGTTTCTGCGTCCCGTGGGTGAGAACGGCACCCGCAGGCTGTGAGGGCAGGGCGCCGCGCCCCGCTAAAACAGCCTAGCGGGAACGCTACATAGACACCTATGGCAGAGCTAAGTGTCCCAGGAATTACTAAGGGGAGAGGGCACTTACCGTCAGGTGCCTTCTCCAGCGCTGATACCTCCTTCTGTAGCTGCCGGTATCTGCTTCTCCTCACTAGAGAAGCAGAACTTGAGCTGTGTCAGTTTGGACGTTTGTTAAGAAAGTTTGTTTAAAAACAAAAACAAAAAAACCCTCCTCTCTGCTTCCTGCTGCATGGGACTCCGGAGACCTGGTGATGGTGAGTCCTGTGTCTCTTTACTATGCAGCTTACACTGCCGAGGATTGACTTAACGTTCACCCTCCTCGGTGGGTAATACCGGCGGTAGCCAGCTTCAGCTTCGTAGTGGTAGCAGGAGTGGCATTAACTCCACGGTATGTGGAGTCTTAGTAAATAGACCCCTATGTGAGCAATCTGCTTAGGAAGCTACTTCCTCAAGATGTGGAAAAACTGATGTTCATAAGAATTAACTACAAATTCTATGAGGAAGACCTATGCCGCCAATTACAACTAAGGGCTGTATTCAATTAGCGGCAAAAACGTCCGTTTTTATCGCAAAAAAATAGGCGAAAACGGCACCATGCGAAAAAAAACTGGAGAAAAGTTTTCTCCATCCCAGACCAGGAGAAAAAAAATGCAAAATCCCAATTTTTGGCTAAAAATGTGGGGATTTCTTTCAGAACCCTTTGGACACCCCCCTAATGATACATTACCGGGTCATTGGCTTCTTGACTGCATCCCCCGTTATACCTGCTTTCAACAAAGGGCACTGATCAGGATAATGCTAGTAAATAAAGTAGCATAACCTCTGAAGCTGCCATATGCAGAATCCCCTGGCAGAGCTGCATTAGAGTGGTGGCATAGAGCTGCATTAGAGTGGTGGCATGTGAGTGCCAGTGAGTAGGAAGGAAGCACTGTGACATAACCCTTCTACCTTAATACTGAACTTGTCTGTGTGTGTAACTCTCTCTCTCTCTCTCTCTCTCTCTCTATATATATCTATATATCTATATCTATATATATATATATATATATATATATATATATATATATATATATACACACACTACAGAGACCCGGCACTCTTAAATTTCAATTAGCAGCTGATCCGGGTGGCTGAGACAATAAAACAGGAATATGGCCATATGCAGAAATGGCATTTTGGATACATTCAATAAATCACCGCTGTTTTCTAGATAGCTGAGCTCCAATTAAGGCAGCTGGCCCCCCAACAGTGTGGGGCGGCCAAGAGGAGAGTCGCAGGAGTCCGGTCCAGCGGGTACTCTCCCAAATTCCCAGTGGCCCAATCCGCCCATGCTTACCGCAGCGCCAGCTTCCCCTCACTAGCGAGCACGGTGAGACGTCAGGTGTGGCGGTGAGTGACACGCTGAGTATTCTCCCCTGGGCCCAGGTGACTTCCACGCAATCCTCCATATCGGAGTTCCTACGGTGGCGGTCGTCACATGACACATCACATGACAGTCTCTCATCCAATGGTAGCCTTTGTCAGTTCTCCGTTGACTTCCTCCTCCAGTGGACAGCTACCTGAGGGTATAAAACAGGACTCCAGGTAACAGGAAGTTGCCTGATCAACTTCACTATTTCCTTGATGGTTGCTGTTGCATCGTTTCAGGCTCCACGTACAATCTTCCAATGATTATTCCCAGTGTAATTCACAAGTATATACCTCACCTGAGTACTGAATCCTAGTGTCTCTTTCCAGTGTTCGTCTTGCGCTTGGATCTCCACTCTGTTCTCAGAACGTCATCCAGTACAGATTTTCGGAGCACAACTCCGATGCTCGCCCTGCGTCAGGATCACCAGTGTGTACTCAGTACATCATCTGAGTACTGAATCCTAGTGTCTCATTCCAGTGTTCATCCTGCACTTGGATCTCCAGTCTGTTCTCAGGACGTGATCCAGTGCACATTTCTAGAGCACTACTCTGGTGCTCGTCCTGTGTTTAGACCATCATAAGTGTACTCACTACAACATCCGAGTACTGAATCCTAGTGACCTATTTCAGTGATTATTCTGCACTAGACCATCAGTTTGTACTCAGGGCCTGATTCAGACCCAGTCGCAAGCGCTGAGTGCTCGCAACCGGGTCGATGGTGGCCCACAGCGCATGCGCACGACAGAGCCGCCTCCGTTGTGCACATGCGCGAGACCCGGCTAGCGACGGGCACTCCGTCGCTCCGGGTCTCGCACCAAAGGGGGCGAGCTGTCGATGTTGAGTGACAGCTCGCCCCCTTTGGTGGGCGGGCCGGGGTGGTGGCTGACCAAACGGAGGTATCCCCAGAGAACGCCTGCCGTTTGGGGGCGGCCCATTGACATCACAAGTGATGTCAGTGGAGAGCTTCCGGCTCTGTTAGAGCCGAAAGCTCTCTGGGGCTTGCGATGGACGAGACCCTACCACAAGGGTCTCGTCGCAAGCCTGATGGTCGCGATGGTCGCGATGGTAACCCACAGCTATGCGAGCATCCATGAGGCCACTCCAAGTTGAGGGAGGAGGGCCCTGAATCAGAGCGAGCGCTCTGGTCAGAGCGTCCGGCTCTGAATCAGGCCCTTAGTATGTACTTAGGCCCTCATTCAGAGCCGTATGCTCTGAGCAGAGCGCACGCTCTGAATGAGGGCCGGGCTCCATTTTCATGGAGCGTCCTCCTGGACGCTCGTATAGCTGTGGGTCACCACCCACAGGCTATACGAGCGTGCATTGTGATGGTCGCGATGGTCGAGACCATCGCGACCATCGAATTTGCGAGCCGGAGCCTGCGGTTGAGGTTTTCAACCGCAAGCTCCGGAGTGATTTTGGCTCTATCAGAGCCAAAATCACTCCCACTGACATCACTAGTGATGTCAGTGGGCCGGCTTCTGACGGGAGGCGTTCCCGTGGGAACACCCCCGTCAGGGAGGCACGCCCCCGGCACGCCCACCAAAGGGGGCGTGCTGTCAATCAACATTGACAGCACGCCCCCTTTGATCGGACACAACGAGCGAAGGACTTTCCTTCGCTCGTCGCGTCTGGCGCATGCGCACGACGGAGCTCCCTCCGTCGTGCGCATGCTCAGTCCATAACATCGACCCACTTGCGAGCGGACAGCCGCTCGCGAGTGGGTCTGAATCAGGCCCTTAGTCCAAATACTGGTTTCCAGTGAACTACATCCTGTGTCCAGTCCACCATTGTGTATTCAGTACATCATTCCAGTACTGATTCCTAGTATATTCCTCCAGTGTTTTTCCTGTGTCACGATATCCCAGCTAGACTCCAGTGCTTCTATGGGTCCAGATTTCCAGGGTATTATCAGAGCCTCATAGTACACCAACCCTCTGTGAGATTCTAAATTGTTACTCCTGTGTCTTCCCTTCCTATTGTTCTTTTGTCTTCTGCTAGTAACGGATACCTGACCAAAGGTATCTTGCTGGGTGCAGCTGAAGCCCACATCCCAATTGGAGGGGTCTCTGGTGAAGACCTCCCAGTAGGTTAGACTCCATGCCTTTGGTCAGATCTAGTCAACATCCGGTACTAGCTGTTTTAGAAGACTTATTCCCAGTCTCCTCGGTAGCTGCTCTCCACTCCCTAGTTCTCCGACTTATAACCCTCTGGCTGAGGACCTCCAGAGTCTCACCGTGACAGTGAGGGTGAGAATGATAATGACAGTTTACAACTGTATAGAAGATTAACAATACCGTTAGCCTCCTTAATCCCATTTGGAGCTTGTTTTGTGGTGTCCAAAACAAACCAAGAACTTCAGCCACAAAAGTGTCAGTCACTGTTGCTAAAGTGCTTGTTTTGTTAAACAGTTGTTGTCCTTTTTAAAATATACAACATAAGGGTGGGTGGGACAATTCCATCATGCACCAGTTTTCTTTTATTGTACTTTACTGGGCTGTACTTTAATAGGGTAATGTTGACAGTATTCTGGTTTGCAAGGTCAATTTCTCTGTTTTCTTTTCTTTATAGTTGTAACTGCTTCTCTGTTTCTGTATAGTCATTAATCAATCAAATCAATCA